>VZRO01008435.1:141211-199908 GCA_013397915.1 Daphoenositta chrysoptera | reverse complement strand
GGACGGAGGGCGGGGGGGCCGAGGCGGTGCTGCCGGGACGCGGGGAGGGGTGGCCCGGCCGTGGGGCGCCGGCGAGGGGGCTGAGGCTGGCGGAAGCTCAGCCCGGTGCTCCGCAGGGCCCGGGGGCGGGGGACTCGCCCGGGGCTCCGCTGCCCGGTTGCTGCCCGGTCTGCGGTGCCGGTGCCGTTTCCAGAGGGAAGGCTGTAGAGCCCCGCGGGGAGTGGTTCCGCTCTGGGCAGAGCGGTGCCGCCCGGGCTGTTGGGAGCAGCGCCGGGCCCGCCCGCCGTCGCTCCCGTGCTGAGCCCGAGCTGTCCCCGAGCTGTCCCCGCCGTCCGGGAGCCGGGCTCGGTGCGGACCGTGCCGTGAGCTCATGGAATTTGCGGAACACAGGGAAGTCAGGCGCCGCCCGAGCAGGGGGTGCTGCAGCCGTGGGTGCTGCTCCTCCGCAGGGCTGAGAACTTTCCTTTCCCGGGGGAACCTCCGGTTTGCTCAGCCGTGTGGAATTACCTCCATCTCGCTGTGTTTCCCGAGTGGATTAGCCCGGGGCACAAACCCTTTCGACTTCACTTTGGTGCTGTGTAAAGGGAGCAGATTCCATGAGCTCCTGCCCAAGGCAGCGAGAAGAGGGAGCTGGCCCAGGCCCTGCTCTGCTCCCTGCCTTTCCTGAGCCTCCTCAAGGATGGAGCCACCTGTAGGGAATCGCATCACTTTATGCTGTTGGGAATTTGTGATTCAGGTTTTCCCACATGACAGTGTAACAATGTTAAAATGTGTTTAGTTTATAAAAGAACAACCCAGAGCCCGGCTCTAGTGTAAAGGCTGTTTAACCACACAAGTGTAATCCTTTTCTTCTTACCTTCATCCATAAGAATTTCAGAGGTAATGCCTTACGTTTTTTCTCTGGAGCTGGAGCCACCTGTATCTTGCAGGATAAAGATCTTTAATGTCAGGTGAAAGGTGATGAACAGTTATGATCAAAGTTCTGCTCCTCATTGGCTCAAACAAGAGCAGGTGCTGGCAGGACGGAGCATCCTATTCCAGCTGTGTACCTTATTTTAACCTACTGAAACCTGTATGTGTGAGACATGGCTGTGGAATCTCAAACTGGGATTCCAACTGTCCTAACTTTTGCCACGGCGAAAATCCTCACAGGAAAAGAGTTCAAAGAAAACAAGGAAGCTTCATGTAAAATAACAACAGTGGTACCAACTTCTTTGAAGGGGAGGTAAAACCGTGTTGTTTAGGAGAATCCAGTCAGGGTTTAAATGTAACCGTGTCAGTCATTTAGAGGAGGTACAGCACAAACCCTCTGGAAATTTCCCGAGTGTTACAAGCTTACGCTGCCTTCTGGTTTTTTCATGTTTACTCATGGAGACCACTGGGCATAGGAGAAATTTGGTCAGAACTTACAACACTGTGTGGTGCTCTCCAATGTTGTTTGGACTTCAGGGATGAACCTGCAGCCTCCAGTTTCAACTCAAGTGCAAACCCAGTGTTTAGGGTTCCTCCAGGATATTTTCTTTTAGCGGTCTGAGACAGGAATACAGAAGTGGAGCATTGAAAGGATGGAATGGCCCTTCCACTGAAGAGAGCAGCTGGGAAGTGCTGGTATGGTGCAGGATATTGGGTCAAACACCTTCCTGGTACCATGGGCTTCCCAAGGACTGTGTAGAGAGAGATGGGAACCTTCGTCTCCTTGGAGAACTCGGAGCTGTGCCCACATTTCAGTCAGGTGCTCAGGGAAACAGGGCAGGGCAACACATGAAGCTTGAAAACTGCCTGGATGGACGGTGTCTCCTGTGCTAAAAATAAATGGAATGCACTGCTCAGGGCAAAGCAGGACTTGGGAGAGTGGATCTGCTGAGATTTCTGGAATTGTGGGTTATGAATGGATGGAATCCAGTTACTCTTTGTAAAAATACAACCCTTCCTTTCCAGGTTATGTAAACTGGCCTGATCATATTAGCAAGGATTTCTTCTGCTATGCAACTCTTGAGGAAAAGGAGGACAATTTTAGCAAAATTTATGATATAATCATCCATAAATTCAGCCTGTCTAGAGTAGTGCTGGCTGTGCATCATCCATCTAGGGTTTGTGAGGCACATAAGGAGCACTGAAGCACAGCCCAGGGTGTGTGATGTGAGAGTGACACCAACACAAACCTCCTGTGCTGCTCAGGGCCACTAAGATTTTCAGGACAGGAGTTTGTCTGGAATCAGAGCCCATCTCTAACCTGGTCATGTCCCTTTTGGAGCCCCACCATGTGCTGTGGGGGTGTGGGGACGTTTTCAGTGTCCACAGCAAGTCCTTTGCACCCTGTGCCTTCTGAGAAACACCAGCTTCAGCTGTTTTGTAGAGTCTGTGTTTTATTGGGCAAGCCAAGTGTGTGAGCTTAGCTGAATGTTATCTTAAACGGCAAATTCCCAAAATAATCAAGTCAGAGGATATCTCTGGGATAGGGAATGCTGCCATTGCAGTGATGCTTAATCTTGTGGTTTATTAGGGAAGGAAAAGCAGTTGCAAGCTGAAGTTGTTCAAACAGGATTTCCTCATATGGTAAATATATATGCTGATATGGGACTAGTTGACATCTGGGAGTGAAACAAAATGAAAGTGCAGCTCAGCTCTTTTGAGTGACTATTTTTAGTCCTTATTACTGGAGTTGAGTTGAGAAATTACTTTCTTTGGGAAAGCGACAATGCTGCCCTTCTCAATTTCTACTTCCACAGCTGTCAGCTTTGCTCTCCATCCATCCCTTGACTTCCCTGGATGAGGGATGGATGAGGAACTCGGGTTGCACATCATCATCCAGCACGCCCCAGTGCTCTGTACTGGTCCAGTTTGCTGTTGGTGCATCACAGAATCGTGGAATGGTTTGGGCTGGAAGGAACCTTGAAGCCCATCCAGTCCCACCCCTGCCATGGCAGGGACACCTCCCACTGTCCCAGGGTGCTCCCAGCCCCGTCCAGCCTGGCCTTGGGCACTGCCAGGGATCCAGGGGCAGCCACAGCTGCTCTGGGCACCCTGTGCCAGGGCCTGCCCACCCTCACAGGGAACAATTCCTTCCCAATATCCCATCCATCCCTGCCCTCTGGCAGTGGGAAGCCATTCCCTGTGTCCTGTCCCTCCATGTCCTTGTCCCAAGCCCCTCTCCATCCTTCCTGTCAGCTCTCTTCAGGCACTGGAAGGCCCCAGTTAGGTGACCCCAAAGCCTTAAAATTCAAATGTAGACTGAGGATACATCTGCAGCCTCGATGGGCAGTGCCAGTGCCCGTGTTTGTCTTTCTCTGTGGGGATGTTTGTTCAAGTCCAAGGAGCTCCTTACCCTGCAAAGTAAACTTGTAGAGAAATGTTTTGCTGGGATTTGTCCCCTTTGAGCTGGTTGACACTGTGGTGGAGCCACCTCAAGGCAAAATAAAACTATTTTCAATGCCTGCTGAAGGCAGCAATTTTACTGGAGAAACGTGAGGTTCTGAAAGGTGTCTGTACAGAGTTCAGGGCTATGGAATCCCAGGATAGTTTGGGCTAGAAGGACCTTTAAGACCATGCAGTCCAGCCCCCTCTGTGGGCAGGGACCCCTTCACTAGAGCAGGTTGCTCGAGCCCTGTCCATGCTCAGCCCTGTTTTTTACCCTACTTTAATCCAATGTGCTTAAATAACTTTTTTTCCCAGGCAAAGGAGATGATTACAGAAGTAGAAGATACTCAAAAGAGATGCTGATCTTCCGTTTTTATCAATATGTTTTAGTCAATCACTTTATAAAGTGATTCATAAACTGATTTTTAAAGTGCATTATAAAATTTCCTGCTTTCCCAGTGATTCATGCTAGGAGTCCTGAAGAATTTAAAGAGCCTCAACCAAATAAATGTGTGTCTCTCCTTAATGCACAAGGCCCAAAGCTTCTGTATACTTCAGTTCTTCCTAAGCCTTTGTCATTTCCAGGAATAAGGGCAAAAAAAATATCTCACTTAAAAACATGGTATTTGAAATTTTAATTTCTTTGCACCACAGAGGCTTCATCCCTGAAGGAGTAATTAATACATCTGACCAACACAAGCTTTTCCCAGGCTTCCTGCTCTCTCTAGTTGGGCTTTAACCCAAATTTTGTTTGCTGATAGGTTGTGCTAATTAAAAAGCTTCTCTAACTTGAAGATCAAGAGCTCAGGCCAGTGCAGTGGGGGTGTGGCCACTTCAAACTGGAGTATAAACTGATCTTTTTCTTCATCTTTGCTGTGATGCCTTCTTAAATGTTTAATAGTCCGTGACCGAGGGGTTGGTGCTGGCGTTCCTGTGAGAAGTGGCCAAATACTGTAGTGGATACCTGGTTAAGGTGAGACTGAAACACCTGGAGAGTGTGAAGCTCTTGTGACTTGAGCTGAATAATTCAGGGTTCCTGGACCTGATCCAGTGGCCAAAATTCACTTTTTCGTCCTATGTCCTCAAGCAGGAGGGGAACAGGTGCTTCCACACAGGTTGTCCTGGGAAGTTGGAGCTCTTGCCTGTGTGGCAGACAAGACACTTGCTTTTGAAACTTCCTTCGTGGGGCACGAGGGGGAATGTGGTGTCGAGGAAGTTTTAAAGGTGTTTCTCTGTTACTTGAGCTGAGAGGATTTATCATGGGAGAGTGGATTTGAGGAAGGGGCTTTGCTTGTTTCTTAGTTAAAATACTGTAATTCTCCTCTGTAATGCCAGATGCAGTGGAGCCCTGACCTTCTCCTGCATTTCTAGATGCAGTGAAGTTTTGAGTGAGGAATTGAAAGCAGGATCTATTCCTTGCTTGTGCCCAAAATAATCTTCTATTTGGAATGACTTTAGTTGCGTTAGGTAATACCTGGTGCTGTGTTTCCTGGAGTGGTGGCCTGAGCCTTGGCACCAACCAGGAGATTAATTTCCTTGTATTATCTGCTGCTGCTGTTTTGCCCTCCCTCCCTTTTCTAGGCTTTAGAAGGAAATATGCAGCTTGCTCTGAGCTCCTGCTCTTTGTGCCGCACCTTCCAAGCTGGGCTGAAGAATTAAGGAATGGATTTGCAGGCTCTTGACTTATCTGGCTGCCCTGCTCATAAGTTACCTACTTTATTCCTGCTCTATGCAAATTAAACCTCGCTAGTTTATATTTCATCGGTGCACCTGCATTGTTTTCAGCGCAGGGTTGGTTTGGGAGTCCTGGCTCTGGGTTTAGCCCCTCGGGACTGGGCTCCAGGTGTTTGCAGCCGTGCTGCAGAGCGTGTCCTTCCCCGAGTCTGAAGGGGATGTCCTCCACAGAAAGTGGAGCCGAGTCCTTTCCCGGTGCACTGACTTGGAATTTCAATCACGTCCTTGTTGCAAAGTGGGAGCGTTACGAGCCTGGGTGAAAGCAGAACTCAGGAGCTCACAATTTTAGCAGCATCAGCTGAAACAAGACTGAAAACAGCACTTAAGTAAGAGGATTTTGTGCGGAAGGAAAAACGTTTGAGACTGCACTGAAGACAGAAGCTTAGTGGTTGCCTGAAGCCACCATAAATAAAATACTCCTTATTCTCTCAGGGAATGTTGTTTGCGTTTCTTCAGGTGATATTTTCTCTCTTTTCCATTAGACAAACTGCTGAGTTTGAAAGCGATGTCCTGTTACCTGCCTTCCCTGGACATTTTTGCCTTGGTAAATACCAGGATTTCAAAAGCTGCTGCCAGCCCGGGCAGTGGGGGCCTGGCTGCCAGCCTGGACTTGCAACCCAAGACAGGCTCAGGAAACAAGAGATGGGGCTTTTGGTGTGTTAATTCGAGGGAGGAGAGAGCCATGAAATGGAGGAATGAGGTAAAATATCAGCTGCATTGTGCTGACTACAGCTGTATTCATCCACGAGGTGCTGTCACCCTGCAGATCCAGGGGTCATCGAGAGAGCTTTGGGTGTAATCTTGGCTCAGCATTGACAGTGCTCCACTGGGTGGTCAAAACCAGCTTTGCACAGTGAGTCCAGGCAGGGCTAATGCAGAGCTTGGTGAGGTGCAGACCGGCCAGATGGAGTCACTGGGAACTTCAGGTGAGAGGGAAGGGAAAACGTGACGGGGAGTGAAGCTGGCTCGTGTGTGCCAGGCGAGCCCTGCTCCTGCAGAGACTGTCCCCACTGCTGGGCTTGCTCACACAGCCTGGGTGCAGCTGTGATGGAGGGTAGGCCAGGCAGGCTCAAAAGTGGTGAGGAAGGCATGAAAAAACTGCAAGGACAGGCAGGTCTGGGAATTATGGCAAAGGAAGGAATTCTGGGAAGCGTGAGTATGTTGTTGGGTGTGATATTCCTATGGTCTATAGGTATGCAAAAGCAGGAGCTTCCTGGTTTAAAACTGGAAATCCTGGGACAAAACTGGGCAGTTGGGAGCTTTGCAGGGCAGTCACCAGGGTACATCGTGCGAGACCCAAGCAGAAGGCATATTAACCTACTTTTTTGACCTTTGAGGAATGGGAGAACTTTCAGGGAAGAGGGCTAATGAGAGATCCTCCTGCCTGCCTTGCCAGGCATCCGGTTACTTGCCAGAGTTATCTCCTGAATTTACAACCCTGGCTCCAGCCTCCAGGGGCTGGAAATGCTGAGTTTGCATCTGAAGCCAGGCAGCTGTCGGCTCCAGGGAGAGCTGGGATAGAGCAAATCCTGAATTTGGGATGTTGACACTGTTAGTTCTGCTGGCAGTAAGCACAGGATGTTTGCTGTCACCTTCAAATACAGTGCATGCTCCCTGCTGCTCTACTAATGTGCATTTTCTGAAATGTTTTTGATGTGATTTCTCACAAAACGGAGTTGCAGTTGACTGGAAGGAGAGCCTGGATATGTCAGGCCAAGACCAATTTGCCCAACTTTGCTCTTTTTGCAAGAAAAAAACCTCTCAATTTCAATGGAGCAGTTCCAAAACTTTTGTGACCAGGCTGATTGGAACATGAAGCAAACAGTGCACAGAAGAAAAGAGCATTTGAAAAGGTCATTGAGCATTAGCAGGATTAAAAGAAAGCATCACAAATGACATGTTTGTAGATGGTCAGGATGGCAAATGGCAGTGTTGAATCTCAAGAGCTGCTGTGTTTTTAGTAATTATGGTTTCAATTTAAAAAATAAAATAAGTGACCCCTGTAAAAATTAGGCAGCCCTTCTCCAGGGATGGACTGGTGCTCTTCCTCAGAATATTTCAGTGGAAGGCAGGAAGACAGTATGAAAAACGGGTCACCAGATTTGTGAATCTGCTCAGACCTACTGCTCTGGGTGATTTCAAAACCATTTGGGGCACGAGCACACCCGTGTTCATCCCTCCTGGTAGTGAAACCAGGGGTTGCAGCTGCCTTATGGAGTTTGTAAAACCAGCCTGAGTTCTTGTCTCTCAGTGCTGTGTTGTAACAGGTTATTTTTATTGTTTAGCTAAAATTTCCTATTTGTAGTTAGAGCTAACAAAGAAAATGTTATTTTGTGTGAAGTCCAGACTTAAAATGGGGAAAAATTCCCATTTTTCAGTAACATTAGTCATAAAACCTATTGGGAAAGTTGGTCAGTTCTACAGGCAACTTCAGTGTTTTTAATTCATTTATTAAAAGTTAGAGAATTTTTTTGCAATCTGTGCAGCTTCTCTCTGTAGCCCCCACTTTCCTCTTTCATGTGGGGCTCACAGATTGCAAAGTCACTCACTGCCATGATTTATTGGGAAGTGACTTTTTGCAAACTTTATGCTTCACAGGAATTCTTGGCGTCAGATGAAAGCCAGTAAATTGCATTGTCATGTTCAATGACAAGTTTAATAAATAAAACATTGTTTCTGTTACCCAGAAGACAAATGCTGGTGCAGAAATCATTAGCGATCCTGGCAAAAGGTCGGGATGAATAGCTGTTCCCAGAAAGCCTTGGTGCTGCTCCATCCTGCTCCTCTGTTGGTGTGTGGTGGCTCTTTTCCTTGGACACGTGATGGAGTCTTGCGCTGGATTTATATAAACTAAAGTGATAAATTAGTTTTGAGAGCAGACACAAGTATGTGCCCTCTGGAAATACACCCTTGTTGGGAAGGAGGTGCCAGGGAAATGTGAATGTTTCCCTGTGTGCTGTGCATCTTTGTAGATGTGCTAACAGGACCTGCATCTGGTCAGAAAACACCTGCAGGCATGGAAACCACCTGCAGAATGTGTTCCTGGAGATGCTGGATCCTTGTAAACAATTGGGAGTACAGACAACTGCCCTGCTCCAGACTATCAGGGGTTGTAGTTTCTTCTCCCTGGATGTAACATGTTTTGACAGCTAGTTGGTCCAGGAGATTAAGCTGCAGGCAGCTCTGGATTATTTAGAAGCTCACAGATGGAAGTGCCTTCAGTGCATTCTAACTCACTTGGTAATTGTTTTAGAGTTGGGCTGGGGTGTCGGGAGATGTCCCATGGGCAGAGAACAGCGCTGGCCTGGCGTGGAGGTGGGAACGAGGAAGGGAAATCAGGTCCAGCTGATTGCAGGGATGCTTGGAAGAGCTGCTGGAGGCTGAAGTGATAAACAAGGATTTGGCAAAACACCGATCCTCGAGCTGGTCTGCAGGAGGAGAGGATCCCTTTGGTAGCTGCCCCTGGAAGCCCATTGCTGCTCCTTTAATCTGTGCAGGACTTGCCATGGCTGTGCTGGAGCCTGAAATGGTGAGCAGTACCCGATGTCAGCAGCACCCTGCTGCCAAGGAAAGTGAAGCTGCCTCGCTTCTCTCCTGCCCGTGGATTGTTTTATTTCCTCTGCGTGAGGCTTCGGGGCAGATACAGGAGTTACTTGCTCCTGGAGAACCTCTTTAGAGAGATCCCTCTTGTCCCTGTGAATTTTGTGTGTGTTCCATTCCTGATGCAGTGAAGGACAAAAGCTGGTCAGTGTTACTGGGGTTCTTGGCTGCATTTGCAGTGTGTACAACACCAAGACTTGAATTCAGAAAACAAGTTGTGAGAGTGTGTTCAGGCATTAATTTGGGCTAGTACTGCTGTGTGCTCAATTGTATTTAAAAGTTAGAGCACAGCATAATAAAATAAATAATGTGCAGGGGAATGTCTCCGAGGAGGATTCGCTGACTCAAAAGCTGTGACGTGACTTGTACAATTGCTCTGTAAATAAATACAGATTACAGGGGACCTGGGGGAGACAGAGTACAGCAGCTTCTGCTAAAGCCTTCCGATCCATCACTTCTTGCTTTTATTTTAATCTCTAATCCTTCTCACTTGGTATTCGTGGAACGAGCGGTGTCAGCACTTGGGCTGTTTGGTCTTGACCGCAGCAAATTGGGCTGAGCTCGTTACTGAGCATGATGTGGTCAGAAGTGTTTGAGATAATAAAAGCCACTGGATCCCATCCCAACCAAAACCAGACAAAGGTGAAAGTAGTTCAAGGGAAGGAGAATGAGGTCTTGTTTTTTAATAATCTTTGACCTTTTATGAGTGTCCACAGCAGAGTCTGCGTTCAGGTTTTACTACCTTTGATTGTTTCCTAACTGTGCTATTGCTGTTTCTCCCCTAGCACACCTTGCTGTCGTGAAGCTGTGATTTATGAGTCCATTACAAATGGTTTTAGATAGGATCTGCCAGAGGAGGGTTAATAGTCAAGGGAAAAATAATATGGAAAAACAGATTGCGAGGAATATGTGCAGCTGATGGAAACTTCATGAGTGCAGAACTTCTCTGGGCTTTTCAGGTCAGACAGTTATTCCCCTTCCCATCTAATATCCTAAAAAGTGAATGCTGACAGCTGAGAAGGGAACCCTGCAACTTCACATACTACTGTACTTTTTATTACCCAAGGGTTACAATAATTCAACCCTCGCTGCAGCTTCTAGCAGTAATACTATCCTATTGTGTAATTGGAAAAGGGAGTCTTCTGCCCTTGGAGCTCTGGAAGTTGGCAGGGATTAAAATGACAAGCAGGAGGGGAAGCTGGGTATCTGTTTCAATTAAAAAAACTTAGTGTTGTAGTACCACAAAGCTGAAACATTAGTCAGACATTCCTGTTGGCAGAACTGACAGGAAATAATGTGATTTACAATCTTGGGTATGTCTGCAGCTTGAAAGGAAGGAAAAAGAGTCATTTGCTGGTTGTGTACTTCTGGCCCTGCATTTATTTACAAAGGTATTTTGCCTGCAAACTGACCAGTGATGAGAGTGATCTGATGTATGGTTGCTTCGAATTGCATGGAATTGAACAGATGTTCTAGTTGTGGTGTCTCTAGGTTTTTATCTTTTATTTTTGCTGTCTGAACACTGAAATGCCGCTTGTACTTTGAATTTGGGTAACCTTTTGGATGCCAGTCTTGAGTAAAATGTGTGTGAAGCATCTCTAAGATGTTTATCTGTTACATCAGGTAATCTGAGTTCCCCCAGAGCACCTTCCTCTCTCACAGCTGTGTGAAGGTTTTGGGGGGTTTCAGCAGCACTGGTAACGTGCCACTCTCAGAACTGCAGTGGCAGCACGTCCCCAGGAGGGTTCACCTTCTGCAGAATCAGGGGACTGTGTGCTGCTGGTGCTGGCACCTGGGATGTGGCTCCTGTCCCTCTGTGTGCCTGCAGCTGCTCCGTGTCCTCCAGCTGGGCCGAGGCTGGAGCTGGCGGCTGCGTTTGAACCAAAGGCTGGGTTTGACCACACACCTGGTTTTTAAATCTTCACCTGCAGAGAAAGAACCGGGAGCAAAAGATCCCAGTTCAGTTCCCCTGTTCAGTTGTGAAATAGGTCATACCAGATGTATCCAGTACCCCAAGGTACTGGTACAGATTTGCTTTGTAATCTGCCAGCTTTGTGTTGCCTTTTTGACCATTCCAGCTGGATTTATGCTGGATTAAAGTGACTGTATAACCATGGATTTAAGGACAGAACTGCAGCAGAGGCTGTCTTTATTTTGGTGCTTTAAGAGATCTGCTGGCAAGCTGTTTAATTACCTAAGTGCTCTGCAAGAAACTCAAGAGTCCTGCTGCTCAGCCTTGCTTTTACCTCCTGGATACCAGGGAAATGCACTGTACCAGGCACTGTATGTGCCTGGATGTTTTTGTTTTTCCATTGCACGCAACCATGTGTGTCAGTTGTGTCCGAACCCCTTGGAGAATCTCTGCCTTAAACAATCCTGCTCGTGTCTTTGACAGCTGTTATTGAATCTATTGGGATAAAAATGGTCACTCCAGGCTCTCTTGGTTAATCCATTAACACTGCAAATGTGGATTCTCCTCCATTAAGTGTATTTTATTTTCAGTTTGCCTCACTGTAAAATATTTACTCTCGGGTTGCAGCTTTAGTGGTGGCTTTTAACATCCTTCCCTAGGCTTTTTTTGTCTTTTAAACAATTCCAGCTGGCAGAGGAGGACAGAGCACTTCCCTAAGTGTTCCCACGATCCACAAGTGAAGAGCACGACCCTGTGATGATGTGCCAGGTTTCCTTCCAGGATGTAAGAGATAGCAGGAGATACAGACAATACTTGGGAAGAGAGATCCCCTGCCTGGGCTTGGCTTCAGGAGCTGGGCAGTCTCAGGCCACCTAAAGAGTATCTTTGCTTGGGGACTGAGAGTTCAGTAGCAAAAAGTGAGGAGTTCCCTTCCCCTGGCCACCTAATAAACAGCTTCCTAATGGATGTCCACTGAACTGAGCACTTCCTCCTTCCTTAATTCCACAGGTTTAGCTTAATTGCAGGAAACCTGGCTTCCTGTTTCTCCCTGTCCTGGGGGCTGCTGTGCTGAATAATGTGATAATGGAACTGTGTTAGTATTGAAGCTGTTTTTAAATAAGACTTTTGGAGCTTAACAGAACACAGAGGGTGAAATTAAACCTTAGCTCGTGGGATTTGGGTGGCTGGAAATGGCAAAGAGAAAAAGGAGGAGAGGAGCAGTGAAAACAAACTGGTTGTGCTTCACCTGACCTGTGATCAAAGGAACTCATGCAGATTTTGGGTGCTCTTAGGTCAGCAGGAAAGTGTCTGTTTGTTTGTGTCTGTTAGTGAAGAGGACAGCTAAAGGTTATGTCAGGACTGTGGCTCAACTCCTCAAATGTCTGGGGCACATTTTCTGACTCTGAAGTGGAGTTTAAGGGTGGTTTTTTGTGTCAGAATTGGTGTGAGACCAGCTACAGTGAGCCCTTTGGAGATAGCTGCTGTTTGCTCTAAATAACTGACATCCCTGATTTCTTAGATACAGGCAGCCCTTGGCATGTGTTTTGTGGGAAGAAGGAAATCACAGATCATCCTTTGTGTGCATGTTCCATTCTGGTTTTCTGGTAAAGCTGCAGGGGAGAGGGAGCTCTGTAGTGGAACAGAGTTTATCTCGGATGCTGGTTATCTCAAACTGCTCGGTGCAAATGAGGAAATGTTAAACCTGCTTTGGGAGAAGCAACTTTCGGTTCCGTAACCCAGGTTATTATTGAGATAGTGTGGAAGAACAACACGTTAAACACTTACACAAACATTGGAAGCAGTTTTGGTGAGGTAAGGACTGGACTCCTTTCCATCAACTGCACGGTGTTAAATTGCTAAGTCAATAATCCACAATCAAATGTAATGAATTTTAATTGTATTAATGCAAAGCATGCTGAGACCTGGGAGCTGTGTGTTGTGTTACCTGTGAACCTTGTGACTGAGGGATTTTCTTGTTCCTGCAGAGTGACCAGCAGCTGGATTGTGCCTTGGATTTGATGAGGCGTCTGCCTCCGCAGCAGATAGAGAAGAATCTCAGTGACCTCATTGACTTGGTGAGTACTGGATGCTGTCCCCAAGAAGTGGCTGTGACAAAAGCCTGGTATGTAAGAACTTCTGGGGCATCTGGAAGGTGTGGCAGTTTGTTTGTCCCCTTGTCTTTTGGCAAGGTTGAACAAACAACCACCACCCGAGCAATGTCAGGAATCCACGTGATGGTTTTGGGCCAGCCAGCAGGCTCTGTGTGCAGGGACACTGAGGGATGAAGGGTCATTAGCAGCTCTCTTGATGAACTCACCCAGCTCGGAGGCTGCTGTTTGGGTGTGGGACAGTGTGTACAGATGGGTGCAGGCCCTTGCACCTGGGTATTATCTCCTGATAAACAACAGCTCTGCGAGGTGCAGTGGCTGTGCTGCCCCACACGCTGCAAAGACACTGCTGAGAATGTCTGGGCATCTGGAGAACACCCAAATCTATTTATAATTTATGCTCTATCAGATATTCTGCAGTCCAGTGTCAAAAAGCAAACCTGGCTGACCATCTTGTGCCTGATACCTTCTTTCTGCTTGTCCCTGGAACTTCTGTTGTCCTTCACACGATGCTAGGGAAGAAAACAAACTTAAGAAGGATTTCTCGGCTCATTACAAGTTGCACATCATGTGATGCACATTTGAGCTGTAATAACCTGGTCAATTCCAACTGTCCCTTAAAACAATGTGTGGCACAGTTGCCTTTGGAGTAACTGAAGGTGTTACTGAAATATGGATTTAATGTATATAGAGTCTCCTAGTGGGAAAACTGGATTCTATTGTCCAGTCTAAATAGATGGCTTATATCTGACCTGAGCTTCTAAATTTGTGCAGAAGAGCAGCTGCTCACCAGGTTTGGTTGGAAAGGTGTGTTCCTACGTGCTTCTGAAGCTGGTGTTGGTAAGCTATGGTCAAAAAGTTGTGGCTTACTTAAATTTATCAAACTCTAAACATTTCTTTTACTTATATACACCCAGGTACAGGTAGGGGAGCTCTGGGAAAGAAATGATTCCCTGCAGGAAGGGATTATTTCTCTCTCTTGAAACCATTTAGTAATTGGCTACATCTGTGCCCCCAAAACTCTTGGCAACCTGAAGCATGGTTTTTGTGGCTGTTGCTGGAGGTAGGACCCAAGTAACTAAATCACTGATCTGATCTGGTGTGACATGGTTGGTTTTGTGACGGAATTGGGAGGACTGAGCGGATATCGGGGTTTGAGCAGCTCCCAGGACCACTCAAAACAAGGAGTTGTTTGGGGAGCCATGGTAAGCTTGACTGTGTAATTGGTCTGAGGTTTTTTAATGACTCAGAAAATTGCTGGGTACCTCTAAATGCTGGAATTACTTTTGGATGGTGCTCATTAGTGCTCTACATGCTTTCCATCAGCAACATGCTCACTGGGCTCCTTTTCAGAGTGTAACACGAACCAGACCAGTTTGGGGCTGGTTAGGAGGAGGGCCTGTGACCCCCACACGAGGCATTGCAGTCCCTCCTCTGGGGCAGGGATGAAATAATTTGTTCAATCCAGCAGGATTCCTTTATTGCTGAGACACCTGTAGACCTGTTCTGCAGCCACTCTCAGCCTGAGCTCCTGAAGTCTCCACTGGTTAGACAAGAGCAGTGTGTGCTTTCCACCTCTAACAGCTCCAGAAACATCAAGAGCCAGACTCGAGCAAACAGTTTTTTGACCTTTTTTTGGCAAATTTCACCCAGACCTTTACTTCTGACGTTTTGATTCTGCTGCTTGTCCCATTAGCAGACAATAACCTTCTTGAGGAAAAGGGCACACTCCAAATGCACGATGAGCATGGGCATTGAAGCTCATCCAGTTCCACCCCTGCCATGGGCAGGGACACCTCCCACTGTCCCAGGCTGCTCCCAGCCCTGTCCAGCCTGGCCTTGGGCACTGCCAGGGATCCAGGGACAGCCACAGCTGCTCTGGGCACCCTGTGCCAGGGCCTCCCCACCCTCCCAGGGAACAATTCCTTCCCAATATCCCATCCATCCCTGCCCACTGGCAGTTTAAAACCACTCCTAGGCTGGTATTCCTGCTGGGAAGGGTAACCACACTGAGTTCCCTCCCTGAGGTCCCTGTTACTCTATCCATGTTCTGCTGCTTGTTTCTCATAAAAGAGCATCTTGGTCCCCATGTGAATACATGGAGTGTGTCCAGGACTATCCAGGACTGTCCATGACTGCCCCCAAGTGTTGTGCTGACAAGGGAAATGGCCCAAACTTGAACATGAAGTAAAAGGGTGGGTGGAAGAAGAGAATTTTTGGGTCACTGGCCCTCATCAGCCCAGACACTTTTCATTCATTAGCAAAACAGTTTGTGGTTTGCCCTTTCACCACATCTGTTGTTGGGTTTTTCAGACTGCTGAGGCTTCAATTAGAGTTCATTAGAGACCTTGTCAATCACAGCCCTCCAGAAGTCCTGCCTGAAAGAAGCTGTGCATGGTGCTGGAAATGGGCCTTGGCATGGAATGCTCTGCTTGGGATTCAATTAGTCATTATTTGTAAATACACTACTCAGAGGCTGTCAGAATGTACAAGAGGACTTCTAAATCTCTACAGAACGAGTTTGCTGTAGGCACATACCTTTTTAAGGACAGCTAATTTATACTGGAATGATTTTCTGTGGGTCTCCTCTGTAAACTGTGAGCCTTGGAGCACCTACCTGTGGGCCAAGTCCAAGCTGAAAGGAAGTTCCCAAAAGAGAAGAGAGAAAGGTGATTGCACTGCTCTTAAATGGCTTTGTCTTGAGGATGCTCCAAGTCAAAGGTTGGACTTGATGATCTTAGAGGTCTTTTCCAACCCAAGTTATTCTGTGTGTAGTGACAGCACCTGGAGCATTAGTTCAGATGTTAACTGTGTCACAAATGCTGTGTCACCTCCTTATCGCCTCACGTTGTCCAGGAGTTGCTGCTGCTGATTCACTGTGCTTCCCATGGGAGCCTGTTGTGAGTCACATCTGTTCTCATCACCCGCTGGAGAGGGGACTGTGAGGGTGTTCTCTGGATGGAAATGTGTCCTGGGATCAGCTGAGAGTGAGGTTTTGCTTGGCTCGTGGAAGTCACACTGAGTGGCGTGAGGGAGGGAAACTGGCAGAGCTCGCTTCCGAGTGGCTGAGCGGCTTATCCTGAAAGGTCGGAACAATCCATGGCAATTGTCCTCCTGCTTCCTTTCTCTTAAGGTCAGCTGTACAGAAAATCAGCCCTCTGTACTTTTAGCTGTGCTTTTTCCAAGAGAAATCCCAAAGAAGGATCAGCTTCTGCTGACCTGGAGGGTCCCTACCTAGGACACAGCAGAGGATGAGGTGGGTGAGTGATGCCCAGGGTCACGGCCTCCAGACTCCTTTTAGGGTATTCCTTCAGACAACTTCACTGACATATCTTTGAGGGCTGAGGTGGCAAAGGTGGGAGCTGGAATTATTGATCCTGTGGGCCACGTGCAGTAAGTAATGGATCTGTGACAGGGTTGCCTTGGTGGCTTTGACTCGAACGTGGAAGTTGATGCGCTCTCAGGCTTGCTGAAAGTTAAGCAGGTTCCTTTAGCAAGTACAAATTTCCTGCTGAGTGTTTAATTTGGATGTTTGCCTGGGTGTGTATAATATAAATTAGATGAAAAATCTAGCTGACTCAGGAAAATCAGATGCCTGGCATGACGTGGGGACAGAAAATGGTCCTCACAGAAGGGACAGGCTCTCCAGGAGAGGGGGGTCACTCACAGCCACAGCTTTCTCCCTCTCTTCTCCCAGTAAGACTGGTGTTGAAACAGCACTCATTCCCAAAAGTGAAAGCTTTCTTGAAGAACAGAACCAAGTAATGCTGCCATGGAAGAATTAAAGTGAGAGTTCTTTATAGACACAACAGTCATAACTTTCCTTGTTATTTTTTAAGGCTCTGTTTGCAATTAAAGATCTGGGAGGTGATCAGCTCTGCTTTCTCATCACGAGGGAATACTGAAATATTTTTAGTAGAATGTGTTACTTTTTAGAAAATCCCAGAGTGATGAATCTTAAAGTGTATAAACTTATGATTTTGAAATATTTGAACACGGTTCAGGCTGTTGCTTCATGTGAGCTCCAGGCAAGTCCCAAATCTGCTTGCATGCCTTCAGTGACTGAAGATATACGAAGCTACAGAATTTACCCCCAGGCAAACTGCACTGCTTGGGCTGCACAGACCATAAAGAACATGAGAATGTGACTGGAGCTTTTTGTATTTGGAGTCCAAGAGCCTGAGCACTGCGCAGCATCGCGGGGAGAGATAAAATAATTGGATGCAGATGGCCAGCCGAGCGTCTGGTGAGGGTGGAAGATGTTTTAAACAAAAAATCAGATCCAGTGAAAGCTGAAAAAGAGGGTGGTGGAAGCAGAAGTGCATTGACAGCCCTGTGGGCTCAAAGCTGAGTCTCTGACCTGCTGTTCTGCCTGGACTTGCTGACCTGTGGGATGAGCTCCCAGCCAGCAGCAGCCAGGCAGGTTTTTACACAAGGATTATTGGCTAAAGAAAGGGGCTCTTGGCCCTCTGAACAAATTTATGGTGGTTGAGAGCCAGTTTTTCCATTTAGTGAGTGGCTGTAAGCAGGAGCTTTTCCAGCTAGCAAAGATTACCTCTGGATATCTTGATGGTAATTGGAGATAGCAATTAATATATGTAAATTGTTAATGTGATGCTTGGCCTAGAGCTAGCAACCCCACTTCCTGGCAGGAGATTGGAAAAGGGAATTTCAGCTCTGGCCTCATATCACTTATTCTTTCTATTTTTAAGCCTTTTTGTCTTCCAGGCTCCTGCCACTGCAGTATTGGTGTTAGAGACCTGTAAAATATCTATTTAAATATCATTTGAGGGGAGTGTGTGTGAGGATGAATCCTAGTTGGAAACCTACCTAACCTCATCTGAGGATGGAGGGGAAAGCTGGGATAGAGAAATATCACTGGAGTGAGTGTGTCCTGCTTATCCCTGAATTGTTGCTGGGTATCTCCAACCCCAGCTGGACTCTGACACAAACAGTCAGGACTTCCCAAGATATTGATACTCTGTGATGGCTCCTGGGACTGGGGACTGGTAATGAGATACAGGAGCCTTCACCTGCAGGTCACCAGTCACAGGCCGGGGCACTCTGGCTGTGCCTGCCAGATGGCTGCCTTTTGTTTCTCAGAAGGGGAATCCAGCAAAAGCCCCATTTTATCCAGCAAAGCACAGGAAAAAAGCCAAGGATCCTGTTTTATGAATGGTTGTCACCTTTTTAAATGTAGTTCCTTGAGCTGAATTAAAATGTTCTGTAATTAATGTGACATTTCTGCTATGACACAGTTAGCTAGACAAACCTGGATTTGCAACCTTGTTAACATCTGTCTTTTTCCAGAAAAGCTCATTTGGTTTAATTTTGGTTTTGCCAGTTCTTGCAGTGCTGGAATTCAGTACATGAATAACGCTGAGCTGTTTCCACTATCAATTACAGCTGGTCTGAACACAAAAGTCCATTTAAGTGTCATTTAATAAACAAAGCTTGATGACTGCGTGGCCTTTGGACATGTGATGGATCAAATTAGGGTTTAGCACAGTGTGGATTTGTGGGAGTGACCTTGCTGGTGGTTTTAGGCCCGAGATGAGCAGAGCCAGGCTCCTTGTTGAGTTTCCACAACATCTGCTAGGCTGTGCCTGCCTTCTGCAGGAGCAGGAAACTCTGAGGCTGTGCAGTGACTCCAAATCATCAGAATAATGTTTTATTGGATGAAGGATCTGAGCTGGAGCTGTGCCAGAAGGGTTATTTTGTGAGAGGGTCAGGGAGCATCCAGGGGCTCGTGTGTGTGTTTGAGTGGTTTCCCCAAGCCATGGGAGCAGTGCTTCTGTCTTCCTTTAGTGTTAAAAGTTCACATGTGATTAAAATACTCACCTTCCTGGTGGGATGGGCTTTTAATTAAAATCTGCTCTCGTCACATGCATCTTCAGATACCTGCACACTGCAGATGCAGGTTCAAAACACAGATGGATCTGAAAGGCTCCTTGGCTAATTGAAGTTTGGCTCATCTTCCCAAAATTACAGAAATGTTTGGGCTGGAAGGGACCTTAAAGCCCATCCAGTGCCACCCCTGCCATGTCAGGGACACCTTCCACTGTCCCAGGGTGCTCCAAGCCCTGTCCCGCCTGGCCTTGGACACTTCCAGGGATCCAGGGGCAGCCACAGCTGCTCTGGGCACCCTGTGCCAGGGCCTCACCACCCTCACAGAGAAGAATTTCTTTCTAATATCCAAAGTGAACTTAATCTCCTTCACTTTGAAGCCATTCCTTCTTGTTCCTTTTGCTTCTCTAAGGAAAAAACATATAACCTTTAATTTTGCTGCATTTAGCATAGTTTTCCAGTGTGTAAGGTTCCTGTGAAGGTCAGTAACTCTGACCTCTGGATAAACATGGAAAAAGACTATTTCCAAGGACTGTTACACCAGGAATGTTGCTGTTTCAGTGGTAGTGGGGTACATTTCAGTCAAGGCTGTAGAAGAAAACATCCACCTGGGTGTACTCAACTTGAGTGGCCACTGAGCCAAAATATTGGCTGTCCTGAGTGTGTGAAGTGCAGAATTTGATATAATTCAGTGTGATCAAAGCAAGGATGGGGAGTGTTTGTCAGACATGGAGAACTGAGGTATTCCCCTTTCCTCTGTGGTTTTTTTTGGTTTTTTTTTAGATACTTGTTTAATCATATTTTTAAAAATAATCCAGAAGCAATTGTTTAATTGCTAATAAGCTCCTTGAACCAAGAAGTGAGTCCAGAAGGAATGATTGAGCTTAGCTACTCCAAAAAGGGTACGGTTTCCACTTTGGCACAAGTGATTATTTGTCTTGATAGCAGAGCAGTTGCCTTAATTAAAACACTGTCCACATACCTGGGCAGCTCTGCTGGAGAATTTGGTTACAGAGGACAACAGGATCCTTGTTCGACACGTTTCGCTCACTTTCTCATTCAGGTTTTCTTTCCTCTGCACTACACATCCATTGTATATCTCCTTGGAAGAAAATATCCCCCAAACACCGTGCCCTGTTCCCTCTGAATGATGCTGCTGTTCTCCCAGGCCCAGCCCCAGATATCCTTTTTTTTCTTTCCAATTTACATTGAGGGTGGTCTCACTTCCTGAGTACCCAGAGCCACCAGAGGAGATGCCTGAGAGCTGATGTGAGGGAACAAGGGTGCTTTAGGGCCAAGTGACATTAATGCTGGCCTTTAGCTGAAGATACAAGGTGCAGATTGTGTTCTGCATGTGACCTCGCAGTGCCTAGAGTGGGAAAAGCTTGTGTCAGAACAAAGATGGGAGCCCAGTCTTGCTTACAAAAGAACCTCATCCCCCAGTGTTTGCATCACAGTGACATTTATTTATGGTGCGGTGATGAATGGAACAAAATCACTGCCTTGGTGTTTTAGTCTGGCCTCAGGAGTGGGTTAATTCTTGTGGGTGTATGTTTAAGTCAAAATTCCCCATGTAATGACTGCTGTAGATGAATGCTCAGGCACCTGAGTGAGTTTTGGCTCTTCAGTTAACATAGAACAAGCTAATAAGAAAAATTAACAATGCAAATCCACTGTTTGAGGCTGAATACTCAGGATCAGTTGCCTTCCAAGCAGAGTTGTCTTTGCTGGGATCAGAAGATAAACTGAATCCTGCCAGAGTCTGAATGTGCACAGCAGTAATTCAAATGTTTTAGTAGGATTTAATACTTGACATGGAGAGGAATCCAAAGGACCTAAATTCAGAAGGAATCATAGTCTCATGAACATAAAGCTGAAGTGTTTAAAGCTGCAAATTCCCTTGTTCAAATTACTGCCTTTGCCTTGTAAGCAGTTTTCAAGAGTAGAAGAGGAAGGGCAGTGTGCATAAATTGGGAATTCATTCTTAGGAAGTACAGTTGATGTAATAAATGGTATAAAAATTATGTACCTGGGGTAACTGTGCCACACTTGGGTGCTTTTCCAATAATTAGAATTACACGAGTAGTTCCATCAGCTGAAATATCTGTTCTTTTTATAAATACTGTAGAAATTTTCTAATATTTCCAAAGTTAGATGAGTGGCTTTTCTTCTGTTTCATTCTGACAGAAGAGAAGGGGAAAAGAATAGATTGCCTGAAGTCCTGTGGAGTGTCTGTACCAAGGAGACAGGGGATATACAGCTTGTTTTACAATGGGGGTTATAGCACAGTGCAGTATTATATTCTGGTACGTGTGTGATATAATGCAGTCACTGTTGTGGCTGTAGGAATAACCACAGCCCTCAGAAATTGGGAAAGTGACCCTGCTCTTGAATATTTGTTACCAAGTCATCCACAGATAAGTTTAGTTCAGTAGATTGCATCTTAAAAAACAATGGGTTACGAGTTCCTTCTAGTCAATATGGGATTGTGCTCTGAGCCCTACAGAAACCCACACCAGGCATGTGCTGTTCTTGAAAGAAGGTTAAATCTGAAAGTTACGTGTGTGGGGTTTTTTACCCCACAGGGTACACAGTTTTTTTACTCTGCAGGGACACCTTCCACTATCCCAGATTGCTCCAAGCCCCGTCCAGCCTGGCCTTGCACACTTGCAGGGATGAGGCAGCCACAGTTTGTTTTGTCATTTCCATTTAGGATTTTTTTTTTCATCTTTGATAGTCACATTGGTTTATGTGTGTCCCTCCTCACACTGACTGTCATCCTCTGTATGTTACTGCCTTGGACTTGGGATTAGGAATGTTTTTGTTCCAGGCAGTTTGATTTCTTATGTCCCATCTAGTGCATTAAAATAGTTTCAGGGCTGTTGCACCCCGGATTTGTTTTTTGTCCTCAAGGCTTCTTTCCTTTGAAATGATGCTAATCCATTCACTGAATCAAAGGCTTGAACAGAAGAAAGCACATTTCCGTGTTTTCTTTATTCCTCCCTCCCTCCCCTTTTCATTTCTTACGAGTTGTGAATTTGTCACTTCATGATTAATTTTGCCCTTGATTGCCTTTTGTCCTCATGTTCTCAGTCAGGTTTTCATCTCTGTGATGCAGAGTGGAATGTAGAAGAGATTCCACGCTGCTTATTCATCTCTTGTTTTATTAGCACGTTGTTCAAGAACTTACCAGTTGTCCTGTGATCCTCTTGTGTTGTTGGGAAAGAGCATTTTGCTGTCGTCCATTTCTCTTGCAGTGCAATCTGGGCTGTTCTTCCAGCAGGAAATGCAGGATGCACTGATTGTTCAATGACAACAACTGCAGAGGGATTGTTGGTGGTCCCTGGGATGGAGTGGGACACAGGGACACACGTTACCCGGAGTGTGTGCAGGGGAGATGGAGCCTCACGTCTCTGCAGGATGTCACAGCCCCTCTGCCACGGGGGAAGCAGAGCTTGTCTTTCTCCACGAGCAGGGCAGGGAGGCAGCTGGGGTCCTGGGTCCATGGAAGGCTGTGCAGGATGCAGGAGGTGTGCTGGGTTTGACATGAGCACACACAGGGATGTGTTTATTCCCATCAGCCAGCGTGGTCATGCTTGGCCACCTGCCTGGAAACTGCTCTGCACTTGACCCGGAGTGGGAGCTTGGGAACGCTCCCTCCAGCCTACGGATGGCAGATTGCTCATTCCCACTCCACTGTAAATATTTACCTTTATCCATCAGCCCTGGGCAGTCGCTTCCCTGGCCAGCCTTGGCACAGAGTGTGGAGTGTGTGTGGATTGAAGTGTGCTGGACCACACCGGTGGTGTGGTGATTAAATCTGAAATTACTGGAGGTGGGAGCATGGGGGTGTGTTGTAACTGAAGTGATTTCTTAAAGAGTCGTGGCTTTGGGACAGATGTGGGCTGTTAATAACAAAATCTGTTCCTAGGGGTGCCAGTGCCTTCTAACCCGGACGTGTTGCCCTCTCTCCCCCTCCCTGTTGTCTCCTCCCACCCGCAGGTCCCGAGCCTGTGTGAAGATCTCCTCTCCTCTGTGGATCAGCCCTTGAAGATTGCACGAGACAAGGTGGTAGGGAAAGATTATCTATTGTGTGACTACAACAGAGATGGGGACTCGTACAGGTGAGTTCCCAACCAGAGCAGGGGGCTGGCTGGTGCTCTGTAAATGACATCCATGTGCAGCTATTGCAGGCCCTTCTTATTTTCAGCCAAAAAGTTACCCGTAATTTAAAGATTTAGAGCCCAAAATGTGCTGTTGTTACCTTGCTAAAGGGGGGTGACTGGTGTATTTCTCTTTGTTTTCTGTATTCTGGATTAAAACGGGTCAGATCTCTAGCAGAAATGGCCTTGATTGGAAATTAGACCACTGCAAGGTTAGAAAATCTCTGGAATGGATAATGACAGAAAAGAGATGATGCAAGCAGTGGGTTTAAACAAAATCATCTTCTGCTTGTACAAAACAGGGTGGATTTGCCAGCTGGGAAAGGCTCTTTCGCTCATGTTTTGCAAGGAATTGACTGACTTTAAACTCAGTGTCATTAGTTCTCTTTGAAAATCTTGGCCCAAGTTTTTACCAAAGAAAAGGAATCCAAATCTACCAAAATAGCTGATTTGTTCTGAGGACTGTAGACAAAACCAATGAAAATATTTGAACCCTTTAAGCTGTGTGTAATTACAATATAATTAATTTTGAAGTGGGAGGGGCTGTAATACTGGAATGGTACCAATCAGGTTTCAGTGTTTTGGCTGCCACTTTGAACACAGTCTCTCTTGTAATGTTTTTTCCTCTACCTTGCCATTAGGATGGTGCTTTTAATTTCTGTTTAAATTATCCTCTCCCTTTCTCACATTGCTTGACTTTCCTTAATGGCTGTAGTGACAGTGGCATAATTCCAGATATTTAATTTAAGAATCATGAGCTTACAGTCCAGAAACCTTTTTGACTCTTGCAGCACTTTTATTCTTTCCCTTAACAAAGGGTGCTGGGCTGTGAGGTAATGACTCCATTCATCTCCTGCCCTGAGCTAGCAGCTCAGCCATCCTGCTGCTTCTGGGCAGGATTCTGAGGCTTCCACCTCTCTCCACCTGCTTCAGTGTCACAATTTACATTTTAGTGCTTGGAACTATCTCCAGTAAGAATCTCACTTTGCTCTGTGCTGATTTGATGCAGTGTTTTACATTCATCTGGCCAGAATGTTTCAAGAATTGTGTTCCAGAGTGGAATTTCAGAAAATATTCTTTAACAAATCTTTTTTTGTTTGGCTCAGGCATCACTGCAGAAGCAGGTGCTGTAGAGGATTTGAGATGAGTTGGTTCAGTTGCTCTGAGTTGTAGGAAAGGTCCCTGTCTAACCTGAAGCACATCTGTGTGTAGATGATTTACACAGAGAACATGCTGAGGTTCATTTTGTCCTGGAAACAGGAGATGGAGAATGAGAGTGGATGCAGAGTTTGACAGTGCCTCTGGACTGGCTGAGTGTAAATCCTAATGAGTTATTTAAAATACAACCTGTTGCAGAGGGCCAGCAAGTGAGCAGGACCCCAAGGTGGAGTGTCATTCACGTACTTTAGAGTACTAATCTCATATTTAGAAACTATTTCAGCCTTCGACAAAACAGCCTGGTGCCTTCTAAAAGCATTTTGCATTAATTTTGTGTGGCCCAGCTGGTCAGATCTATGTTAGCAGCTACATGCATTTAATCAGTTCTGAATTAGTAGATAAAATAGGGGTTTAGAGCCTCTGCCCCCCACAAGATGCACCCACACAGCTGCAGCCCCTCTGGAACATGCAGGAGGAGGGATTAAATCCTGAATTTCTTGTGGATCTTTCAAGAGATGCTTTCTCCGTGAAGCTGTGATGTTTCTTGCAGCCCTTGTGCATCCTGCTCAGGCTGTTGACAAGGACATCAATCACCAGGGACACAGGGAACTGGAAAAGGCACTGGTTAGACAGTAATGGGTCATTGTGCAATCCCTAATAACCCCCTGTGTTTAATTAGGGCACGTGACAGCCCTTCCTCTACGGTCAGTGTCACATTTACCTCTGAAATTTGCTCCATCTCTTTCTGAGAAGGTATTAAATAGTTACAAGGAAGCAGGAGGAATTCCGTTTTTAAAATCACTTCGAAATTTTCAGGACTTACTAAGTAATGAGGTTTCAGAAAAGCTCTTTCATTTGTTCCTCTAGAACAGGCACCATGTGTTAATTGCTGGCATGAAAGAATCCTGTTCCTAAGGCTTTTGATTCAGGCGTTCTGGATTGAAGTGATTCTTCCTTCTGGAATTGATTGGTCCCAGCTCTGATTCATGAAGTAAATTCTTTCCTTCAGCACACAGCAGAAGCCTTTGAAACCCCAGCAGCACTGCCCTGTGCATGTTAATCCCATTCTGTGCCTGTGTCCAGACACTCCTTCGTACCTCATAAAATCTGCAGTTGTTACTGGGAAGTGGCTCTTACACTAATTTAATCAATTAGGCCAAGATCTAGGAGGAGTTCACTGGGCTTTTAAAAGCTTTTGATATTTCCACAGGCATTTTTCAGAACCACATGCTCGATTAGAAATCCCAGGGATTCCTCTTCCCTGCTGCAACGTGCTGCATCCCCAATTCCTGCACACTCCAAGCTAAACACCTTTTCTTCGTGTTGGACAGGTTGCTAATTGCATTTCTTTTCACACTAATCCAGGGATTTCAGAGCATTCTGTGGGCAACTGAGCCTCGTTCTCCTTCAGCAGGAAAGGTGGGGCTGGGTACTCAGACTTCCTCACTGGGAATCCAGTTTTATAGGGTTGTGGTTTTTGAGTGGCTTCACAATCTGACTGGGAATTTGCCTGGAAAAGAAGCTGCTGTGGGAAGTGAATATCCTAAGGCTTAGCCCATCACAGTTTAGTCTTTCCTTATATTTGGACAGACTTGGTTTGGTCCATGTGGAACATTGATCAGACCAGAAGGTGGATTTTTGGATCTTCATAAATAGATAAATAAGAGATAAATTTTATTTTATTAATATTATCAAATCCTGCTTGTGGGAGTCTCACAGGCACTTCTGTGAGTGCTCCTGCAATAACAAAGGTTTGTGAAGGTAACAAACAGTCCTGGAATCCACATTGGGAAGGCAGAGCATTTATTAATTACTTTTTTTTAATATTAGACTTCAAGGTCCCTGACTTTGTCCACACATTCCCACTCGAAGTGTGTTTGATCGCTCTGTTAAATGGAATCCTTATGGGGAATTTGGGGCCAACAACACTGGAACCTGTTAGCTGAAACACAAACCGTTCTGTTTTGGGGAAATTAGAGGTCTGACTTTTGAAATTTAAGTGCTTGTCCATCTGTCTTTCTTCAAATAGCCTCCAGTTAAGTGTTTAAATGTGTTGTGAGTGCATTTCCACAAAAATAAAAAATACAGGGCTGTGTTAGGAGGGTTTTTTGTTGATAAAGCTGCTGCTGGCTCCAACTGGAATGGGATGAAAATGCCACAAGCTGCTGGCTGGAAGGGTCTGTTCGGGGCTGCCCCTCAGTGCCACTCCTGCAGCAGTGGAAGAGGTTTGGTGTTGGCACTGAGAGCATCTCAGAGGTTCTGCAGCAGGTCCTGCTCACAGGCTGCAGCAGCTGAGCCTTTTGGGAGCACTGGGGTAGCACCAGGGGGATTTTTATGTGAATCTCTCTGATTTCAGAGGTTTTAGGTAAAGGAGTAAAGAAAGAGCTGAGAAGGGACCTCATCCCTGGGTATCCCTGGCTGCAGGGAGGGCTCTGAGCAGGGCCCAGCAGTGGCACCAGAGGAACAGGCAGGGCCTGAGCCCAGGGAGTTCCACCTGAACATGAGGAAGGACTTCTTGACACACTCTGGGACACATTGCCCAGAATCTCACTCCCTGGAGATGTTCCAGACCCATCCAGACCCAATCCTGTGCCCTGTGCTCTGGGCTGACCCTGCTGGAGCAGGGAGGTGGCACCAGATGAGCCCCTGTGGGCCCTTCCAGCCTGACCCAGTCTGGGATCCTGTGGCTGTTGATTCTCCAAAGCAACCACATTTTAAGCAGCTATNGGAGGGGCACTCCAAACCTCCCTGGGCAGCCCCAGCCAAGGCCTGAGCACCCTTTCCATGGAGAAATTCCTGCTGATGTCCGACTTTAACTTCCCCTGGCCCAGCCTGAGGCCGTTCCCTCTGCTCCTGTCCCTGTTCCCTGGGAGCAGAGCCCGACCCCCCCGGCTGCCCCCTCCTGTCAGGGAGTTGTGCAGAGCCACAAGAGCCCCTCTGAGCCTCCTTTCCTCCAGCCTGAGCCCCTTCCCAGCTCCCTCAGCCCCTCCTGGTGCTCCAGCCCCTTCTCCAGCTCTGTTCCTGTCTCTGGACCGGCTCCAGCCCCTCCAGGGCCTTCCTGCACGAAGGGCCCAGGACTGGACACAGCCCTGAGATGAGAACCACGACCTGAAAACATCTCTTGGGTGGATGTGACACAACAACCCCACTTTCCCAGGTCTCACCTTTCCTGTCAGGAGGAATGAAGGAGCAAAGCAGAGCCTGGCCTTTGTGCTTTGCATCAAACAGGTGTCAGAGCCCTCTGCCTTCCTGAGAAATGAGTGACAAAGGGCTGCTGAGGAAAACCCTCTCCTTGTGGCCAGCACTGGGAGCTGCTGCTGCAGCCAGGGGCTGGGAAGAGTGAGTAGGGAAAGGGGAAAGAAAGAGCAGAGGTGCTTTTCTTTAAGCCAGCAGTGATGTGTGTAAATTGGTTACTCCAAGGGGAAATGAAAAGCAAAATGCAGGTTCCCAGAATGGGAGTTATAAAAGCCTCAAGCAGATGGGCAAAGGGTTCCATTAATCTTTTAATACCAAATCTTTCATTAAGAGCACAAAAATCTCTTCCACACCTGCAGAAATTGTAGTAAAACCTGCAGCTTTACAAACCCTGTTAAATCCTTTAAACTCTTCAAAGGGTTTCCTAATTCTATGCTAAAGGTAGAGTTTGTTTCAGAGCAGTGTGGTGGAGGAAAATGTGGACCTTAACCATAGCAGCAGTGTTTGGCTCAAATACTGTCAGATCCCAAATAAACTACACAATCAATTTGTATTTGCATGAAAACAATTTTAAATATTTAATGTGCAACAGCTGAAGCCTTGTTTTTGAATATATAAAAAGAAACAGATTGAAACCCATGAGATGTTTATTTATATAGAAAACCTGAAGCCAGGGAGTGGCCCCCAGGTGAATTTTGAGGGCTCAGTGTCCCCTTTTTGCCAGCGTTTGAAATGCTGTGGAGGGTGCAGTTCTTACAGGTAGATTGCCCTGGGCACCTGTCGGGGTTTTTGGAAGTTCAGCATCTGTGAATGAGGTCAGACCCACCAATATTAAACTTTTCAGAGCTGTGGTGGAATATCCTGAGCTGGAAGGGACCCACAAGGACCATCCAGGCCAGTTCCTGGCCCTGCACTTCCAGCAGTCCCACCCTGTGCATCCCTGGGAGCGTTGTCCAAACTCTCCTGGAGCTCTGGCAGCCTCGGGGCTGTGGCCAGGCTTTGTCTTGCTGTCTGTCTGTCTGTTTTTCTTGTCCCCTCGTCTGACTGTCCCTGTCCTTGTCTCCCTGGCAGGTCACCGTGGAGCAACAAGTACGACCCTCCCCTGGAGGACGGTGCCATGCCCTCGGCTCGCCTGCGCAAGCTGGAGGTGGAAGCCAACAATGCCTTCGACCAGTACAGAGACTTGTATGTCAGTCCTCCCCTCAGAGCCCTGTCTGTCTGTCTGTCTGTGTCCCCCGGGGGCGAGGAGCAGTGCACACAGGGTCTGGCGGGGGGAGGCAGCGCAGACCTGCTGGGGTTTGTGATGCCAGACGGGATCAGATCTGTCAGCTGGTGCCAAAGGCAGGTGCTGAGGTGCTTTCCCACCTCCCTCCCCTTTGAACAGATTGATGGTGTCTCTGTCCTGGCATGACCTGGCTTCTCTTTGATCTTCAAGTTCAGTCCTAAACCATCTGCGTTTTCCATTCCCTCAAGGCTGTGCTCTTAAAAAATCTCTGTGTACAGCAGCAGCTCGCACATCTTCCAGTAAAATGACAGGCACTGAGCACTGAAATGCAGCAGTTGGACAGGGATTAATGCACTTCTGCTGCAGGATGCTTGTTTTAGGCCCTGTCTCATTAAAGAGGTGTATAACAAAGGAATTAATAGAGCACGTGTGAAATAAATGTAGATTAGGCAGTGGCTTTTTAAAGCAGCAATAGGAAACTGTCTGGGTGAATTACCAGTTGAACAGTTTTCTGTAAACTGGGGCTGTACTGGTCCTGCACTGCACTTACCTCCAAATCCTTGGGATGTGATCGGGTTCTGCTGTGGTCTCCTAAGCAGTGCTGGGGTGGAAAGTGATGCTAAAACTACCCAGCGAGTGAGTGTTGCAGAGCAGAATGAACCAGTAAGTGTGTCCACTGCTGGGATACTTTCTAATGGAGACACCTAAAGACCATGGGAAAAGTGAACAAACTTCGTTGCTGCTCTATGTTTCCCAAAAAAGGGAGATAAAGCACAGCCTTAGATGCAGTTCATCATATTACAGCACTGACAGAAGCACATTAAAAGGAACTTTCCTTGCTGGATTCTGTGGCTCGATGTAAATGGAGCCTGTCCAAATGTGTAAGTGTCACACTTTTGTTACAGGTATCAAATTTTTACTTCTTTTCATGCATTATTTTCATAGCTCTCCAACTTGTCTTGTAAGTAAGTTGTTACTGGTATCTGAACTGACTGGAAGAAAGGAATTTTGCATATTCAGCAAAGCCAAGTCTGCTGTTACTCCCCAGACGCAGAACAGACCTGGACCAATAAGATTTTTAATACCCTGAGATGAAAATGAGGAGGTTTATGGAACCAAGGTTGTCTTTTTAAATCCCTCTCTGCTCAGATGACCATGAAGTCATGGCTGGATACAATAACTTCTTTAAACAGCTTGAATTTGCTGGAAGGAAAGCACAGGGCAGGTTTCTCTGACTGAGGTGAATCTGCTGAGCCCTGCTCAGCGTGGGGTACAGCAGTACCTTTATGTAACAATCCTCATGTGTTGTGTGCAAGGAAAAGGTGAGATTGTTCCAAATTCCATCTTTCTGATGGTCAGTGCCAGTTTTACAGGCAGGACTTGGTCAGAGAGGATCCAGGAGGATCCAGATCACAGCCGGGGAGGACAGGTCAGACTATGAGCACATGAACCAGCACAGAACACTTTAGTGCCTGTTGTGGTCCCAGAACTGGGGAAGGAAAAGAGGACAAGGATGGCTTATGTTTGGCTGAGCAGTGTAAAAACAAAATTGTGGCATTTGTGGAAAGAATTTGCAAAGTTAAGGAAACTTAACCTCAGTGTCTGAGGGTTTGTCATGCTTGAAATCAGGATTTGTGCTTTACCTCCAGCAGAGATGTGGAGAGAAACAGGCTTTTGTTCTTGCAGTTGGGCTCTGCAGTTTCCTGAACAAGACAGTTGGATTTTTGTGTTTTGACAGCAGAAGCTTAATTTTTACTTGGAGATCAGAGGGGGGTAAATTCAGAGGTGGTAACAAATGCCAGCTTCTCTCAGTGCTGCTCTTGCCAACACGTCAGGTTGGGAGTGACTGCAGCAATTCCTCACAGAAGAGCTGCTGGAGCTGCGTGGGGAGGGCTGGGGAAGGGGATGGCAGGGCAGGGATGTCACTGCCGTGGTCTGCTGGGGCTGGGAGCTGGCTCTGAACACACTGCAGAGCCAGGCAGTGTCGGTGGAGGGGTCCCTGCCCTGTGCTCTGGCAGCTCCTGGAGCTGGGGAGGGAGGGCACGAGGCACCCTGGGCCAGTTACCAGGGTCCTTCCAAATTCCAGAGCCAGGGACAGCAGAGCTCTTCCAGCATTGGGAAATGCTTCAGGCTCGTTGATGTATTAATCAAAGAGCTGAGCGTGCTGGCAGCCCTCAGGACTCCATGTGTTTTGGAAATTCTGGTTTCTATGAGGTGGGGAGATCTGTTCCAGGTTCACCTTCCAGGAACAGGGATCAGTCTGTAGGCAGTGTGCAGAAAATCTACATTTTGAGTTGACCTGCAGAGGCTTTCATTGTTTCTCTTCGCTCTGGTGGGGTTGTCTGCCCACACAGATCCTTCACAGGGGACACCAGGCTAATTGATACTTTACATTACAAATTCTCCCTTAAAAAATGCCAGTTTAAGTGTGGTGGCTGCAGACGAAGAGCTCAGCTCCCATTTTACCTTTAACACAGAAAGTGCTGATATCTCACAGAATTCATCTCAGGCCTCTCCCAGCGCTTCAGTTTTTCCTTGTGTCAGTCCCATTTGGCCCACACACCTTTCCTTTTTAGATTTCTCTTTTCATCAGGTGTGGTAAGTCTCCACCTACGTTCAGTGAGTCACTGCATTGTATTTGCCATTTCCCAAGGGGTTGGCACCTGCTGTCGTGGGTGTTTTGAGGGAAACAGCCTGGTATGGATTTGTTAACAGTTTGTTAAATAATCCAGTCAGATTTGCTTGCTGGGGACCTTAAAATTTAATTTTGTCCCCAAAAGCTTAGTGGCCAATGCACTGAGTGACTGGAGCGTGAAAACAAGTTGGGAGAAGTCTTGTAATATTGCATGTAATAAAATCATGTAAGCTGGAGAAGAACAATTTTGCTGAGCCTTCAGTGCCTCTGAGCCAGTGCTGAATTGGCCTTTAGTGTCTGTTTTAGTGCAAACTACCTCTAATATCTGGAGTTTCCCACCTTTTCTTTCTGGAGGCATTTGGGTTAAAGAGGAATTCCACCAGGTTTTAGTTCCCTCTCTGTTCTCCATGTTGAACAACAAGCATATTTCTTGGTTATCTGTTTTACCAAAATCCATGTCACTTTCCCAAAAAACAACTGTTTCATTTCCATCTCCTGCTGCCAGGTTTAACTCCGACAGTGCCTGGAGCTAATGCCCTGGTATGTTTGTGTTCAGTAGGTTATTATTCCCAGATGGAAGTCTAATATCTTACACCACTCAGTTAGAGCCTTGGCTTTCCACTTCCAATATGGTGAAGATAATTTCTTCCAACACATGGTTGTAATTTATTGCCCTTTGCTTGACGTGTGTGTGCTTGATTGAAATCAAAGCGTAATGAGCACCAGGGCAGCTGGTTAAATCTCCCTATTTTAGATTCTGCCTTCCCTTGTTTTGGGTTGGAGATAATCAGGGCTTTAATTAAGTAATCTAATGGCTCTTTGTTGTCTGGAAGAAATAATTTCTGAAGTGATTAAATAGACCTCCCCTGGGAAGGATGCTGCTGATCTGTCTGCAAACAGGATGAGTTTTGGCAACTTTGGACTGGTTTAGTGACTGACATACATTTAGAAAGCTATTCCTCCTTTTCTCCTCGGCTTAAATTGGATTTATTGGTGCTTTTGATTTTTAACAGCTTTAAAAAAAGATAAAACATCATCTTAATCATTCTGCTCCTGAAAATGTTTGTATTGATTAAGGTTTTGAGTTCCCTCAATAGAGTGAGCAATGAAGCCTTTTGAACTTCTGCTTCTGTCTGTGTTTTGATGTTGATCCATTTTCAGTTTGTTATATTAGAGCTCTGGACTAGGAATTTGGTAGGAGTGGAAGGAGGTCTGGGAGAGGATTGACCTCTGAAATGTCTTTGTTGTGTGTAATCCTTTTATTATTGCATTTTGATTGGAATCTGGTCCAGAGCAGTTATCCCAGTTTTGGATGGTGTTAGCAGTGCTGAGGGTGGCACCCCAGGCCCCTGCTCTTTGCAGGGTGGATATTTCTGCCCTGTGGAGAGAACCCAGGTGTTCTTTGCAGCCAGCTGAGCATCCTCTGCCTTTCTGTGCTCTGGAGGAGGAAAGGCTGAGGAATTCCCTGGGCCACGTGCCCCAGGAATGTGTAGATTGAGGAGCCTTTTGCTGCAGCTTGGGCAGGTACAGCAGCGAAGTCCCAGTGACAGATGAGTTTGCCCTTTCATTTTTAGAGTGCTCAGGGCTGACTGTGTTTTTTATTTTTATTACTCTGTTTAATCTCCTGGAACAGCCTGGCTTTGCTGGGCTTCAGGGATGTCTCATTTTGACTGACCTGTGCCATCATCTGTACCAAGTGTGTTCAGATGTCCCATAAACTGCTGGATAGTTTTATCTTTTTTAGCTGTTTTTACCCTTTTTCCTAGTTCATTCTGGATTGTGTGCTTTAACCACCTCTGACATTGCCTTAGTCTGCTTGTCTTGATAAGAAAAAATGGAAACCTCTTTTAGTGCTGCCCTCGGGCTGTAGCTGTTTCTGAGATCTGCTCTGGTGTCATCTGATTTCTCCTCCCTGGGCTGACAGACCCTCAGAGCCTCTCAGTGCAGTTCAGGCCAACTCACAAAATACTTTGCACTTCTCACAGGGTTTGTAGCAGCTGCTGCATTCATCTGTTTGACCAAGTTTGCTGTGGTTTGTGCATGGAACAGCCCTGGTTCCACCAAGTAAAAAACAGATGAAAGAGGTGTGACAGGGGGTTGGCTCTAGCACAGGCTGCCCAGAGAAACTGTGGATGCCCAACCCCTGGAAGTGCCCAAGGCCAGGCTGGCTGGGGTTGGAGCTCACCAAGGGATGTGGCAGCTGTGAGCTCTTTATGTGAGCCCCGTGTCTGTGTTCAGATGCAAACCTGGTCTGTCTGAGCTGGAAACCCCTGGAAAGCTTTGAAGTGACTTTATTGCCATCAGCTCCCTGTTCCTCATTACTGCTGCAGCCCTTTGTGCCGGCTCTCTCCTGGGCATGGCAGTTCCTGGGGCTCCCAGATTGAACCCAGATGGGTTTGTTGTGCATCCCAGCACTGAGGAAACCTGCCTCTGCATCTCTGCTGGCCGGGGATCTACACACCAGGCTGTGACATCAGCACTGGCTCACCGGGGACATCCTTGCCTGGGGTCAGGCTGATAAGGGTGAGATGAAGTCTCCTAAGACAGGTCTAAACCACCGAGACATTCACTGCTTTCATGGCTGTGTGCTTTTACAGCTCCAGCCATGCTGTTTTCCCAAGGAAATTATTCAGATGTGGAAAACAGAGCAGTGTTGGGATCCCCTCAGCGCGCCCGTGGGCAGCTCAGAGCAGAATTAATATTGAAGTTGTTGATGTGCATTACACAGATTAGAGAATCCTCTTAGAAGAGAGGGGAAAATTAAATGTACTGCCATGCTAGAAAACTAAATCAGTTGCTTTTCATCTGATTTTTTTTTTTCTTTGGGAGTTCCATTTTGGAGCAGCTCTGCACACACTGCATTCTTATCTTCTGAATCGGAGACATTGGGTGGAGGAGGAGTTTTTCCCTTGGGTTCCCACGGTTCTCTGTGATTACATAAAATCTGAACACTTGGATTAGGAGGTCAGCACTGATGATGCAGCATTGTCCTCAAACACTGCTCTCTGAAGGCTTTAACTCCCTAGGAAGAAATCACTTACATTCAAAAATGAGACGAAATTTTAAACTGTCAGTTTATTGGGATCTGGAATTTTTGAACTGGTGGTCTCTAATACTTTGTATTGTATGGACAGAAATTTACCTCATGCCCTCACAAAATGTACAGTGTTTTAATGATGGAATTTGAAGAGAGTAACTTCAACAACAGCAGCCTGCTGGTGGCAGATCTGATGCAGAATTCTTCTGTTAGAAGAATTGATGCCACATGAAATCCACAGCCGGCAAAGATTTTGGCAAACTTAACCCACGAGACAGAAGATTTCTGCTGTCTCTTCCCCTCCCATTCGTGTTTGGATTTCAGCTGGCAGAGTCTGGAATGTGGCAGAGTGGGGGTGGCTGAAGCAGTGTCTGTGCTGCCCAGGGATGGCCACGGGCAGAGGGCTCGGGAGCAGTCAGAGCTTCCTGCTGTTAATGAAGCAGTTCCTCGTTTGGCCACGTTCCAGAGGGACCCCTTGTCCTGCTCCTTAGGTGGCTGATGGAAGGAACTCTTTCCAGGTGACTTCTCCAAAGGGATTTGGTCATTAGTTTCCATCTGCCAAGAGCAATTGGATGGGAAGGAAAATGTGAGCAGTATAAGGTTTTTATTAAATAATGAAAGGTGCTAAAAAGCACAAATTGGGAGGTGCTGGAGACTTTCAGCCTTCAGGATCCCATTGTTTGGGTCCTGTTTTCCTTCCTTGCAGAGTTCCTGCACTTCACAGCTCTGCTGAGCAGTTTGAGTCATCCCACCGTGGTCCAGATGTGTGCTTTTAAGTGCAACTGGCATTGAAGTTACACATACCTAACTGGATTGGTATGTTTGCTCCAGGGATTTTTGCACCTGTGTATGCTGGAAAGAATTCCTGTAAAATACCTGTACAGAGCCCCCAAGCATAATTTGGGCTGAGTTCATCAAGTGGGGTGCAAACCCCTGGGCTGTGCACAGACATTTTACCTTCTTCATTCTAATTCTCTGGGTGAGATTGTGGAAGTGTCCCACGGTTGTGCTCCTGGGGCCAGGGAAGGAGAGAGGAGCTGGAGATACCTGGACTCAGAGCAGTGGGAGAAGTGTCACCTCCTGGCTCGTTCTGGTAGCAGCCTGTCCTCTCATTGAGGAGCAGGCTCCTGAGCCCCTCACTCAACAGCTGGGTGGAGGAGCAATCACTCAGGGACAACTGATCTCCTGAAGAATTTGTTCCTCCTCCAGCTTCGAGGTGTGAGATTGCAGGGGATTTGTTGAGCACCTGAGCAGTGCTTTGGGGTTGGTGGGAGGTGGGTTGCACGAATTTGCCACTTCCTTCATATTTCTGTGGTGATTCCTGCGCTGGTTTGAGGTGGCAGGGGAAGGGCTCAGTGGGAGTTGTCACCTGCCGCTCCAGTCCTCTGTTCCCATGGGAGTTGGAATGTCTGCTTCCTCACCTCGGCTTCAGGAAATGTTTTGGGTTGCTGTGAGACACCAGCTGCTCACGCTGTGACTTCAGTCATTGTCACTCTTGTAAAAACACGTGTAGTTGCATGCTCAGTATTTTCCTTTGGGGTAGGATTTTTAAATGCCAGTTTTCTCGGAATTCTGTTGATCTAAATCGCTGGAGACATTTCCCTTTCTATGCTGAACTTCTGTAGCTGGAAGAAATAACTATGTGACCTTTAGGGAATAAAAGAAAATATATTTTTCTGCTTTAAATGAGCCAGTTTGAAACCCTGTGCAAGCTCTTGGAAGGTTTGCAGGGCCAGGCTGAGGTTCCAGGTGTTGGTGCTTTGGCATCAGGGGGTTGGGAGAGCCATAAGCCACGGACTTTTTTGTTTCTGGCTCTCAGCTACTTACTGGAAAACACACAAATGTTTTTATGGATGAGTGATTTGGTCCTGAGGTGTAATTGAAAGTCAGAGCTTGCTTTTATTACAGCGTGGTGGAAAGTAATTTTCTCCTCTCAGGGTCCAGGATCTGTTGGTGAGGCTTGGAGGAGCAGAACGTTATCAGGAGGGTCACGGGGCCTTTTCTGAGCTGCCCTTCAGTGGTAAAAAAAAGCGATTAATTTGCCCTCCTTTCTTGAGGTCTGTGCTGGAAGCTGGGGGATTTCCTCCCCTATCACATCCCTCTTGAAGTCACGGCTTTGTTCTGGCCACAGCCTCTATTTCATGGGTACAGCTCCAGCTCCTCAGACAAGTTTCCATCCTGTGTCTCCACCCGCCTCAACTTCAAACACTTCATAAAGCTTTGGATCACTCTTAGCTTAAATATTTTCTTTTATTCTTGCATTTGTAAAGTAGGTCAGTTTTAAGTGTGACATTTTTTGTATAAAACAGCTTTTTCCAGGAGTTCTGTGGTTGATGAGTAACGGATATAAAAATTCAGTGTTTGATCATGACATTAAAACTGTAATTGATTTTGAGTGAACTGCTGTTCTGAATTCTGTAAAGAGAATGAGTGATTACTTTGGGCCTTACGCCTTTTAGTCACCTTCCTGGGCAGCCTTATAAAAAGTTATTTTCCCAGAAACAGATCACTGCCTGTCCTCTCCAAGGACAGGGATGTCACTTGGTCTAGATCATCTTTTAAAGTCCTTCCAGCTGAACCCAACTATGATATCATTTAACAGTGTTTTGGTTGTTAATAAAGAGATATGACAACCATAAAACGATGATTTTTCATTGTTTTATAACAAACTTTTGTCTGTAGGTAAATCCTGATTGGTCTTGACTGAAACATCCTGGATTGATCGGTGTCCTTGGGCAGAGAGCAGCGCTGGCTTTGCTTTGAAGCTGTCCTTTGAGATTGGTTTGTCCCTTGGAGGTGTTCCTGAGGTACCACAATAGGAATTCCTCCTACTTGAGGCCTCCTGAACATCCCAAAAACATCTGCTGGCTGCTTGGATGCTTTGGGAGAGGGCAGTTGTAGCCAGCTAGGGGTCAGTCTCTTCTCCCAGGTGACAACAGGAAACAGCCTCAGGTTGTGCCAGGTGAGGTTTAAGTTGGATATTAGGAAAAAAAATTCAGGTAAAGGTTTGTAAAGCATTGGAACAGGCTGTTCAGGGCAGTGGTGGAGTCAGCACTCTTGGAGGAAGCCCAGCCTTCCTGCAGCAAATCCAAGTTCACGAATGTCAATTTGAATTCCTCCCAATCTGTCATCCCGTTTTCTGTTATGGACCAATTAGCCTGTGGCACCTCTTTATTTTTCTTTAAAACAAAAAACCAAAACCAGCAGGTTCCAAGGAATGTTCCCCTCTCTAACTGTGACTTTCCTGGGTTCAGAAATCCCACTTCAGTGCTGTGTGAGGAAGGTGAAATCCAGTGCAGTGATCAGTGCTATATATTTTCTCCCCGTGCAGGAGGAGGGGATGTTGGAGTGGTTCTGTAGTGCTGAAGCACAGAGGAGCCTTGGGATAATGTAAATCCTGGCGTGCCTTGGATTCAATCGCTGGCATTGTTGTTCCAGTCTCCAGATCCTGGGTCTGGCCATGGCAAAGCAGCTTTATTGAAATAGCATGTTGGTATTTAAAACAATATTAATACTATATTTGATTCATTAGATCTCCAAAGGCAGTTAAAGCGTTTCCATGTGTGCGCTGTTGGTTCTGGCGGGGGGTTCTTCACATGGTTTTATGTGGTTTCAGACAACATTTTAGCACATTCTTAAAATACCCACAAAAGCCTTTATGTAAAATCTCATAAAGGTGAACCACATAAAAATTATTTTTTTCCTGTTTCATGTCATTAGGATCAAAGTACAGTAGGTAAGAATAAATTTCCCAAAACCTTGTTTCAGTCCCTCTCTTAATTAATGTTTCATGCTCGTAGCAAGGTTGTAAAGTGGGTAATGGGGAAACTGTCTGTGCACACTGTAATGTTCTCAGTGCCTGCCAGTTCATTTTGAGTGAATTCACTGATTCTGTATATGAAAAAGAATATGTTATATATATATATTTAAGCAGTCTCACTCTGAGAAGGGACAATAACTGCTTCTCTCTGGCCTTCGATTCCCAATTCCAAAGGAAGGGTCACTTAGGTTGGAGCTGAAGTTCACTGCAGGACTGGAATTCCCATTAACTGCATCAACCAAAATCCATTTGTGAATTCCCCAGGGGATATAAACAGGGTGTTTGTTGGTTTGTTAGGTTGAAGTTGCCTGCTGGAAGCCTGGCTTTAGCATGGCTGGGCAGCCAAGGGCTTTTCTTTTTCAGTGCTGTGTTCCCAGGGCTGAGCTCGGTGGGGAGAGGCAGAGGCACCCATTTCAAATAAAAGGCTGTGGTGAGTTAGCAGGAAGCTGTTTATCCCTCCTGAGGTCGGCATTGGTTTGGATACAGGCTTGGATGTCTGCACTTAAAGGGAATTGGGGCTTTTTGGTGGCTCTGCCCTCTTGAAACAACGTATTGGGCTGGTCTGTGAGGGCAGGGAATGTGCTGGAAGTGTTGGAAATGTCGCTGGCATCGCTGCCCAGTGCCTTTTCTCCTGGCTGTTGGCAAGGGTGGGCTGGTGTGCTCCAATCCACAGTGCTTCGAGGGAATGCAAGAACTCCACACTGCCCAGTAAACTGACTTGTAAGCACCGTTCACAACTGGAAGGCCCGTGGGTAGGAAGGAGGGGAGCGCAGAGCTGGGAAGGTTGGATAATTTTTCCGTGTTGGCCGTGAGGGATAATTTGCTCTCTTGCAGGAGGGGAAGGCGTGGTCTCTCCCAGGTGTGTGTGACAGTCAGAGGCAGAACACAGAGCAGGTTAAGCTGCCTGACCTCTCAGCTGCTGGGACTGTCAGCCCTGGCAGCTCCTCGTGTCTCTGGATGATGAGATTTTGCCCTCCTGCAGGCAATGCAAAGTCTGAGTACCAACATTTCGTGTTGTTGATGAAGTTGCTGCTCCTCCTTGAATATGTTCCAGAGGCAGAACACAGAGCAGGGAGACCTGAGAGTTGTGTGCCATGAAGGAGCATTTATTCCCTTTTCCTTCATCCTCCCTATGGCTGTTTGGTAACTGGAGAATGGAAGGGGTGAAATGCTGTGGGTTGCAATTCCCGTTTTCTAGAAGACAAAATTACTCCTTGTGTATCTTTCTTCCTACAGCCTTGGGTTGTTTACCATTATTTTATAAAGTGCATTTTCCATCTGCACTGGTGTCATCCAGGGGGAGTGAGGCTGTACAGACCCCATTGCTCTGTTGGTTTTCTGAGTGTAGTTTCAGCAGCAGACACCTGAGATTGAGGCAGTCTGGTTTATTTTCTCCTGTTTCCCATATCTGATGCTGGAATAATAAAACCTCGACAGCATCTCTACGTTTCTGAGATCCTTGGTTTCAGTTCAGCTCCCTTTGCAGTAAATCAGTGTCAGTTTCACACAGACTTTTGAGGCAGCAACATAAAGTTACTTACTTGCTCCCTTTTGTCTTAATTAGTGAACTTTGCTGTAAAGAACTTCCAGACTCTGCCAATAGCAAGGGAAAAGAGGGGGGAAAAAAGGACCAAACGATAAAATAAAGCCTTACTCTCAGCCCACTTTGTAGCTCGTGCTTTTACCAGCTGTTGTAGGTAATTGGAATCAGAGGAATTGTTTGCTCAAGTCCTGTAGAAATCTGTAAATAGCTCTGGTTCTCACCAGACCTTTATTCTCCTTCAGAGAAATGTGCAGTTGTTCTGTAATTAAAGTCTCTGCATTATGAAGTGATTTGAACTGCTGTGTTTCTGGGTGTGTAACTGTCAGAGTGTGCTGTCTTGAAAGAAGAAAACAATCTGTATTAAGACTTAAAAATTCTGCCTATTTAAGATTATTGTTATCGATATCTGACTCTGGCTTGGGTCCTGCTTGCTTTTAACTTGCCTTTGGGTTGCATCCTGCAGGTATTTTGAAGGTGGAGTCTCCTCTGTCTACCTCTGGGATCTGGATCATGGCTTTGCCGGGGTGATCCTCATTAAGAAAGCTGGAGATGGATCAAAGAAGATTAAGGGATGCTGGGATTCCATCCACGTGGTGGAGGTTCAGGTACAGCCTCTGGGGCAGCTGATACACCCAAGTGAAAACAAAACCCAGTTAATTCCAGACAATTAAGGAGCACAGGTGTTCCACTGAACAATGCAATATTGTGTCAGGGCTGTAAACTTCTTTCCCCTGTTAATTTTTGAAAATGCCCCGAAGCAATTTGGATAGAGATAAGTCAGGGCTGTAATCAAAAAGAATCCCAGAAGAATTGAAAGTATGTTACTTTATGTGCATGGGATCCCGAGATGTGGGGGTTTTTTTAACATAAAGGGCTACAGATAAATATCACTAATTAGGTAATAAAAACAAGGTAATGGGAGGGTAAATTGCTCTAACTAGATTTGCTTTGGAAAATTAGAGAAAATTAGAGGAATGTGCACACTTAGAATTGTCTTTAGGAGACGGTGTTGTATGAGTGGGGTTAGGCTTACCTGTCCTGTTGTGCCAGCCCCCCTTTAGGTTTAGCAGGGATTTTAATTTCCTGTCTGTGTCCCTTTTTGTTCCCTCCACTCGCAGGAGAAGTCCAGTGGCCGCACTGCCCATTACAAGCTGACCTCCACAGTGATGCTGTGGCTGCAGACCAATAAAACTGGCTCTGGTACCATGAACCTGGGGGGGAGCCTCACCAGACAGGTATGGCTGTGTCCTGCAGGCTGCTCTCTCCCACACCCAGGCACAGAGTTGGTTTTGTGAGGTGTTGTATAAACATCTCTTCTCCTGCTGTTGTGCAGCCCAGTGGAATGGTGAATGCAGTGTGTAATTACCAGAAAGCCCCTTGAACTGTGCTTGACACAGTGGAGCTTGCAATTAAAAATACAGAACGTTCAGCAGGAGTTTAGACTTAATTGTAAGCCTGAGTTTGTCTTTTGGTATTCCTGAATTTTTATACTGCCGTGCGTGTTGCAGATATTTTTATCTGTAAGATTTGCCCACTTTCTTTCTGGACGATTCCAATAGGATTATAAAAATACAGGATGACCTCTTTTCTTATGTCTCTCTTTTAAAAGCCAGCTAAACCACTGTGAACAAACCTGTGTTTTGCACTGACTGTAGGATTTTTAAGGACATCAGTTACACAGTATCTTCCTTTAGTGTTTTCTTCCTGCAGTACCAGGACACTTATTTTAAAAAATCTAAAAAGTTAAGATAAATCTGTCCTAAACATCTGGGGGTTTTGTGCCAGCATTAATCACTTTGACTGCCTCCTGAGAGCTGGTTTTCTCCAGGAAGGTGCCAGACTGGCTGATCTCAGCAGTGCTGCTGGGCCCCTGACAGGCAGGGTCTGCTGGACTGGACTTCTGGGCTGAGGGTGCTCCTGCCCCACCACCTGCCAAAGGCTTCTGTCTCCCTGCTGATGAATTGGGGTTGCTCTGGGCTGTGGAAGTCAGTGACTCGAGCAGAGTAATAAACTCTGGAGGACAGGAGGCACATTGTAAGGTCATGAGTGACTGGAGAGATTGGCAGCAGCTGAAACTCCTTTATGAGCCTTCCCAGGGCAGACTGGGGCTTTCCATACAAAGGACAATGCAGACTCTGTTAAAAACCTCATGGTTTTGTACAGGTTTGAGCCAGGTGAAGGCAAAGAAGGTCTGGGATTGCAGAGAGGGACTGAAATTGGGTTAGCCTTGCACAGCTTGCCCCAGCCTGGGTGATTTTTCTTTCCACGTTGTTGACCTTGAAGAAGCTGATGGAAAAGTAACTGAAGGAAAAAGGCATCTGGAGACAGTTTTGAGCTTTTTTTTTTGACTCTTTTTGCAGTAATTACACCCGAGTTATGGTGACCCGGACAAATATTTAATCACAGGCCTTGCTAATCCTGTAAATCAGAGCTGTGAAGTGCAGGCCAAGGGCTTGACTCTGGCCGTGGCCTCTGGAGCTGCAGCTGTGCCAAGGAAAACAAGGGCCTGTGGAGAATGGGTGTCCTCAGCACACCTTGGCCTGGGCTGCTGGGCCTTGCTTGGTTTGACTTTCCCTCTCAAAGCTTCGGTGGGGAGATTCATGCTCCTGTCATCATTTTAGCAGCAGAACATTGGATTCAGATGTGGTGCACGAAGCCAGGGCCTGGCTCCAATGTCAGTAACAGTGCAGCAGCACTGGGGTGAGGATGCACAGCTCCTGCAGACAGGGCAGCCTGGGGGGCACAGCCCAGCAGAAACCTGCAGTCCCCCCACTGCCTCGAGGTGTTCTGTGTGAGGAGGAGCTCTTTGTCCCCAGCTGGAAATTTACCTGCAGCTGGACTGAACTCCTGAGTGCAAATCCAGTTTGCCACATCACCCAAGGACTGCAAGTTTTACTTCTCCTCTTTTGATCAGCCCTTTATAAAGCCTGCAGCAAACTGAGGCACCAGAAGTTGGTTTTAGTTACCTCTTGAATGGCATGTTACAGTTTCACCTTGACAATATCAGTAATATTTTGAAAAAACTTTGTACACGGTAACTTTACGTGGTTTTGGTCAACTCAGCATTTAAGCTGCTTGACCACCTTTGATCCTAAAATGAGAGTAGCAGATGTCCTCGTGTTTGAGAGGAAGCTTTTGAAGTGCTGATGAGCTTGGTCATATCCTGGCTTCCAGCCTGATGGCAGAGCAGGCTCTCAGTGCTTGGAAGGGGAAGTCTGGTGAGAGCCATTACTGCAAAACCAGTTTGGCCTCGTAGCTGCAAGTGGGATATTTCTTGAGTGCTGATGGAGTGATTAACCTGGTGGCCAGGAGCAGGCCGGAGGAACAGGGAATGCCACGTGGTGGAGCTGAGCTTGGAGCTGGAAGAAGGGTCTAGGAATAGCTGTTCTGTGCAGTCACCTCCTGGAGGGGAGAGATGGTTGCCCTGCACCCAGCACAAACAGGGGGTTCTGTTGTCTTTGTCAAGACCATTTGGAAAAACTCTGCCTTTCTTGAATATCCCAGACTCGTTCCTGCAAGGCTCCACTTGGGCTGTTCCTGAATGCTGCACTGAATTTTTGAGAATGATTTTTTTGTCTCTCTCTTCAAGACTCTGTGTTTGTTGCTGTGGCTGCCCCTGGATCCCTTCAAGTGCCCAAGGCCAGGCTGGACAGGGCTTGGAGCACCCTGGATGGTGGAAGGTGTCCCTGCCCATGGCAGGGGTGGCACTGGATGGGCTTTGATCCTTCCAACCCAAACCATTCCAGGATTCTGGGATTCTCCTGGAGTGTTCCTACAGCTGCCTTGGGGCCACGTGGTGGAACCTCTGGGTAGATGCTGCTCAGAGGTCACATCCCTGGCCTGTGTCTGTTCTGTTTCATACACTGGCAATTGACATCTCTCTTACAATGCCTTTAACTAGTTTTCCTTGGTTTTCCCAGTGCAGTTTTTCTACAATATGAGTTTCTAGAAGGAAACAAACATTATGTATTTGTGAGGGGACAGAGTAAGGAAGGGGGGAGACATAGAGGATCCAGCCTGTTTTGGGAAGTTGAAAATTCCCCCTGGTGTAGCTTTAATTTACTTTACCTGGTGGATTTTGGAGTTTCAGGTTTTTGCATTACCAGTTCAATTAGAGAATTTCAGATTCTGTCCTGATCCAGTAGAGAAATGGGTGTACAAACACACACAGGAGCGTGCAACACAAACCCCTGTGTGCTGTCACATACACTCCTTCATGTAATTTATCTGTATGCATAATTGCTTTATGAATGTGCGTGTGCTAACTTACCCTGAGAGGATGAGATCAGTTCTTAGCCAGCTCCAGGCACACAGGATCCATGGGTTGTAATTCTGCCCTGAAAACCGAGGGAGAGTTAAAGCTGAAGTGACATCTTCACACTGGACACTGGATTAGGTCGTGGCTGCAGCAGTGCCCCTGTAGGGCAGAGACTCTCCCTTGCCCAGTTTGGCTGCAATTTTTAGGAGTAAATGTTGTTCTACATGAATACTGCCAGAGAGGACGCAGGAAGCAGGACTTGCAGGGAAATGAAACGTGCCAGCAGCTTTTCAATTACCTTGCACGTTCCCTGGGGACTGCAGGTACCTCCCAGCCCCCCGATTGAAGCCAGATGTTTGGCAGATGTTTCCCTGGCAGATCTGGGGGTCCTGTCCCCTCTGTGGACGTTGGAATCGCTTGTGTCGTTCGCCACGGCTCCGGCTGCATTCTGAGGTTTCCTTAGGCTGCACTTTATGGAAGGTAGGAGCAGCTGTGTGATCCTGTTTCACTCTGTGCAGAGGAGATGTGGAGGCTCCCCGTTTCCTGGCAAACAGTCAGCACTGCACTTTGCTGGATGGGCTTCTGCAGCCCCCTCCTCCCAGGCAGGACGAGCAGGTGCCTTCACGAGCTGTCCTCGTGCACAAAGAACCTGTGTGTGTTTCCTGAGCCAGGATGAGCCCCGAGGAAGTGAGTTTGCTGAGAAAGAACTTGGCTCCAAACCTATAGTTTATTTACATTTGGAGATGTGGGAAGGGGAGGATGTAAAGTTGTAGGGAAGTGAGGCCTGAGGTTTGGGATTGAAGGAGCACAGACATGTTGATTTTTGAACTTGGAACACTCTCTAGTGAGGGCAGGAGGTTTTGCAGAGCTGGGTGAAGGCTGGGCTGTGCAAACAGCAGGAAGAGCTGCCCTGGGATCTGCTGCTGCTCAGAGAAACCCCAGCAGAGCCATTCTGCCGTTTATCACCACAGGGAAATCCCTGTGCTGGGCAATTGGGAGACTCATCCATTCCCATCAAGGGCAGCTTTCGTGCAAAGGCCCATCCCACCGACTTCCAGATGTTGTAGCTTTGTTTTTCCACCAGTGGGATCTTCTTGTGATCCGTGAGCTCCCCCTCAGCAGTTGCCTGGTGTCCTGGAGTCTCTCTCATCACCAGCTGAGCAGTGTGGGGTGTGGGGGCAGCAGGGATGTGCTGACAGGGGTTGTCTGGGGAATTATTTCTGCCTCACGTTCCTATCGTGAGGGTGGGCAGGCCCTGGCACAGGTGCCCAGAGCAGCTGTGGCTGTCCCTGGATCCCTGGCAGTGCCCAAGGCCAGGCTGGACATTGGGGCTGGGAGCACCCTGGGACAGTGGGAGGTGTCCCTGCCCATGGCAGGGGTGGAATGGGATGGGCTGTGAGGTCCCGTGTGGATTTCACAGAGGTTCAGTTCTGTAAGAGTTTAGAAAAAAGGAGCAGAGGAGTTGAAGAGTCTGGGAAGTGGCAGGTAAAGGTCGTGTAGCATCCCCAGGTTTGCCCGTGGATTGGGCTGGGCAGTTTGGCAGAGGAAGTGGGATGTGTTTGGTTACATTGGTGAGGGCAAATCTCTGTGAAGGGATGGGGTCAGTTCTGAGCTGATTCCTTCAAGCCCTGCAGAGATCTCAACCTCCATTTACCTGGTTATAGTTTGAAGTAAGTGCTGGAGAGACAGGCCAAATTTTGCCTTACTGGTATCCAAATAATTCCACATATTTTCCACCTGGAGCCTTCAGCCTGCCCTCTGCCTGTGGCTTTGGGAGCCCTTGGCACACTTTGCTGTTTGTGTTTCATTAAAGGGATTTTCACTTTGCTTCGTGGCCAGAGCAGCTGTGGGTGTTGTTGGCTTTTCAGAGCAAAATGGAGGATGAGTTAGTTCCCTTCTACCTTTCCTGCTATTTTCAGACAATTCCATGATGAAACAAAGTGTTTATCCAGCTTAAATGTCTCTCTTTATATTATTCCTCCAAATAATGTTTACAGAAAGCCCAGACAGCTGCTTTATTCCGTGCAGGAAACATCCAAAGTGACCAGCCAGCCCTCGAGATATCCCAGAGGAGTGAGTTTCCCTGTGAGTCAGACTCAGAGCAGATGGCTGGGGGAGCCAGGCAGGGGAGCCAGGCCCTGGATCTGCAGCAGGAGAGCTGGGACTGGGCTGGGACTGGGCTGGGACTGAGCCAGGGCTTGGCTCAGGCTGGGCTTTGGCTGAGCCCAGCAGGCAGGTGGGGAGTGAAGCGGGGGATGAGCTGCCCCTCACCATCACCCTACAGAGGGGATTTCCCCTCGAAGCAAATCAACCCCTTTATTTAAGCAGCAAAAGCCCTGCTGCTGCTTGAGCCTGTGCAGTGCCAGCCACCGGAAGGAACCTTTAAAAACCCCAACAACTCAACAAAACCCAACTGTTTGTAGGACATGGCTGATCCTGACTCTGCACTCCATTAAACAGCCTCTCGTAACATCTGGCTCTCCAGAGCACATAAAAATGTTTTCCTTCTGGCAGCAGTTTTTATGGAGATGTAATAATACACGTTTTTCAAAAAAAATAATTCTATTTTCAGATTCTACTTCTTACCGTGGAGCTGGGCCTGTCCAGGTGGAGGAGGGAGCCTGTGGCAGTGACTGCCCTGCTGCCAGCTCCCAGATGCCCCAGATTTGGGCACTTTGCTGATGGTTCCCAAACTGCCCATGATGTGTGTGTTTGTGTTTGTGTAGTTCAGGTTTGCACTGTCCCTGCACTGCAGCTGGGTCCCTTCTCCAGGCAGCGTGTCTCCATTCCCTGTAAACAGTCTCAAGGCAAAATTAAACGTCCTGCTGCTCTTTCTCCCCCTCTTCCAGGTTATCTTTTGCCTTCGGGGGTCCAACTAAATTACACGCTTCCCCAAGCCTGTTACAGGCTTGGCTTATTAGCAGAAACCTGTAGCTGGCCCAGATTTTTTAACTCTGCCCTGAGGGAGGGATAGGAACAGATGGATAAGAGAATTCAGTGGGATTAGTAAAACCCTTTGAAGACTGTTCTTCCCACTACATTTGTCTCCCAGTTTTGTTTTCGTGCTGCCTCAGCAAATCTTGCTGAGGTTCCTGGGTCTGATGTTCATTGTCCAACAGCTTGGTTGTGTCTTGGCCACAATTTTCACTCAAAAACTGGGGAAGATGGACTTTCCCTTAGCAGATACCACGGAGGGCCATGGGATGGATGTTCATGGGGCACAGTCAGATGGAATCAAGCGAGTGTTGCAGCTGCAGGTCCAGCTCCCAGCTCTGATGTTGGGCTGAAAGATCTCAGCTGGCTCAGGGACTGAGGGCACCGGGGTCTCTGTACACTCGAGTCGTTCCAGCTCTGAGTTTCTCCTGCAGAAGACACTTGGCTGTCCCTCTGTGGGCAGGCAGTGCTGCTCTGGGGGCTGTCTGCAGCAGGGCTGGCTTTCATTCCTGGTTTTTATTCCGCCACATCTCCGTTACCAACATGTGCCTGTGGTATGTGCTGGGAGATTCTCAGCACCTTCTCCTCTGCTTGCACACTGGAGGAGCTGCTGAGACCCTTCTCCCACCCCTGCTGGATGCTGCCCTGCCCTCAGATTCCCTGTGATGGATGGGTCTGTGCTTTCCTCTGCAGATGGAGAAGGACGAGACTGTGAGTGACTCCTCCCCGCACATAGCCAACATCGGGCGCTTGGTAGAGGTGAGTGCAGCTTCTCTTGCCCAGATTTGGTCCCATCCCTCAGAATTTTGTGGGTACAAAGCCATCCCTCTGCCCTTTGTGTCCTGCTCAGCTCTGCAATGACTTCCTGGGAAATGGGTGTTGCTTTCCTGAGCACTCATTAACAACTTCCTACGCCCATATTTGCTTCTGCTGCCACTTCTGGGGAGAATTATTTCAGGTCGGGTTGCTGCACACCACTGTCCCTTGGGCTGAGAGCTCAGTGTGTATCAAGTGCTTGTGAAATCCCCTGGGACAGGGTTTGGTGCTGGGTTTTGTGGCAGCTCTCAGTCCTGGAAGCTCAGCAGGAGCGGAGCTGCTCAGAAGGTGCAGCACCACTTTGCTGTGTCACTGCTCTGTCCTGAGAGAAAGTGTGCCAGATTTCCTTGGTTGTTAGAACCAAGAAAGGAGGAAATTCTCAACTGTGTTGCATTTTTAAGGGAACTGGGAAATTAAAGAAAGGCAGCTACTTCTTTTTTGCTTCCTTTTTTAAGTTTTTTGCTTGAGCAAAGGCAATGTAGTGAAAAAAAAGCTGCTTTGTTACAAGATCCCTCTCAGAGATCTGTCGTGCAGCTTTAAGGAACAAGTCAAAAATCCAAAGTCACCCCTCAGCACAGAAATGTGGGCTGTTGGTTATCCTGAAGGGCTGGCTTGGCACTTGGAGCCTGCCCAGTGCACAGGAGGGTTGGGGTGAGATGCGTTTCCTTTTCTGCAGAGGGTGGAATGCTGGAGAGAAGCCGCCCTCTGGTGGTGCAGAGAGGTCCCCGAGCCGGGGAGAGGGGCTGGGAGGAGGGAGCCGGAGCACAGCCTGGGGCAGGGCAGGGCTGGGCCCCGGGGGTTTGGGGACCTGGGGGATCCGAGCGCTGGGAGGGCCCCGGGTGTTGTGGTCACAGGGACCCTGCTGCTGCACCGTCCCTGCAAACAGCTGAGCTGACTAAAGAGCTGCTGGCTTATTTTTTTTCGCAGGACATGGAAAACAAAATCAGAAGTACACTGAATGAGATTTATTTTGGAAAAACAAAGGACATCGTTAATGGGCTGAGGTAAGGGAGCCGCAGTGGGTGGGGACCTTGGCATCACTGCGGTGCCACCCCAGCCTTGAGCTGCTTTTGTGTCCCCTCCCCGTGCTTTGGGACAGGATTTGTTGTGTGGAGTTCAGGCAACTGCAGAAACCTGGAGCAGTGTTTTAACCCCTTGTTCCCTCACCAGGAGCGAAACAGTCCAGCTAACACTTGTATTTTTGGATTATTTTTCATTAGGTTTATTCTTCACAGTCCTGCAAGCTGCCCTTAAATTCTGTCTTCTCTTTCTACTGTCCTTAAAAACAGCCCCAGAATTAAGCCATGACATGAGTGGTTTGTGGTATTTAGACTTCATTTTAAAATCTGTTCTTCTCTCAACACCGCTGGTCAAAATACAGTGTATGGGAAGAAATTAAATTCCCTGTGCCTTTCTGGAGGGAAACTGTGCTGTGCTTTTCAACCCCTGCCCATTCCTGGGCAGGAATTGGACATGGAAATCCTAAGCTGGTAATTCCTGTGCTCACAGAGGAAAGAACAGAACTGTGACGCCAGATCACTTCATTGTGAAGTGCAGAGACCTCCCAGCACAGTGGGGTAATGCAGAGTAACCAAAGGGCACAAATAAATGCTCTGCTCCTCTCTCACATGCTGAGATGTGGAAAAAGAGAGAAAAATGGTGTTAATTAAATATTTGTGCTGCTGTGTGGGCAGAGGGAGCAGCAGGACCTGTGAGAGGAGTTCTGGGCTCTGCTGCTCTGGGTTCTGCCCCAAGCCCAGCTCAGAACAGCCTCAGTTTCCTTTGTGCCGAGCAGGGTTTGGCCAGGAAGCGTTTATTGACCTCGGAGGGGGTCTGTAATAGAGTCTTTCTCTTGTGAGCGTTGCCTTGAGCTGTTGTGGTTGAATCTCTGCTGTCCCCCCGTCCCTCAGGCTCAGCCCCTGCCCTGGGTGCAGCTCGTGATGGAAACACCCGGAGCGCCCGGCTCCTCCAGCCTTCCCCTGCTCCTTCTGCCTCTGTGTGTCCCCTTCTCCCCCCTGGTGGCTCCCAGAGCCCCAGCTCTGTGTCACCCAGCTCTTCTGACTGTTCTTTTCCCTGTTTGCTCCCTGGTTTCCCACTGCTCTCTGTAGATCTATCGATGCTATTCCCGACAACCAAAAGTATAAGCAGTTGCAGAGGGAACTTTCTCAAGTGTTGACTCAGCGCCAGATCTACATCCAGCCTGATAACTAAACCAATCCAGGTACCCTCGCTGCCTGTGAGGTGTGAGCCAGCACTAAACCAGGACTCACCAGCCCAGCCCCTGCATGGTAACGGGAAGAACTAACCCCTAATCCCGCGGGCAGAGCCGCCCGCGCACCCCGGGCTCCTTCTCCATGCGGCCACTAAACGCTGTGGTTCTTGTTTCAGTCGTTAGCTCCTCCCCCATGGAAACCTCACGCTCGGAATTGTGGCAGGATTTACCACTTTGCACTCTGGCTTGGGAGCAGGAAAGGAGCACCTGGTGCCGTGCCTGGAGTGGTGTTGGGTTGGGCTGATTGGATGCAGAAGCCCCGGGGCTCTGTCCCTTGGGCACCGGCCGTTTTTTACAGCTGTGGTACACCACTTCCCTGAAGAGATTCCCTGCAATCCCAGTGCCCTCCCTGCAGAATGAAAGCTTGGGAGTCTCACAGTTTGGAAAACAAAAATGACTGGTCCTTCCCATGACTTCAGAGTAAACGTGTGCTCGCCCACACGCCCGTCCCCTGGAGCCTGGTGGATTCTGAATTTCCTTGGAGCTTGAAACCCAGTCCTGCTCAAGCTCACTCAGCCATTCCCAGCCTCCACTCGCTTGTGCTCTGCACAGGCTCCAAGGGGATTCGTTGCTGTGCTCTCGTTTGCTCTGGAGCTCTGAGTGTCAGGGGCGCACGGCAGTGACTAACCCCGAGCCAGCCTAACCCTCCACTCCGGTTCCTAACCAGTTACAGATGTTGTTTCAAACACATTCAGCTGACGAAGGGGGAAACTCACTATTTGTTGATAGTGGCCAAGAACCACTTCTTCAGCCTGTGACAAATGCAAATAGAAATGTATATGTTCTTACTAAAGCAGCAGAAGTCTCCAGAGACAAGAGAATGGAAATACTGTTATAAAAATGGTAGGAAAATCACCACCACAAAGAGCAGCCTTGTTTACAGGAGACTGCAACCAGGGAAAATAAGGTCGCTCTGAATCACAGAATCCCAGACTGGTTTGGGTTGGAAGGGCCCTTAAAGCTCATCCAATGCCAACCCCCTGCCATGGGCAGGGACACCTTCCACCATCCCAGGTATTGTAAAGGCTGGGAAATGTGGTTTAGGTGGGGAGAAATCCTACCCAGCTGGATCCTACCACTTCTCTGTGGTAGCCACTCTGGAAAAGTCTGGTTCTTGATAGAACCCATTCTATCAATTTATTTAAGAGGGGCCTTTTTAAAAGTGGAAATTTCTTTTTGTCCCATTGAAATCAGAGGTTCCTCCACAGGCATCTCCCAGGGCACTGATCCCAGGTGATTCCTGAAAGGTGGAGCTTTTCCTGTGGACTTTCAGACAAAGGGAAGCCCTGCAATAACCTTGTGACAGTATCTCCGTTCTTCTTCCGCTGCTTTGATCACTCATTCCTTAGGGAAGGTACAAAAAAAGGCAAATTTGAGACCAGAACCTCGGGCTGCTTTTCCCGCCGGTGCAAAGAGCCGGGAGGTTCCGAGGGGGCCCTGGGTGAACGGGGTCTGCAAAGGGCCAGAGCTCCTCAGCCCGGCCCTTCCCTGGCTGGGGCTGGGTTTTCTCTGCACTCTGGGGGAGCAGGAGCGCTGACCCCCTTGGCTGGTGGGATTGCTGGGCTTCTTCCAGTCTGGAGCACAAAACCTTGGGAATCTCCTCCGGCAGCCGGGGCTGGGCAGAGCTGCTGGGGAAGCCTTTGGTGCCGTCCTTGCCAGAGCGAGTTCTGCTTTGTGTTCTCACCGAGTGTTCACGTTGCCTTCTGCTTCCCGGGGTCCAGCTGAGCCTGGGCTGAGGGGCTTCTCCTTCCTCCTGACTCCCGGGACTCTTCCCAACCCTCCCCTCCTCTGCGCCGCCTCTGACCCGCCTTTCCTTCTTCCCCGCAGGTCTGTGCAGACTTTTGCAGACAAATCAAAACAAGAAGCTCTTAAAAACGACCTGGTGGAGGCTTTGAAGAGAAAGCAGCAAAGTTAAAGTCCTGTCCGTGCTAACCAGCCATGCCATGCACTCGTTAGATTCCTTTCGTAGAGAATCATCCCCGCCCTTTTCTGTTCGTCACGTCACGATTTGCATCCAATACTCTCCATGCAACGCCATCCTCTCCCCATGAATAAAGCTGTACAAACTTTTTCAGTCTCTGAGGCCTACTTTGCACCACATTTTACTATCGAGACCTTAGGCTATGTTTCTGTAGAAGTCCATGTATTATTTTTTTCTTCCCCCCTCTCCCACCCTCCCCCATTTATATGCATCACCACGGATCATTGTTTGTCTTCTCCTCCCTCACCCCCTCCTGCCTTTTGTTACATTGGTGTAAAAAATGTAAAACAAAAATTTATTAAATACTGTGGTGTGTGAAAGAGGAAGAACTGGAAAAACAAAAAAAAAAAAAAAAAAAAAANAAAAAAAAAAAGAAAAATAATCTATTCCACGTATGTTTGGGGGCTGGGCACAGGGGCTGGCTGGAGGGAGGGAGGGAAGCGAGGGTGTTCTTGGGGTTGTACGATACTGAGTAACCCAGATGTGCAGGAGATGGTGATTTGGAGACCTGCTGAAAGTTCTGCTCTTCTATAGCCTGGTTCCAAGGCGCTTTTCTGTCAATTTTTATGGAATGCGAAAGGGGTTTTTGTTTTGATTTTTTGTTTTTTTTGTAAAGCTTAAATTGAATCTACATCTGATACTTGAGCCTCCATACTAAAAAATGGAAAAAAAAAAAAAAGAAAAAAAAAAGACTAAAACAATAAAAAGAAAAAAAATCCCAGGAAGAAGTGTGCGTGTGGTTGTGTCCTCGTTTCTCTTCCCTTCCTTGCAGGGTTACTTGGGGTTTGTTTTTTGTCCCACATCCAGAAATGTTTGTCTGGAAGGGGGTGTGGTGTCCCAGTGCTCCTTGGACCCACGTTACTCGTGGTCCTGCTGCCCTTCCAGGCCGCTGGGATTGATGCTCCAGGCCTCCAGCAGTCGTGGAAGGGCTGCACTGGGGGAGAAGGGTCAGTCCAGCTTGGCTGGGTGTGCTAAAAATCCTGGGGGCACCCGTGTGCCCAGCCCTGGGCAGAGGGGCTGGGCTGGGCAGTTCCTCCCACCCGTGCTGACCCAAAAGCTCCGTCCCTGGTCACCTGTGTCACCTGTGTCACAACCTCCCCAAGGAATCCGTGCAATTAAAACATGGGCGAGGCAAAAAATGAGAAGTCAGAGAAACTGTGAGAGTCATTGGGAAAGAGGCAGGAGCTGCCAGGTAAAGCAGCAAAATGAAACCAAGGCAGGCAGGTGGGGAAGGACCTGTTTTATAGACGGGTGAGCCGTGCTAATTAAAATAGGTGTGGACTGAACATTTTGGTTCTGCTGCTCCTTCCCCACTGCATCCAGCCCTGGGTGTCTTCCAGAAGGAGCTGAGGGGGAGTTGTGAGGCCCCAGTGGTGCTTCTGTCTGTGGCAGGTCAGGCATCCCTGGCTCTGCCCACGATTTTCAGCACCAAGGAAGTTCCAGATCAGCCTCGGGAGTGGCAGCAGTGACCGGGCTCAGCTGTGGGGCACCGGAGCAGCAAAGAGCAGCTGAGGTATCCAAAAATTCCCTTTGATGCTGAAGGCATCTTTGGTATCAGAGAGGCACCAGGTGTCCCAGCAGCATCCTGTGCCACCGCCTGGGCAGCACAACTGTCACCCACGGGCTCGGGGCCGATTCTGCCAGGAGCCCCCAGGACGGAGGGGCCGGTTTGCCCGGCCCTAAGGCCACCTTCCTCACGTGCATCCTCCTCTTCCTCCTCTCCCTGCGGGGCAGGGCCCTCTGTCAGCTCTCCAGGCTCTCGTCCTGCTCCCCGAGGAGGGCACCCCTCTCCTCGAGGGGGCCGGGCCGTCCTTTCCGGTACGCCAGGAACTGGAGGGAGATCCGGGGAGAGGTCAAGGCTCCACACACTCACAGGGTGGAGCTCCGGGTGCCACCTCCCAGAGCTGGAGTTTGTGCCAGGAGAGGTGGGAACGGGACCAGGAGCTCCATGCAAACCAGGGGCTGAGGCACTTCCCAGCTGGTGCAACAGCCCAAATCACCCCCGGAGCAGCAGCACCCCGCCCCTCTGCCTGTTCCACTCCCTGCAAGGCAGGATGGGATCCCCTCCCAGGGGAAAGGATACAACCACGTCGAGGGCCAGGACGCCCAGGCTGCCCACGAGCCAGGGCAGGTGGTGCAGGACGTAGTCACCCTGGCCCTGGCCCGGCTCCGGGTTCTTCAGGAGGACACTGAGGCCGTACAGGGAGTTCCCCAGCATCACCAGGGCAAAGAGCAGGTAGGAGACCCCGCTGGTGGATTTCCTCTTGTACTGGGAAAAGAGGGAGAGGAGAGGAGCTTGGCTGCAGCTCTCCTAAATCTCTCTACAAAGTGATATTAATCATCCTCTCCCCCAGCATTAAAAAAAAAGAGAAGAAAAGAGGTGGCGACTCAATGCTGAGAGCTTTTCAGTTCCCCTTTGGCTTGTAAATAAGACAAAAGGAAAGCCCCACCCTCAAAATATTGGTAGGTTAAAGGGAGGGGGGGGAAATCCATACAGAGAAATAGCGGAATGGAATGATCAGAGAGGGGGCCTGGGACCTCTGAGCAGAGAGGAGGAAGGAGAACCCCGAGCCCCCCAAGGAGAAAGGAGATCCCCCCAGCCCCCTTCGAGTGCCACGTGGGGAGCCCCGGGGCCCCAGGCTGGGCACTCACGTTGGTGCAGATCTGGGGCACTCGGGAGCACAGGTAGAGCACGGAGGAGATGGAGCCGATGGTAAATCCAACGATTTCAGTCCTGGAGAAAGGCTGCAAGGCAGGGACAGGGGGCTCAGAGCACCCAGCCCTGGCTGTGCCCAGCTCCCCTCCCCGGACAGCCCGGTGATCATTACAGCTGACTTCACTTTGCCACAGAAAAACACCCAGGGCAATCCATCACAATGGGAATTGCACTGCTTGGAGAGGTCCTTTTCTATTGCCAGAGCAAAACTATTTTGCAAACCTCCCTTTACTTTTGGCCAGCTGAGTTACCTTGCTGCACTTCCTTGCTTGTTTGATTTTCAATAATATATATAAATGTGGATAATTTGAGAGAGAATTAAAGGGGTGAAGTCTTTCCAATTTCCTGAAAACAGTCTCTTAAAACCACATTTTTTAGAGTATGTCCATTCCATGCAGCTACCTGAGATAAAGTCTGTTTGCAAACAGAGATGTGGGAAATGTGAGGTTTGCTGACTCTCGAGCAGGCCCATAGAAGTGCCTGAACTTTGAAGTGAAAATGCCCTGAAATGTCTGAAATCCTGCAGCAAACTGGTCCTGAATTTTGGAGCAATCTCTGGAAAATTTCTTTTTCCAGTGTCACCTTCCTAGAGTGTAACAGCCTCCTGGAGAACAACTTGGTGCTAAAATAGGAACAGCCCCTAACCTCAACACACGTGGTGGGGTTCAGGGTGGTTTTTTGGGATCACAGCATCCAGCAGGACACATCCCCACCCAGATCTCTTTCCCATCTCCCAGGTTTAGGAACCGGCTCACCTTGGGTCCAGGCTCATCCCCGGGAGCCGACAGCAGAGACCTCCCTCTGAAAGCCCCTGGATCCTCAGTGCTGGCACTGCCCAGGAGGGAGAGGCTGGACAGGGACCCCACGCAGAGGAACACAAAGGCTGCGTTGATGGGAGCAGGGACTGCAGGGAGTCAGACAGAGCCTGATCAGGGAGAATCCCAGCAAGCCCCGACAGCCCCGGGGCTGCCAGGACCCCCTCCGGGTGAAGGAACCTCCCAACCCTCCCTTACCTCACCACGGGACAGGGCAGTGGCTGCTGTGGGTCAGTGATGTGATTTATCTCCCAGTGGTGTGGCCAATTTGTACCTTATCAAGCAGGAAACTGCTCCTATCTCGGTTTCTTTGGGTTTAGGACTCTTAAAAATCATCCCCTCTAGAAGATTTCACTGTCTTAACTCAAGACAGCCACTCTCAAATCCCTGCCAGAGCAAGCCCTGCTGTGGCTCATTTATTAGTAGTAACTTATTATTTTCCAGTAATTTTTTAGTGATTATATTCAGTAAACAAGCTCTCCAGCTTAACAAAACTACGTATCTGATGGGTCAAATATCAACTGGCTAATAACTTTACATGTCTTTACTAAGTTAAACAATTATCCCTGTTTGGGGTTCAGCAGTGCTGGAAAGGGGATTTTCTGTTTCCTCTGGCTGTTTAAACCCTGCAAGAACTGCTCAGGTTCCCTTTTCACTGTGGGTGAGCAGACAGGAACTTCCCTGTCAAGGCTGGAGCACTGACCCTGAAACAGTTGTAAAACTTCCCCCTTTTGCCTCCCAGCACTGCCTGAGCAGGAGTTCTGTGGTTCCCAGCTCCCAGGTGGATTTATTTCCCAGGATTTATTTATTTCTGTGCCCAGTGAGGCTTACGGGGGGATCATTTTCAGCCTGGACACAGTGAGGGGGTTTGTAGCATCTGCAGAAGCCCCAGGCCCAGCCAGTTGTTGGCTTTGGCTCTTCTAAGGGTTCAAATTACCCAAGTTAAAAAAAAAAAAACAAACAAACCAGCAAGCAATAAGAGGCATCTAATACCTGGCATTTCCCCAAGCTCCCAGTTCCCCTGGGATCCCCCCCTCCCTGCCCCCAGTGCCGAGGGGAGCAGAGAGCCCAGCCCTGCCCCAACTCACACGCTCTGCTCCCGTTCTTCACCCGGTAGTAGCAGTAGAGGGAGAGCATCCCCAGGTCGGCCAGCACGTAGTAAATGGCCGTGTAGACCTGCGGGAGGGGACACGCTGGGCACACCCGCGGGGACCTGCCCGGGGGCTGGGGTGGCCCCACAGGGATGCTCCCTGCTCTGCCGGCGTCCCTGGGGGAGAAGGGAACAACCCCAGGGGGAGAGAAAGGACTAACCCGGGGGGTAAAGAAGGGAGCACCCCCGGGAGAGAAAGGGAACAACCCCAGAGGCGGAAAGGGAGCACCACTGGGGAGGAGGAAGGGAACATCCCCTTGGGGAACGAGGGAGCATCCCTGGGAGAGAACGGACCACACCCGGGGGTAAAAAGGGAGCACCCCCAGGAGGGGAGAGGGGAGCGTTTCTGCGGGGAAAGAGGGAGCATCCCGGGCAGTTTGGCTCTCTGGCTCGGGATCAAGCAGCTCCCAGCCCCTCCCCGGAGCTGGGGTGTTTGAGGGCCGGCCCACCGCGGTACCTGCAGGGGCAGCTGATCGGCCAGGAAGGAACCGATGAGGTTGAGGAGGTCTCCGCCCAGCCATCCCAGCAGGAAATAGATGGAGAGAGCCTGGTCCATGATGCCCGTCCTGCAGGCCTGGTAGAACTGCCTGCAGAGCGTGGGGCAGAGGCACAGACATCACCCTCAGCTGCTCCAGCGCTACCTGGGAGCCGTCCCCAGGATTCCTGTGCATCCCAGAGCAGCCAGGGGAGGGAAAGCAAGGCCACACGCTCCCCTGGTCCCAGCTGGAACTCCAGCGCCCCACGGCTGCTCCCTGAGCGCCCCGTGGGAGGAGCAGGGGGGACGGTCCCGGCTGCAGGATCCTCCTCTCTCGTTACGAAAGAGCCGTGACCCCTCACGTGCCCCTCTGCCAGCCTTGTGTCAGCACTTCCAGGCGCCCCAGGGCTCCTGGGGACATTCCTTCTGCAGGACGAGCTGTCCTGCCGGCCCTGCACGTGCCTGCCGTGGGACATCCCGGCTGCCAGCACGGCACCAGCAGCACGGCCACCGCCGGGGCTCTGCGGCTGTGCCCGGGGAGCCGCAACCGGCCGAGCCCTCGCTGCTTTCCCCGGGGGGATTGAATAATTCTGGCACCTCGTGCTGGCAGCTCGGTTCCTGCCGTGCCCCGGGAAGGGCTGGCCGGGACTTGGGGGCGATACTGCGGGATTTGGGATAGCCAGGGATTCGGGAGCGGTACCCAGGGATTTGGGAGCGGTACCCAGGGATTCGGGAGCGATACCCTGGGATTTGGGAGCGATACCCAGAGATTCGGGAGCGGTACCCAGGGATTTGGGAGCGGTACCCAGGGATTCGGGAGCGATACCCTGGGATTTGGGAGCGATACCCAGAGATTCGGGAGCGGTACCCAGGGATTTGGGAGCGGTACCCAGGGATTTGGGAGCGGTACCCAGGGATTTGGGAGCGATACCCAGGGATTTCAGAACGATGCCCTGGGAGTTGGGAGCGATACCCAGGGATTTGGGAGCGGTTCTCTGGGGTTTGGGAGCGGTTCTCTGGGATTTGGGAGCGGTTCTCTGGGGTTTGGGAGCGGTTCTCTGGGATTCGGGAGCGATACTCACGGGAAGGCTGCAGCGATGAAGCAGCCGATGGAGCCCAGCCCCAGGACGATGCTGGCGACATCCCGGCTGTCCTGGGCACACTCGTTGAACACATCCATGATCCAGCGGGAGCCATTGGGGCAGTCAGAGAGATTCCCAAAGGGGAGACCCCTCCAGCGCCGCGCAGCCATGGAAGCGCTGGGATAACGCTGGGGAGAAGGGAGTAACACAGGAAAAATTTAATAACACTGGGGAAGGAGAGATCTGTGTGAGGAACAGGGCTGCGGCTGCTCCGGGAGCTGGCTCCTGTTGGGAAAATGGATCATTAGTGGATAATACACCTTTATTGGCTTTGGGTTTGCATCTGGGGGGAAAGGCCGCCAGTCCGGCAGGGTTTGGCCTCAGAGGAGAAACAGAAGAAATTAAAGAAGAAGAAATGAAGAAGAAATAAGAAGGGGGGAAAAGAGGAAAAGAAGGGCGAGAAAAAATTAAAAAAGGAAAGGAAAAAAGAAAAGGGAAAGAAGAAAAAAGAAAAGGAAAAAGGTAATGGAAGGGGAAAAGAAGAAGGAAAAAAGAAGAGAAAGAGAAGAAGAAGAAAAGAAGAAGAGAAGAAGAGAGGAAGAAGAAAAGAAGAAGAAAAGGAGAAGTGAAAAAAGGTGGTGGCGGGGAGGGGGGAGAATAAATAAAAGAAGCCGAAATCCAGCCCAAGCTGTCCTCGCAGCACCGGCACTCACCTCCTCACCGACGCGGTTCGGAACTTGACTTTATTTTTCCTTAGAAACCCACTCTTTTCGAAACTTGGGCTGTATTTCTTCGCAAATCCGCAACTCCTCAGACACCCGCCGGGTTTCCTTTGCCGCTGTCCCAAACCCTGCCGGTTTTCCT
>VZRO01008435.1:119795-132330 GCA_013397915.1 Daphoenositta chrysoptera | reverse complement strand
CCGCGGGCGCTGCTGCCGCTCCTGCCGCTCCTGCTGCCTTTGGCCGCCGCCGTCTACGAGGACCAAGTGGGCAAGTTCGACTGGTGAGCGCCGGGGGTCCCGCCGGGATGGGTCGCCCCTCCCGCGGACAGGCCCCGCGCCCGCCCCGGGTCCGCTCTCAGCGGCGCTGCCGTTCTCTCTGGCAGGAGGCAGCAGTACGTGGGGAAGCTCAAGTTCGCCTCCTTGGAGGCCTCGCAGGGCTCGAAGAAGCTCGTCGTGGCCACCGAGGAGAATGTGGTGGCCGCCCTGAACTCCCGGAGCGGCGAAATCCGTGAGTGCGGCCGCCCTGGGGCCGAGGGTCAATGCGGTTGCGCGGGTTTTCCCTTCAGAAAGGTTAAAGCTGCGGGTTGGGGCTCGGCGGGCGGGAGGGGTCGCCGGCAGCTCGGAGCGCTGTCTCGGGGCCGGCTCTGCGAGCAGCCCGGGTTCAGCCGTGGTGACCCGGGAGCGCCCCTGGGGTCACGCCGCTCTCCCCGGGCTGTCTCTTGCAGTGTGGCGCCATGTGGACAAGGGCACGCCCGAGGGAGCCGTCGACGCGATGCTGATCCACGGGCAGGGTAAGGGGCACGGGCGGGGCTGGCAGCGCTCCTGGGACGCGGGGCCGGTGCCAGAGCACGGGCGGGACCCGCAGAACCCCTCCCTGCGTCGGCCCGTGCTGGGTGCGGGTTCGGTGCTCATCCCCCTCCTCTCCAGATGCCATCACTGTGTCCAATGCCGGGCGAATTCTGCGTTCCTGGGAGACCAACATCGGCGGCTTGAACTGGGAGACCTCCCTGGACACCGGCAGGTGGGATTTGCTGACTGCACGGGCTTTCTCTCCGGGTAGTGCTGCTCTGGGGAGGAAAAATTGGGTCATGGACTCCATCTGGTTTGTATGGTAGAGAATTGTATTGTAGAGAAAGATTGGTCAGATGTAAAGTTTCCAAAACAAATTTTGGGTGAATTCTTTATGAGTGCCTGAACCTTGCACAGAATCCCAGAATCACTGAGGTTGGAAAAGCCCTCCCAGACCATCGAGTCCAAGCTGTGCCTGATCCCCACCTTGTCCCCAGCCCAGAGCACTCAGTGCCACGTCCAGGCCTTCCTTGGATGCCTCCAGGGATGGGCACTCCAAAGCTCCCTGGGCAGCCCCTGACAAGGCCTGAGCACCCTTTCCATGGGGAAATTCCTCCTAATAACCGACTTTAACCTCCCCTGGCCCAGCCTGAGGCCGTTCCCTCTGCTCCTGTCCCTGTTCCCCGGGAGCAGAGCCCGACCCCCCCGGCTGCCCCCTCCTGTCAGGGAGTTGTGCAGAGCCACAAGGGCCCCCCTGAGCCTCCTTTTCTCCAGGCTGAGACCTCTCAGCCACTCTTGGTGCTCCGTACCCTTCCCCAGGGTCAAACAGGAAAATAATCCCCCCACTCCGTGTGTCTGCTCAGTTTCCAGGGCGCTGCCCTGGTGGGGCTCCCCGAGGGAGTGAAGTACGTGGCAGTGCTGAAGAAGGCAGCCCTGTCTCTGCACTACCTGTCCAACGGGCACCAGAAGTGGGTGGAACACCTGCCAGAAAGGTGAGAACACCTTTGGGGAGAGGTGTGAGCCCCTGGCACGGGGCAGAGGGAAAGGGGCTGCACCTGCCTCGTGCGAACAGCAGTGTGAAAAGGTGGTGCTTGGTGGCTGCTGCCTCTCTTGCAGTGAGAGCACTCAGTACCAGCTGCTGTATTCCCACGGGACTGGAGTGATCTACGTGGTTGGCATCGTTCCCCAGAGCCACCTGAATGTCTTGACCTTCAGTGTAGAAGATGGAGAAATCACCAAACAGGTAGTGAAGCCAAAACGCTGGATTTGATGTTAACAAACGTGCTCCCAACCCTGTGGTGTGCTGGGCAGAGCAATCAATTGTTGTCGTGGTACAGAGAACCCTCCCTTTCACTGAGGCATTGCCTCCAAACCAGGGGTTTCATGGCTGAATACCCTGAAAGCCAAACTGAATTAGACTGGCAGCTGTTAATCGAGACTATCCCATAACCCCCAAGCTGACCGGTACTTTTTCTCGATTGCGGGTAAAAATACTTGCCTTAAATTGCAGTTTGCGTGCCCGCAGGTTGTGGGGCAGTCCTGCTGAGGGCTGGCTGTGTGTCTGTGCAGGTGAGGGTGGCAGCCCCGTGGCTGCGGGGCCTGCAGGGCTCCTGTGGCGTGGTGGGCGAGGCTGAGCTGGTGTGCGCGGACACGGCCGCGCGCTCGCTGCGCGTCTGCGCCCTGGGCACGGAGCAGGACCCCCGGCACGTCCCCCTGCAGGTGAGGCTGCTGGAGGAGCACCCCTCCTTCCTCGCCCCACTGGTCTGTGGGTGAGCTGGGGAGTGGTTGGAGGTGGGGGATCGTGGTCTGTAAGTTGAGGGAGGAGTGGGAAAGCTTTTTGTTGTTCCTTCTGGATCAATGTCTTCTGAGCTTTGCTCCAGCGGAGCCTGGGCCTCCCTGCTCCTGCTCTGTCCCTTGGATCTGCTGAATCTGTCCCCTGAATCTGCTGAATCTGTCCCTTGAATCTGCTCCTGCTCTGTCCCTTGAATCTGCTGAATCTGTCCCTTGAATCTGCTCCTGCTCTGTCCCTTGGATCTGCTGAATCTGTCCCCTGAATCTGCTGAATCTGTCCCCTGGAATCTGCTGAATCTGTCCCCTGAATCTGCTCCTGCTCTGTCCCCTGACCCAGGGAATCTCTCAGTGCTGCTGAGGGAAGGAAGGTGTTGGTCTCAGTGAAGGATGACTCTCCCAGCACATGTGCTTGTCTCCCTTGCAGTCTCTGGAGCTGGAGTTTGCAAATGACTTCCAGGCCAGGATCTTGGCCACTCAGCCCAGTGTGACCAGTGCCTCACGGACTCAGTTCTTCCTGCAGCTGTCCCCAAGCCACTTCTCCCTGCTGCAGTACAAGCAGGGGCTGCTCAGCCACCTCCGGGACTTCCAGCAGGTACCCGAGACAGGGAGAGGGCCAAGTGCAGCTGAAAATCCTTCAAACTGCTGGGCCAGCTGGCAGGTTTTGAAAATCTCAGTAACTCTGGGTGTAATGGCTCAAAAACCTGGGGCAGGTCAACTGTTCCCATCTCCCTGAGAAATAGTTTCAGTCTTTTAATATTTTTTAAAACATTTTTTTTTAATTTGTGGAAACAATACAATTTAAAATTTGGCTGTGACAGTTTATCTATTTTTAATTCCACTGTGGTTTTATTTACTTCACAAGTCATTTTTGCTGAGGTTTGGGGGTTTCTTGAGGGTTTTTTTTTTTAACGATTTCATGCTATTTTTTTTTTTCCTTTCCAGGCAGCCCTGGTGAGTTTTGCAACGACCGGGGAGAAGACGGTGGCTGCAGTCCTGACGTGCAGGAGTGAACTGGTCAGCACAATTCCTGTTCTCTGGGAGCAGCCCAGCCTTGGGGATGGGCACTGGGGGTGGGTTCCACAGGTGTTTCACAGGCCCAGGGATGGGGAGTCCCTTGAGGAAGAGGAGGATTTGATAATTTGCAGTGATAACACAAGCAGGGCTTGATTACGTCCAGCTCAGGCTGTGCCTGGCTCAGTGAATGTCCTCTTTCAGCCCTGTGGAAGGTGGGCATGTGACCAGGAGTTTGCTTTAGCAATCCACAGAGGATTTCAGTTCTTGGGGATATCAAACACAGTTTCATTTTTATCAGAAACAGAATAGAACAGAACAGAGCTGTTTCCTGCCTGATGTCACAGGCGAGCTGAGACTCGTCAGGCAGTTGAAAACCTGATTTTTTTATGCTTTTACTGGTGTCTGAAGCCATGTTACATCTCTTCTCATCCTCACTTCAGAAACCTGGAAGCCCTGATGGCCTCCATGCTGGCAGTGCTCTGGAGGAGGCCCGCAGGCAGGTATGGGGAGCTCTTGTTCTGAGTTCTTCTCAGTCCATTTTATTCCTTTGCCTGCAGGAACAGGGTGATAGAGCTGTTGTACCAGCTGTACAACCCAAAAATACAGCCTAAAAATATCTTGAAGCCCCAGTTCTTGCTGGGCATTGAATCCTGCTGCAGAATTTTGTGTGGTTTGTGTGTAACCCCTGTTTTCTGCCCTGTTTGCTACAGGATTCCTTAACCTGCTCCAATCAAACCTACAACATAAACCTCTACCTGGTTGAAACTGGGCAAAGATTGTTGGATACCACAATCACCTTTAGCCTGGAGCAGGGAGGGGCCAAGCCACAGCAGGTGAGCAGAGATGGGGTTATTTCAGTCCTTGCAGTGCCCTCCCTTCCCTGGTTTGGCAGGATGGGAGCCCTTAGCCAAGGGGAAAAGCATTCCAGGGATTACAGCATCACCCTGCCTGCTCTGGTTTCACCTGATTCCTGCTTTCTCCAAGGAGATGATGTGATCATTAATCTTGTTGTTTTCCTTGCCTTTTTCTGTCTATTTTTCCCAGCTGTACATCCAGGTTTTCCTGAAGAAGGATGACTCCGTGGGCTATCGAGCCTTGGTGCAGACAGAGGACCACATGCTCATGTTCCTCCAGCAGCCAGGTGACTCCCACAAACAGCTTCCTCCACTTGTAACAGTCACCAGGAGAAAATTCCATGTCCTCAAGGATTATATTTTATCATGACTTTCCTTGGAAGCTGAAAAAATTAGTTTAACTCATCTGAGTCCCATGAAAGACACAGGAGACTCGCCCTCACCTGGATGAACAGTTCTGGCCTGTTTTGTGTGGGCAGAGCTTTTGGATTTCAGGGGGTTCCTGCAGATTTTAAAACTCTTTTTGTAGGATGAGAGTGTAAGTCCTGGTAGGTCTTCCTCAAAGATTTTCAGAAAAGATCCTCATGGCAAAAATGTTAATTTGCAGAAAGGGTTGAAAGTCCCATCTCAGTGATGGGAATTTTCTGGGGCTGTAAAGGAATCTAGGAGTTCACAATGTGAATCTCTTATTTTGAATAGACTCAGTGACTGTAACCCTTTTAAAACACCAGACTGCTTTTACTGATCCTGAGGTTTTCTTCCCAGAAGTGGCTCCAGTAGCATGAAGTATTTGTGGTTCATGAAATAGTTAATTCAATGATATTAGATATTTATATGCTGTTTTGTATTTCATCAATAGGTGCTTTGTACGTCAAGGTTGCACTGAAAGATACTCTTATATTGAGTGAGTCAATTCCCAGATATTAAGTTGATTTTTCCAAAATTCTGCTCTTATTTCTTTCCAGGAAAAGTTGTGTGGAGTAGAGAGGAGTCACTGGCAGAGGTGGTGAGCCTGGAGATGGTGGATCTGCCTCTGACGGGTGCACAGGCCGAGCTGGAGGGAGAATTTGGAAAAAAAGCAGGTGAGTTTAACAGAACTACCTTTGTGAGTTTGTTTTCCCTCCTAAGTAAATGTATGTATTGTTTTCTGTTTACTCTGAGCTGAGAGATTAATTTAAATCTTTACTGATGCCAATTAAAATGAGCAGAAATAAACCCCTTTCTGTCTGGGGTTTGGAAATCCAATCCAGATGACCTGAATGTATTACATTGTTACATTACATTAAGAAAACAGCAGCAGTAGGAGGGATTTTGGCCGTGTCTCCTGAATGTTTCCTGTGACTCTTTCTGGAAGACTCGTTTCCAATAGCTTTTTTTTTGCTTTGTTTTGTCTTTCCTTGCTGTCCTGGATGCAGCCATCCAAGGTAACCCCATCCTGCATGGAGTGTGCTCTGCTCCTGCCTAATGCTTCCTGGTGCCACTGGTCCCCTCTGCTTGCTCTCCTCAGGGGCTGAAACAGAGATGAAATCCGGTGTTTTGGTTATTTTAACAAGTTAAATACAAACCCTGATTGGGCAGAATTAATTGTTTTTAATTCCTTTTAGTACTGGGTGCAGAGGGATATTTGTAGAGGTGGGGGAGCTCTAGGTGGGCACAGTGAGAAGGAACACAAAACCCTCTGCATGAAGGTTTGCTTTCCGTTGAGCAGGGTGTATTTTGGAATGAGTGTGGAGTGGGAAAGGTTGGTAAATGCCAGAGTCTGTCACCGAAATGGCAACTGTAACTTACTGCAGGGTGGGAGGCAGGGAGTGAGCCCAGGTTTGTGCATGGCAGCGTTTGACACCCTCGTTCCCGCTCGGGGTGGGGTGTGTGTTTCCCCTGCCGTTGTCACCGTGCGTGCCGTTCGCAGATGGTTTGCTGGGAATGTTCCTGAAGCGACTCTCGTCCCAGCTCATCCTGCTGCAAGCGTGGACTGCTCACCTCTGGAAGATGTTCTACGATGCCAGGAAGCCCCGCAGCCAGATTAAAAACGAGATTAACATTGACAATTTGGCCAGAGATGAATTCAACCTCCAGAAAATGATGGTGATGGTCACTGCCTCGGGGAAGGTGAGGAGGCCAGGGTAGGAATCTGTTTCTAGGCTGGAGCAAAGAGTCTCAGCTCTGAATTCCCAGCCCTGTTTTTAGCCAGGCTCGGGTAGAAATCATAGGAAGATGCACAGGATGTTTTGTGGTGGCTTTAGAGGGGGACTAAGACTCAGCTTTCTTTGGGATATGACAGAGGAGGATGCATTGCTTGAATAGGAGAGATTTTTTCCTAAACTTGGCTTTCCCATGTGTTTTTCCTCAGCTTTTTGGCATTGAGAGCAGCTCTGGCACCATCCTGTGGAAGCAATACCTCAGGAATGTGAGACCAGGCTCCTCCTTCAAGCTGATGGTGCAGAGAACAACAGCCCATTTCCCCCACCCTCCTCAGTGCACTCTGCTCGTGAAGGACAAGGTGAGGCCCTTTTCCTGCTCCTCCCCTGGGCATGGAAACCTGCCCTTGGACAGGGCAATAAAACATCTTCTTGGGCATCATCTGCTTGTCACTGATGTGGGGATGAGAGGGGAGAAAGATCTGGAGGGAAGCAGACACAGAAACCTAGGAAACCTAAAAATTATCATGGTTGTGATGGACAGATGTGGGATAATGTTTGGACAAATATGTGTGTCCAAACAGAATATTCTCAGGATGGAATAGCTGAACCCAGGGTATGAATAGTCAACACCAGCAAGTAACAGTTAGAAAAACACCTTTTTTTTGACTTTGGACAAGAGGCAACATTCTCCTGTTTTTCAGGAAACCAAAATGAGTTTTCTGTACGTCTTTAATCCCATCTTTGGGAAGAGAAGCCAAGTAGCTCCTCCTGTTCTGAAACGTCCGATTCTCCAGACTTTGCTTCTGCCTATTATGGATCAAGACTATGCCAAAGTGCTGCTCCTGATTGATGATGAGTACAAGGTAAATTGCTTTGCCTGGGGGCAGTTTCCTTCACATTCTGGTTAATTATTCCCCTCCCTTTTGGAGCAAGATGGAAAAAAATGCCATTGAGCCACATTTCACACAAAACTATGAGGTTATTCTGGTAAGACAGACCTTATCTTGATAAACGTTTTAGAAATAATCTTTCTGGTTCATTCTGGGGTGGGTTTTTTGTCTGTGTCAGTTGTTTTTAATTTATGTTGCAATTCTTTTCCAGGTTACAGCTTTCCCAGCCACTAAAAACGTCCTTCGCCAGTTAGAAGAAATAGCCCATTCCATCTATTTTTACCTAGTTGATGCTGAGCAGGGAAAACTCTCTGGATTCAGGCTGAAAAAGGTATGGAAGACCCATTCCACTTCCCTAAATGCCCTGTGGATGATGGCAGATCTCTGTTTCCTTCACGGAGCTTTGCTCAGAACTCAGCGTTCAGCCTCTAAACGCGCTGGAGAACCTCGTGAAATCCCAAAGCGAGCAGAGCTGCATCCTGCTGGTGGAGATGGTGTCCTTGCAGGACGAGATCCAAGCTCCCACGTGCTTTTTCCCTGCAGGACCTGAGCACAGAGGAGAGCTGGGAGGTGGCCATCCCCACGGAGGTGCAGAGGATAGTGATGGTCAAAGGGAAGAGGTCCAACGAGCACGTGCACTCCCAGGGCCGCGTCATGGGCGACCGCAGCGTCCTCTACAAGGTGCTCCTGCAGCTCTCTGTGGGCTTTTTGTTGAAGGGTTATCCCATAGGAAGATCCCAGTATCATTCCCTGCTGCTACATTGGGATGAGCTGCCCTGTGGTGCCAGTTTTGCTTTATGGGCACCAGTGGCTCTGCAGAAAAACGCTCATTTCGGAGGTTTCTTTTCTAAAATGTTTTCATGCAGCAGTTAAGTCAGTCAAAGTCTGGTACTGGGGAAATAGTGATGCCTTTCTCTGGTCTTAAAATTAAGAGCCAAACACGGTTAGAGGGGAAAAAGGGTTTTTTTCCCTGGGTTTTTATTGCAGCCCCTCAGGTGCAGCACAGCCAGGGGCAGTGCCCCAGAGCACACGGAATGCCACCCACGGGCACTCGGGATCACATCCTGGGCCTCACAAATGAGCACATCCAGCAAAGATTCCCCAGGGAGAGGCTCCAGGGAACCCCCGGCCCAGGACCCTTCCCCTGGCCGGGCCCAGCTCAGGGTACAGGATGTGTTCTGGAGAGGCCCTTGGTGCCTGGGGCTCTCTGACCCCTCACTGCCAGCCTGCCAAGGGCTTCGGGCTCTGGGCTTAACAAAATATTAAACCTAACAATGTGGGCTAGAAGCACAAAGAATATAGAAAAAAGTATATAAAAGGGGTATGAAAGAAAAGGCAAAAAATCACCATGGCATCAATAGCAGCTTGATTTCTTGAGGTGATTTATGCAAATTTGTTCACAACATGCCCAGTGCCAGATGAAGAGCAGGCAGGAGGTGTCTGTGGCACTGAAAGGGGGTCTCAGCTGTTTCTCCTTTGTCCCCAGTCCCTGAACCCCAACCTGCTGGCCGTGGTGACCGAGAGCACGGACACGCACCCCGAGCGCACCTTCATCGGGATCTACCTCGTGGACGGGGTCACGGGCAGGATCATCCACTCCTCCGTGCAGAAAAAGGCCAAGGGGCCCGTGCACATGGTGCACTCCGAGAACTGGGTGGTGGTGAGAGCTGCTTCCTGTTCGGGCTGTCCCCTAAAATCACAGGCTGAACTACATTAAGTGATGAAAAGCAGTTACCTGTAATGAAGGTCCTTCACAGTGCAAATACGGCAAAATGCACACGTGATACAGGACGCTGGCAATTTTATAAGTTTAACAAACTTAACAGAAATCATCCCATTAGAGGCACAGTTAATTAAGTAATCCCCCCCCTTTTGGTTCTGCCCCCTCTGAAGCCCCCCCTAATTTCTAACCCCCCATTTATTATGTCTGTGATACATGGAGAAAATGAGGTTTTCTAGGCTCACTCTAGAGCAAAGACTAAATAAGATTCCAGCAAGGTTAGCTTATTGTTCTGGAACCTAAGGGGAGGAGTAGGAAGGTACCACAGTTAACTAAGGAGCTGTATAACTACATAATAGTGCTCCACAGAGCTACAAATACATGGAAAACGTATAAAAACCAAAAATCCTTTTGGCCTCGGGGCAGTTGCTGAGGCTGCCTGGGGGCAGTTTTGTGAGCAGCCTGTGATTTCCCTGTGTCCTGGGGTGCAGTACCAGTACTGGAACACCAAGGCCCGTCGGAACGAGTTCACCGTGCTGGAGCTCTACGAGGGCACGGAGCAGTACAACGCCACGGCCTTCAGCTCCCTGGACCGCCCCCTGCTGCCTCAGGTTCTGCAGCAATCCTACATTTTCCCCTCTGCCATCAGTGCCATGGAGGCCACCATCACCGAGCGGGGCATCACCAGCCGCCACTTGCTCGGTGAGTACCTGCCCCGTGCTCCTGGGGAGCTCTGAAATGCAAGCAAAATGCACTTGGCTGCCAAAAACGCCTGCCTGGGGGTTGTCCTGGACTCCTGCATGTGCAGGGATAAGCACCAGGAGAGTGTTTCTGCTGGCTGTTGGAAAATGCTGTCAGGAATGGCCATGGGGTGCCAGAGTTTCCAGCGGTGCCCAGAGCAGCAATGGCCATAAACTAAAACCCAATAAGTTTCACCCCAACGTGAGGAAGAACTTTTCCGTGAGGGTGGCAGAGCACTGGCACAGGTGCCCAGGGAGGGTGTGGAGTCTCCCTCTCTGGAGACATCCCAAACCCACCTGGATCCATTCCTGCGTCACCTGCTCCGGGTCACCCGTCCTGGGCAGGGGCGTTGGACTGGGTGATCCCCAGAAGGCCCTTCCAAGCCCAGCTGTTCTGGGATTCTGTGATTTTTAAGATGTTTTTCCTTTAATGCACAGTTGGGCTTCCCTCCGGCGCCATCCTGTCCCTTCCCAAGGCTCTGCTGGACCCTCGGCGCCCAGAGATCCCGACGGAGCAGAGCAGGTAGGGAGGAGTGAGCACCTCTCTTCCTGGGCTGTGGAGAGGGCTGGAGCTTGTGTCTCATATCTTGTGTGAAGAGGAGCAGCTTGTCCTGGCTGGGCTCAGGGCAGTCTTTGCATGGAATGAAGGCAGGTTCATTCAGGTCAAAGGTTGGACTCGATGATCCTGGAGGTCTAAAGGATTCTGTGTTTCTGTTCCCAGTCTGTGATGATGGAATACTTTTGTCTGTGTTACAGCAGGTCAGTCATTAAACCAGCCTGGGCTCTGGACTCTTAGGGAGGAGCAGGCAGAGGAACTGTATTTTTTAGAGTTACACTTATTTTTAAAACTTTGGAAGCCTCAAAGGAGGCGGCTGCAGTTTAGCCCGACCCAGCTGATATATTGGATTTTCATCCTGCAGCAATAATGAATCTGCACTGGGAAAAGCTCCCAGATTTGCTGTTTCAGGTCATCTTTTGATAATCAGGGTAGGAAACACTGGTGACACCCGCTGTGTGCTGCTTGGCTGGGGTTTGATGTCTCTTGTGGTGCCTTGCAGGGAGGAGAACCTGATCCCGTACTCGCCCGATGTGCAGATCCACGCCGAGAGGTTCATCAACTACAACCAGACCATCTCCAGGATGAGGGGGATTTACACAGCCCCCTCTGGCCTCGAGTCCACGTGCCTGGTGAGTGCAGGGTGGAGACCTCCATGTGGCATCTGGGGCTGGATCCCAGAGGCAAGGAGGAGCTCTGTAACTCCCACAACGCAGCTTCTCACACCTTAAACATCAAAGCTGTAACCCTGAGGGGATCATTTTGGGGGTTTTATGCCCCAAGCTGCATCCCCAGCTCCTGATCTCCCTTCTGCAGGTTGTGGCCTACGGGCTGGACATCTTCCAGACCCGGGTGTACCCCTCCAAGCAGTTTGACGTGCTCAAGGACGACTACGACTACGTGCTGATCAGCAGCGTCCTCTTCGGGCTGGTCTTTGCCACCATGATCACCAAGAGGCTGGCCCAGGTGAAGCTGCTGAACCGGGCCTGGCGCTGAGGGAGGCCCAGCCTGGAGAGCAGCAGGGCTGGCACTGCCCCGAGGGCTCTGCTGGCACCCCAGACCCCCGGGATGGATCCAAACGCCTCTGTTCCAGCCCAAACACCTCTGTTCCAGCCCAAACGCCTCTGCTCCAGCCCAAACGCCTCTGCTCCATTTGGCTGGAACATAGCTGTGAGGAGAAGCTGCTGGTGGAACAAAATCTGCACTGCCCACGTGTCTCCCGTGAGGAGAAACGGAAGAGATGAAAAATTAGAGACGTTTTTTGGTCTGTCCTGACTGGAAAAGAATGTCCCGAACCTACTTTAAAGCCCCAAAATGAGTGTCTCCCCAGTGTTGGTGAGGAGATTACTGAGGATGTGTGTCCTGCTCCTCCTGGGCTCTCCTCAGTGCCAGCTGTGCCCCACATCTGGCAGAGAGGAGGGGTGAGGGCTGCTGGCTGCTGGGATGGGGTAACGAGCTCCTGGTGTGAGGAAGAGACCTTGGGTGATTTCTTTAGGAAAAATGTTGGGAATTGGGTGTCTGTCAGTGGAAATGGCCTCGTGGAGCCACTGACGAAGCTGCAGAGCAGTGGGAAGAACTTGAACCTGCAGTCTCTCCATGTTCTTTATTTATTGTGACAACATCAGTTCCTTCCCATGTGTTTCTGAGTTTTCCTGCATTTTTTCTGTCTGCAGCACTGGGGTTAAGGCGGGGTGGTTCAGGAGGAGGAGCCTCTCAGCGTTTCCCTCAGGACCACGGCTCTGAACTCTGGATTTAAATTGTTAAGATGCAGTTTGACATTTGTCCCCCCTGCCCCCTCCCAGTGTCCAGATCCCAAATAAAAGCTGCGAGCAGGGAGTGGGTTTGGGCTCTTGAAGTGTTTCTTGGGCCATTTCAGGGGTTTGGGGGCTGTTTAGGTGGGTTTGGGGCTATTTAAGTGGGCATTTGCGGCTATTTAACTGGGTTTGGTGGGGCTGTTTAGGCGAGTTTTAGGGGCTATTTACGTGATTTTGCAGGGCTATTTAGGTGGGTTTTGGGGCTATTTAAGGGGTTTTGGCGGGACCATTGAGGTGTTTTTTGGGGACCATTGAGGTGGTTTTTGGGGCTGTTTAAGTGGTTTTAGGGGGCTATTTCAATGGGATTTTGGGGCTCTTTCAGTGGGTTTTGAGCTACTTAAGCGGAGATTTTTGACTATTTAAGTGGGGGGTGTTATTTCATTATGATATTTTTGGGGGGACTCTTGAAGCGGGGTTTTTCCGC
>VZRO01008435.1:68320-118868 GCA_013397915.1 Daphoenositta chrysoptera | reverse complement strand
TGTCCCGGGGCCGGAGCTCTCGGAGGTGCCCTCGGGCCCCGTAACGGGCTGAGGGTGCTCGCCCGGCCGCAGCACCTCGGACAGGCCCCGCCGAGAGGCTTCGGGACTGTTCTTGCGGCTTTGCTTTTGTCCAGGCGTGTCACGGTTTGCCCCGTTGGGCCGTGGGAAGTGTTGTCTCACCGGGCTCTGGGGGGACCGGACTTCTCTAAGTCTTTACCACTGCAGTGCTTCTCCTATTTTAAGCAGAAATAAAGCAGAACCAAATCAAGTCTGCCTTGTCTTAACCACACAGGTTGAACTCAGAGCACCAGAGTACCCACGGCAGCTACTTAATTCAACTTACAGCTTGTTTTACGATCTAAAACATGAGATGTGAATGCCACAACATCATGCTCAGTTACAGAGATATATAATCCCGGCCACAATAAGTTGTTAGGAAACATAAAACAAACACTGCACTGAGGAAGTTGATAAAATAACGCTTTGTGGTCTTTTGCCTAATGTAGAATGGCTGAGCGTGCAGTGGATGCTTGAGATTCGAAGAGTTCAATTCCAAGAGTTCTGTGCCTGCGTACACGGAGCAGTTGTTCCCCCAGAAGCTGCACGCTCAGTGTCGATGGCTTTGGGCGGTTCTTTGGCCAGTCTTTGTTTTAGGGACCATTCCCGTGTCACTCTTCCCCGAGCAGCTCTGCTGTCCCTTTGCCTTAAGTTCATCAGTGGAGTGTTTCACCAAATATCCCAGGGACACTCGAGTGGATCCACTTGAGTTCTGGGAGAGGGCTGTTTCCTCCTTTAGAGGGAATGTTGGTTCTGTTTTCCACTTGAGACAGCGGTTTGTTGCCTTCAAGCAGCACTGCCTGAGCTTGGAGTTGTGTGTCTGATGACCTGGCAGGATTTGGGCCCTTGCAGGATGGTACTTTTTGTTTCATGCCTTGGTGTGGTGTGCTAAATCACAAAGGAATAAATACAACTTGTTCATGTCTGGAGCTGTGCTTTTCTGTGCTGAAGAAGAATCTATCTTTAGATTTCTCACAGAAAATCTTTTATCTGTTCAAGTTATTTTTGGAAGGCAGTTGTTAAGCTCTTGATGGTGTCAGCCAACCCCAAAGTGGCTGGATTTCCCCTTAAATAAACTTGGTGCGATGACAGTGAAATCACCAGTGTTATTCTCTTCAAAATAAATCAATAAACTTCTTTTTTTAACTGCTCTTATATTCCATTTATAAGCGTAAGCATCATCAGGTTACCGGTATTCCTCTGTCAGCAGGTGTCCTCAAGAACTGATAGAAATTAGTCCCTTATTTGACATAAATGATGGAAATGCTGACTTGGAAAGGTGCATCTGGAGAGGAGCTCTGGGTCTGTGAAGTCACTCCAGGCTGGTTTTTGGGGAAGGGGTTTCCACCGGGGAGAGCTCCTGCACCTGGAGCAGTGCCTGCCCGAGGAGGGGGCTGCTCTGTGCCCCCTGCCCCGGGGACAGGGGGTGCTGGGGGGCTGCTCAGGGCTGGGGGACAGAGCCGAGGCAGGAGGTGGGGTTTGGTGCTGATTAACGTTGATAATGGCACAGAGGCTTCTCCTCAGCCTGGGTAATGAGCTTCCCTGGGAAGCAAACCCCCTCCAAGCAACAAACCACAGTACAGAGGCTGAAAGTCATTATTAAATCTCACTGGATGCTCAGAATAACACTCTGGCACATCACAGATCGAGCTGTTATCTTCTGTTGGTGGTTATTTGCAAGGATTGATGATTTCTTGACAGCTGCCTTCCACTTTGCATTATCATAACATCCACAACGTGTTTTAGTAAAACTCAAACCTCTCATTGCCCAATCCCTATCTCGTGCTGGATTCTGCACCTCTGTGTTCTTTATAGCCTGTGGGCACTGTGTGTTGCACAGCTTGACCTATGCAGTAATTTAGGAGCTGTCAGCCTCTCCTGTACTCTGTTATTCCCAAATTGTTCTAATTTGTTCTCTTAACAATACTTACATGCTTACTGCTGCTGGGTCTGAGTCGGGCCTGAGAGGTAGGTGAGTGAAATTAGTGTCTGAAAAGGAGAGGGCACAGGCTGTTTTGCATGTTCGGTCTCTGGGCTTGTTCCTCACCAGAGCAGTTCTGGCAGGAGAGGGTGAGGTGAGGCCTGAGGTGTTGGAACTCGGTCATGTGACACTGCTGAATGTCTTCCAGTAAAGCCTCTCTCTTAATTTTCTATTTTTCTATTTCAGCTTTTTAGTAAGACTGAATAAAACCTCAGACCTAGGAAATCAAACTACAAAGCTGATGAGTGTTTCTTTCTGCTGATTTTTGCGGAGAAATGGTTCTGTTCTAGAGTTGTTTCTGTTTCAGCTGCATCTCCCGTTACAGCTGGAAGCGATGGCTTAGGGTGGAAAAAGGGAAGGTGACTGGGCATAAACTGGGCTTCGTTCAGGTCAGCAGGGAATGGTGAAATCGTGGTTGGAGCTGGGTACAGCCTGTGCCATGGGCTGCTGCCCTCTGCTCCTCACCTGCCCTCCAGGAATAACCTCTGTCCCAGAGGTGGAGAAGTCTGGCTGGGTTTGGAGAGACAAAGTGAAGCTGGATCGAATAATCTGTTCTTCCCGCTTGCTTATTCACATCACTGCGTGAAAAGGTGAAAGAAAGTAAATTGATCATTGAAGAGGCAGCTATGCACATCTCTTAGTCTTGTCACAGGAGGAACGAGGGGCAGAACCGGGTGTGGAGGCAGAGCAGTTTGTGTTCTCCGTGTCTGTGCAGGTGGGACGGGGGGGGACACCTTTCAGGTGTCACCTCTGCCACGAAAGGCTGATGTCTGAGGCCGGTGAGTCTCGCTGGGGAGCCTCGGGGGCTTTGCCCAAAGCCTTCCCTCCCCGGTGGCCGCAGGGGCTGTGCCGTGTGTCTTGTGGCTCTGCACCTGCCTGGTTTGATGCCGGTGATCTGCAGACTTGCCCGAACTCCAGTTGCCTCCGTGCTGTGACAGAAAGGGAATGCCTGTGCTCCCGGCCCAGCAGGTCCTGCCAGCGTTAGCAGAACACAGAGTCCCGGCTCTCTGGGCAGCTGAGTTTGGATCATCTTAAAGGTTAATGAGCCTCTAGTGAGGAGAGCCTGACCTGTTGATGCTGCAGAGGAGAAGCATTGGCAGCACTGGAGCTGTTTCCTTCAATTTCCTGTGTGGACAGTGATGCTGTGCCATGATCTGGCTGTGGCCGGAGGGCTCGGTGCTGGGGACACGAGGGTTGTGTTCCCAGAGCTGTCGTCTTGCCTTGGCCCGTCACTGGACACACCGGGGTGCTGGGTGGTGCTGCTGCTGTGCTGGGTCTGGCTGACCTCTCTCCCCTTCTCCGTTGCAGTGAATCTGAGATCCTGCACCACGACAAGCAGTATGAGCCTTTTTACTCCTCCTTCGTTGCACTTTCCACACATTACATCACTACTGTGTGTGGCCTCAGTAAGTGTTCCTTTGCTTCTCTTGCTCCTGTGTAATGACTGGGTGCAGTAAAAGTAAATCAGAACTGTTCATTTTCGTGTTTGGTTTTTGCCCTCTTGCTGAATCAGAGTTTAGGGCCAGCATCGCTGGCTTTTGTACCACAAAATGTCAGCTCTGATGGAAAGGGAGGCTTGTTGATGGGAGTGTTTGGCCACCAACTACTGGACTTCTTGCTGCTTATTCATTGACCTGATTTAATTTTTGGTCAAAGGTTTAAATCAGTTTTCAGGATTTTTAGATTATCCTTCAGCAGTTAGAACACTGCTGTGCCTGGAAATGTCCGAGGCCAGGTTGGACATTGGGGCTTGGAGCAGCCTGATTGAGTGGAAGGTGTCCCTGGCCATGGCAGGGGGGTGGGACTGGATGGGATTTAAGGTCCCATCCAACCCAAACCATTCAGGGCTTCTGTAGTTATGTTACTGCGTTGGAGTTAATGATCAAAACATTGTGACTCAAAATATTTTCTGTTATTTTGGCTGACAATTTAGCAATTGCAACAAAAAAATGGGCTTTGTGCACTTGTTTCATGTTCTTCAGAGCTTCTGTCATCATTAAATAATGTTGCTGGGGAAACTGTTTTATCTGTCTGAATTCCCCTGTCTAGCAGAAGGAATTATCCTCACTTTGCTGACATTTCTTGGGTTACATTGTAATGAGACTGAGTTTCTATTGCATCTGTGTGAGGCGGGATAGATTGTGTACCCACACTGCAGAGCATCCTGCTTTACTGACAGCATTGGGAGCTTATTACACTGGACTATTTTAAAACTTATTCTGAGTACAAGGATCTGCTTTTTTCAGTACCAAGAAACCAGCTGCAGTCAGTGGCAGCTGCCTGTAAAGTCCTGATCGAATTCTCCCTGCTGCGGCTTGAGAACCCAGACGAAGCATGTGCTGTTTCACAGGTGAGCAGAGGTTTCAACCCCCTGGGCCAGTCTCGGTGTGAAAATGGACTTTGGGCTCTAATTCTGAAATAATCTGCTCTAATATTCAGTGCATAAAGCAAAATTAATGAAGCTGTTAAAATATTTAAAGTTACACTTTGGTAGAGATTGATTCCTGCTGAATCCTCCCTCTGCGTTCTGTACTCAGAATCAAAGCTTGCTCACAACTCAGAATAAAGGTGACCTGAAGCCTTGGTTAATTCTGTTCCAGTTTCCTACACTCTGGTTTGGTTTTGTGCAACAACCTGGATCACAGCTATTTGCTGAGTTTTTAAAGAAGTTTTCTTGCCTCCTTGTATTTCTGTCTTGTGCAAAAGCTTACATCTATTTGAAAGAGGGAAGGCCTGTGAGGAGTGTTCCCATGATGTAGTGTGCTGTAGCAGAGAGAGCTTTTCCAGGTGTTTTCCATAAGAAGCACAGGCAGTGTCAGTGGCCTGGATTACCTGCAGGCAGGGATGTGTCAGGGTCCTGGGGGGAGACCAGAGTGCCTCAGAGCTGTTGCTGTGGCCTCTCCAGCTGCAGCTGCATTACTCCATCTGCAGAGAGTAAACGATACAGAGGAGAGGTTGGAATCAGGAGAGTTTAAATGGTGCTTGATGTCTGTGTTTTCTGTAGAAACACCTCATCCTGCTGATCAAGGGGCTGTGCACGGGCTGCAGCCGCCTGGACCGGACGGAAATCATCACCTTCACAGCGATGATGAAGTCAGCCAAGCTGCCTCAGACTGTCAAAACCCTCTCTGATGGTAGGGAGGAGGCTTCAGCTGTGTGTGTTTCACTGCTGCACTGGAGTTAGGCACAGAAAATCCTGATTTTTGCTGTCTGAAATGCGGGTTTGTTGTTCTCCCTGCAGTTGAGGACCAGAAGGAATTGGCCTCCCCAGTGAGCCCGGAGCTGAGGCAGAAGGAAGTGCAGATGAACTTCCTCAACCAGTTGACATCAGTCTTCAACCCCAGAGTCTCATCATCACCATCAATCACAACAGAGACACAGGTAAAAAAATCTCTGAAACAGAAAGAGTCTGAATTTCAACATTATTAACCCAGTGCAGGGATGGTCAGAGGGCTCTGAGTGGTACTTCTTGATACAGGTGTAAAGAGAACCTTTCTTAAATATGTAAATCCTGCTTGCATGTGATAAATGGCAAGCAACCGAATACTGTTTGTGCTGTATTGGCAATACTGGATTTGTTTCCTCATGGAAGGCAATGTTCAGTGACATCCATGGCTGTTTGCAGTCTTGCTGTTGATACACCTCGCTTCTGTGCAGAGATTTGGAGAATTACTGTGTGTTTTTAGTGCCTCCATAATGTATTTAGTATGTGTTTGCTTTAGGTGGAAGGAGAGAGCGAGGATCAAGCTGCCACAGATCAAACCTCTGCAACAAAGACCAAGAGCATATTCATTGCTCAGAATGTGGCCAGCCTGCAAGAACTTGGTGAGAATCAGCTTTCTAGCTTGGGGCCAAAACAGTGCTGGAGAAATGTCTCTCCAGTGTTACATCTCACAGCTCTGAGTGGGAAGAAACTCTCTGACCTAAAGGGTTCTCTGGGTTGCCTGGTGATTGCCAAGGGAGGTTGTGGCTGGAATGGAGTTTTCAATGCAGAGACGAGCTCAGTGTATTTGTGTTTGGAGGGGTAAATAAGGTAAATAGAAATAGGTAAATAGATAATAATAAATTAATATATAATAATAATATAATATAATATATATAATTTATTATTTATTATTATTAATTATTATATTATTAATTATATTGTTATATTATTAATTATATTGTTATATTATTAATTATTTATTATTATTAAATATAATAATAATAAATTAAATAAGGTAAATAGGAATACCTTATGGGATGGAGTATTGAGCAGATGTGGATTAGAATCACAGGATTGTTAAGGTTGGCAAAGACCTTTAGGATCATCAAGTTCCACCAGCTGTAACGTGGACACAAGGCTTTGTGACACCCGTTACAAGTGCGGGCTGGAAGCTGCAGCTGCTGGTGTTGTAAAGCAGCCTTTATCCCATTGCCTCATCTCCGATGGCATTTCCTCACCACCAAGAGCAATTAAGTCAATTAGGACCGTTAGAGCCGGGCCGGTGACGCAGCCCTGCTGCTGTGGTTGGCAGGTGGCTCCGAGAAGCTGCTGCGCGTGTGCCTGAACCTGCCGTACTTCCTGCGCTACATCAACCGCTTCCAGGACGCCGTGTCCGCCAACTCCTTCTTCATCATGCCCGCCACGGTGGCCGATGCCACGGCCGTGCGCAACGGGTCAGTGCCAGCCCTGCCTGGGGCCTCTCTGCGTGCCTGGGGGAGGCGGCGGTGCTGGCGGGGCAGTGCCCTCCCGCCCGTCCTCACCGCCTGTGCCGCCCGCAGGTTCCACTCGCTGGTCATCGACGTGACCATGGCTCTGGACACGCTGTCCCTGCCCGTGCTGGAGCCCCTGACGCCCACGCGTCTGCAGGACGTGACTGTTCTTGCTCTCAGCTGTCTCTATGCAGGTGAGTGCGTCTCCAGTAGGTTTTTGGAGCTTTTCGCTCTGCTTTGTTACCTGCACGTTGGAGGCTCAGCCCACAAATAGCCTTTGTTTCTCGTGAATTCGAAGCTCTGCAGCGCAGTGTGGTGATGGGGTTAATACTGAAGTTGTTACTGATAATGTTCTGCCACTGTTCCTGTCAGTATCTAAGAAAAAGACTGAGTGACTCAACATCTTAACAGCCTGTAATTTCTGCTCTTTCTTTTTATATTCAGAGCATAATATATTTTTACTTTAGGCTTCAGCTTAATTTGTTATAGCCCCAAATCAGCCTTTTTTCCCAGGAGTGGTTTAAGCACACCAAAATCCTGAGTATTTAATTGGTATGGGGGAGACTTTAAGGAGATGTGGCACTCGAGTATGAAGATTGTCTTAAAAATGGTATTGAATTACATGGTAAAACATTACCTCCTTTAACTGTTCCCATGTGTTTCTGTAGGATAAAACTTGACTCTTTTGAGGGTACTAAAGATTTTTTAATCTTTCGCTGTCATACTGAGCATTCCCTGCTCCATCAAGTTGATGGGCACGTTCAGTACCACCTGTCTTAATGTGCTAAATAGGAACATTTTGTCCCGAGACTGGCTCTTCCTAAGAATGTCCCCTGCACTTGTTTTCCCTGAGGTGTGAGCGTGGCCACCTGCATGGCCATCCTGCACGTGGGCAGCACCCAACAGGTACGAACCGGGTCTACAAGCTCCAAAGAAGAAGATTATGAAAACGATGCTGCTACTATTGTACAGAAATGTGTAAGTAAATGACAGAGTGTTCACTGTTTTCCTCCTCAGCAAGCAAACAGCACAGAATTTGTATTTATTTGCATTGCAGTACACAGCTATGATTTTGGGACATTAGCCTTGCTGATAAAGGAGTTAAAGGGGTGGCTGATTGTAGAGGGTAAAATACAATTGCATTTGGAGTTTTTATTGCTGTCTGGTGGGGTGTCTTACCGTGGTTTTGGCTTTATTTGCAGCTTGAAATCTATGAAATGATTGGACAAGCAATCAGCAATTCACGCCGTGCAGGGGGTGAGGTAAGATTTCCATCTCAGGAAGCTTTTTCACTCTTTTTGTGCTGGTGTACTTTGGCATTTGGATTGACAGTGTTTTATCTTTTTGGTGCTTTTTTCTCCCCCCTTCCCCTTGACTTTTGGCACGATAGCATTATCAGAACTTCCAGCTGCTCGGGGCTTGGTGTTTGCTGAACAGCCTGTTCCTCATCTTGAACCTCAGCCCCACGGCCTTGGCTGATAAGGGGAAGGAGAAGGATCCCTTGGCTGCTCTTCGCGTCAGAGACATCATTGCTCGCACGAAGGAGGGCGTGGGGTCCCCCAAACTGGGACCTGGGAAAGGGTATGTGACACCCCTGCAGGAGTCATTGTCCAGGGATCTAACCAGGCCCAGCAAGCAGCTAGTGCAGGGTCTTGTTGGTCTCTTGAAATTTTATCTCTGTTTGTAATTCACATCCTGAGTCTTGGAAAGAAGAGAAGTTGTTGTCTCCAGTTTAGCAAAGCAGTCACTTGATTTAATATTTATTTATTTATTATTTTCCCCTTGAAATGACATTCTGTCCTTTCTATTTCTGCAGGCATCAAGGGTTTGGGGTGCTGTCAGTGGTGCTGGCAAATCATGCCATCAAATTGCTGTCATCTCTTTTCCAAGACCTGCAAGTGGAGGCGTTGCACAAGGTATGCAGGTAGCACGGACATTGTCCTGAGGCATTCTGCCTTCTCCACTGATACACACCTTGAATTCCCCTCGCAATTCCTCTTTGTTTCAATTCAATTTGCAACTCTGTTCCCCAGGGCTGGGAGAGCGATGGGCCTCCAGCAGTGCTGGATGTCATGGCTCAGAGCACGTCCATCCAGAGGATTCAGCGCCTCATAGACTCCGTGCCACTCACGAACTTGCTGCTGACTCTGCTCTCTACTTCCTACAGAAAGGTAGGAACTGGCACACAGCTAGAGAACTTCTGGAGCTGAGCCACTCCAAATTGTTATCACTTTACAAACTGGGGCTGTGCTGAGAACATACAATTCTTCTTTCAGAAGTTGTTGGCCAGGGCCTTTCTCTTTCCTCTTTTCAGAGACATAAATTTGACAAACTTGTGCTAATGAAAATGCACTTTTTTTGTAAGTTCAGTGGTATTTGTGGTTTTAGTGGGAAGATGAAAAGGCTGCATTGATAACAGATGCTTTTATATTAGAACTGTTATTTCAAGTGTTGCTTACAAGCTTGGCATAGATTGTTTATTTTCAACCATTCTGTGTAATTTTTAGTACAACTTAAGCCTTGAAAAACTGTTAATAAACTAGTTGAGACAAATTTGCTAGAAGAAAATTAAAAGGCATGAGGAAGTTATTCTTTATTTTCAAATTATTATCTTTCATAATGCTAAAATTGTCTTTGTTGTGCTGTTCTTTAGGCCTGTGTCCTGCAGCGCCAGAGGAAGGGCTCCATGAGCAGCGATGCCAGTGCCTCCACTGACTCCAACACTTACTACGAGGATGATTTTAGCAGCACTGAGGAGGACAGCAGCCAAGGTAATAGAGTTTGCAGCAACTCAGGATTTTACACTGCTTTTCACGTTTAATGGAAACCTGGCTGCCGTGCTGTTGCCTTCTCAGACTGTGTGACTTGTAACACAGAACATACAGAGCAGTTTTGAGGTCTGTGTGGCAGCAGTAGTGCTGACTGCACTCTTTTATGTAAACTGAAGCCTGAGTGGCTGGGATTTGGCAGTATTTGCTTAAGAAGAGAGTTGAAATAATTTCTTTGTGTAAATTCCTCTGGACCTCTGTGAAAGACCTTTGCCTTGTGATTTGGAAAGAAGAAATGAAGATAGCAGACACCTTAACTCTGCTCACTGCAATTCTGTTCCAGGCCTTTTTCAGGCTGGGTAGTTTTGTAAGGTACTTGCTTATGACAGGATTGTTTTTCCTGCCCTGTGTGCTAGATGACGACAGTGAACCAATCCTGGGGCAGTGGTTTGAAGAGACAATCTCTCCCAGCAAAGAGAAAGTGGCCCCTCCGCCGCCCCCTCCACCCCCTCCTCTGGAGAGCTCGCCGAGGGTGAAGAGCCCCAACAAGCAGAGTGCTGGGGAGAACGGGAACATCCTGGCCAGCCGCAAGGACCCCGAGCTGGTACGGCCCGAGCTCGGCCCGGGGGGCCGGGGGGGCTCGGGCAGGCGCTGCTGGGCTGTGGCACCTGCTCCTGCCAGGGCCAGCTGTGCTGGCAGCCTCCCCGGCACGCGGTTCTGGGGGATCGGGAGAGCCCTGGCTGTGGAGAAGGGGGATTTCTCTCCTCTCCTGTCAGGTGGAATGTCTCGGGATTTGTTGCTGCCAAGGGAGCAGAGGCTGGAGATTGTATCTGTTTGGGTTACAGAGGGAGAATGGGGGCAGAGCTGCAAGTGAAGTGACTTGCTGACAGAATGCTTTTAGCTCCAACTCCATAGGGTAAAGACAAAAATAAATACTGCAGTGGAGAAGTTGGAGACCTCCAAGCTTCTCAGAGAGTTCTGGAATCAGTCCTGGCCCAGGGATCTGGATTGCCATGAGTGCACCTTTCCTCTGCTGCAGGGGGTGGCGGGAGCTTTGAGGAACTCAGTTTATTTTGCTGGTGGTTCAGTTTGTGTTTAATGTTGTCCCTCTGCTTTTGTTGCTTCTATAGTGTGTTTCTCTTTTCTTTTCAGTTTTTGAGCCTAGCTTCAAACATTTTGAACTTTATCACTTCTTCTATGCTGAACTCCAGGAATAACTTCATCCGCAACTACCTGAGCGTGTCCCTGTCAGAGCAGCACATGGCCACGCTGGCCAGCATCATCAAGGAGGTGGACAAGGATGGCCTGAAGGGTGAGTGAGCACAGCCTCTGGTAGAGCTGTACAGCTCAGAGGTGTTTCTTTTTTTAGTTTCATGCCAAAGTTTTCAATACGGGAGAGCAAAGGTAGTAAGTGGCTCTTGATCCCTGTCTTACAGGCACGTCAGATGAGGAGTTTGCTGCTGCTCTGTATCACTTCAACCATTCCTTAGTGACCTCAGATCTTCAGTCCCCTGCCCTGCAGGTAAGCTGGGATTGAATGTATAAATAAAATGAAGAAGTGTTGGTCCCTGTTTATGTCTCTGTGTGGGTTTTCCACACCTTGAGTAGTGTGTTGGTTGTTCCATTTGGCCCTGAGTATATTCTGCAAAAAGAGGTTGAAATATTTTGAAGCCAATGATTTGAATGACCTTTGCAGTCATCCAGCACAAAACATCCTGCACAGTGTCAACTTAACATCTAGAGTTCAGACTAATCCACTGAACTTTGAAGGTGATGAAAGCTGAGAAGGAAATGAGTTTGTGTATTTTGTCTTGGAGAATTGCCTCTATCCATGAGTTTATCAAGAGGCATTCCTCCAGATTTGCTCTGCTGTCAGGACTGATGCCAGAAGGCCTTGGAATTCTCTCAGGAGAGAATCAAATTAATCCTTTTGCTTTCATGTCTTAACTTTGTAGCCTCTATGTTTCTTTGCTTGGTCATGGGATGACCTGACTTAACCCTGTCATGGAGGTTACAAACTTGCTTCACCCATCACTGAATTCAATCCCTATACTTTGTTGGCCGTTTTCTACTGTATTTAAAACTCTCTGTTGTTTGTTAATTTTTAAAAGCAGTTGGACTTTTCAGCAATCTGCCTTATTACTCTATTAGAAAAGAAGTAAATGTTATTGTGATCAGTCAAAGGGCTCTTCCTCCAAATTCACAGATACTGAACACAGTAGCATAATCTCTCTTGCTCCGATGTTGCAGTGAATGAGAAAAGCTCCTTAATGACATTTTTTCTGCGTTGGTGTTAAGGCTTTGTTTTGTTTAGGTGGCAAAGTGACAGCATCGAGTGTCCCTCAGCAGCTCTGCCCTGTATCAGACAGGAGAGGCATTGCTGTGTGAGCAGAGCTGAGAGCCCTGCTATTCATTGCCATCTGTATGCTCAGATCATACTTGCAGTTAATTAAAGCATCAGACAGGACTTGCCTCTCCCCAACAAGCCCCTGTTTTGTTCCAGAACACACTTCTCCAGCAGCTGGGAGTTGCTCCTTTTTCTGAAGGTCCGTGGCCTCTCTACATCCACCCTCAAAGTTTGTCAGTGCTGTCCCGACTGCTCCTGATTTGGCAGCATAAAGCCACTGCCCAGGGAGATCCTGATGTTCCAGAATGCCTTAAAGTCTGGGAAAGGTGAGATCATTTCATGTTAAGCTGGAAATCAGTCATCTCTTACCTCTCTCACTTCCTGTCAAGTGAAAATTCTCTGGGCCCAGAGTTCCAAGTGTGTGAGTTCTCTGATCTGGGATCCGTGTGGTGCTGGGAGGAGCAGAGGCTCAGTCTGCTGTGGAATCCTTCACCCAGAGCCCAGGAAATGAGACCTGCAGTCAGGAGTTAGGTGGGAGGAGGCTGAATTGCAGCAAGGCTGGCTGTAAAAAGGGAAGGAGAGTGTCTTATCTCAGCAGGTTTCTGTTAGGTCCTGTTAGGATGGTGCTGAGATTGTTCTCCTCTGCCGTTACCTGGCTGTCAAAGTCTCTGATAGGGTTTAGGTGGTTTAAAGCTCTAATGAACAGCCTTTCCCAGGGAACAGGTTTGAATCACCCTTTCTCCATTTGAATGATTGTTCCTATTTTCCATTAAATACATTTGCCACTGATTTAATTTCTGTAGGTTTTACTGCTCACACAGTCTCTTTCCAATACATAATGGAGTGAACCATTTGTGAAATTGCCAGTACTAGAACAATAAGCAGAAAAATATAACGAATCTGTAGTTAAAGAGATTTTAAAGAGGGATCTAAGAAGAAAACTGAACTTGACAAACTTCCTCTCATGTTACCAGGTTTGTGGGCACCCTGAAGCAAAACGCCTTGCAGGGGACTCTCCCCAGTGACACAGAGGATCTGAATGTGGAGCATCTCCAGCTGCTGCTGCTCATTTTCCACAATTTCTCGGAGAGGGGCCGCAGATCCATCATGATGCTCTGTATCCAGACCATCGTGGAGCTGACAGCCAACATGGAGACCCAGCAGTGTTCTGTGCCTCTTATCGTGGCACGGCTGCTCTTGGTGTTTGACTACCTGCTCCACCAGTATTCCAAGGCCCCCGTGTACCTGTTTGAACAGGTAAGGTTTTGACATCTGGATCTTTGATTGGTCACCCAGCAGGAATCTTTAATGGGCAGTCATTTGGTGTGTTTTGTCCATGACCCTTGTGAGTAAATCAGCTTTGATGTTGTTACCAAACTTTGGAGTTCCAAGGAATGCTTTATTATCATGGCTGGTTCTTAGCAGCAGGTTCAGCTGGAGTGTAAATTCCTGGCCTGACTGGTGTCTTAATAAACCTTAGTAAGGACAGGATGATTGTCCCACCATATCTTTAAATTCTTGAGTATTTGGCTATTTATTTCACAAATACCTTTTGTACCCCTTCCCTGCTTTAGTGTTTCACCCTGGAGGTTTTTGGCACTGTTCTCATTAATGGGATGAGATGGTGCTTTGTGCCTGGCTTTTCCAGTTGTGGGAAGCTTGGCCATGGATTTAAACTGCTCGGTCCAGAATAAAAACCATTAGAGAGGATTCAGGGCTTCCCTCCAGAAGTGTGGAATGTTGTATTTTGAACACGATTATTTCTGGTTTGTGTTTCTTTCTCTGTGGGGTGATATTTTCCCCCTACCCCTCAATGACAAGATGCCATGGGTGGGTTTTTGTTTGGTTTTTTAATTCAGGTACAATATAATTTGCTGACTCCACCCATTGGCTGGGTGAGTGGATCCCAGGACAGCAGCAGACGAACATCTGTCCCACTTTATCATGGCTTTAAGGAAGTGGAAGAAAACTGGACCAAACACTGTTCATCAGGTAAGAAAGAAAATGTAAGGAATTTTTTATTCCATGATTCGCTTTTATAAATGAATGAGAGCCCTTTCTGTGCCTTGGTCTGGGCAGCTTTTCCTGCTTTTAATGGGCATAGTTACAATAGGTAAAAATACATCTAATAATGAAAGAATTGTTTTATTAAACAAAATTCAAAGTTGTTCTCATCTAGGAGTATGCAACAAGTAATTAAAAATAAGTATGTGTTTATTTTGCCAGGATTGTAGGAGTAGGAAAACTTTGGCTGCATATACCCCAGGTTAGAGCACCCATAATGTGTCATGGAGCTGGCTTGGACTCTGGTAGTGGTCTTAAAATGTGCAAGGTTGTGGGGATGGAGGAGACAATTTAACATCATGTGGCCTATTTAAACTGCCACTTTGAAGGGTGTTTTTTGTTCTCCCATTCCAGACTCGGCTCCACAGCCCAGGTTCTACTGCATCCTGTCTCCAGAAGCTTCTGAGGATGATCTGAACCGTCTGGACAGCACGGTACAGCACTGCTGGGAGGGACTTTCTGGAGGGCCGTGGGGGCTTGCCGAGTGCCAGGGAAAACAGACAAGTAGGAAAGACTTGATTAAACAGAGAGTCCAGGAATCTTTCACCAAGTGGAGAAAAGAAGAGTGGCCAGATAAGATAACATGGGATTCCTTTTTACTCCTAGTTTGATGTCAGGGCAGTCACTGTGCAAAGTGTGTGAAGATCTGTTGTAGTACTTGCAGGAATGCTTGGGATTCAGAGACACGTGGCATTAGAGTTGTTTTCTCATCACTTTGCTCCAGGTTCTCCCTGGGTTTTGTTTCCTCACTAAATTTGTTGCCATCAGGGTTATGGGCTCTCTCTCCTGCCTGCTCCTTATCCCCAGTCCATTTGTCCTCAGTCCTGACAGATCCTCTCCCTGAAGTTCATTTTGCATGGTTTTGGGCTGTGGGTATTCTGAATGCTTAAAGAGCTTTGCAAAGCAAGGGTCCTGACTTGTCCTCTCCTGCAGGTTTGTGAGGTCCTTTTCTCCAGGGCTACGAAGTACGACGAGCTCTACACAGCCCTCACCTCCTTACTGGCTGCTGGGTCCCAGTTTGATACCCTCAGGAGGAGGGAGAACAAAAATGTCACTGCACTGGTAAGGCTGTCTTGCTGCCTGTGTTGAGGAATAACAAGCTTTCAAACTTAGTATTTTCGGGCAAAGTGTTTAACCAAAGTATTTTGGACTGTGCTTGGAGTAACGAGGAACTTTAAAATCTCATAACTAACCATAGTGTTTGTGGTGGTTGCACATCTCTTGAGTTTCTAATTCATAATATGCTTTAGATTTGCTGTAAGTCCATGGTAATTCCAGGAGGTGTGGCTAGAACATGATTGAACAGGAGAAAATTGTATTAATTTTTCGTTTTCTCACTCCTGTGTTGCATATTTTATTGTTTAATATGACGGAAACTCAGTCCAGAACGTGTTCATCTGATTTGGCACATCTGCAGGAGTGTGGAGTCCCTGAGGAGATATTTCAGTAGCTGTAATGATGGAAACTGCAATCTTCCTGCACTTACATTCCCAACTGTTCCTCTGTGTAGGAAGCCTGTGCCCTTCAGTACTACTTCCTGATCCTGTGGCGTATCCTGGGGATTTTGCCTCCCTCCAAGAGCTACATGCACCATTTGGCCATGAACACCCCCGAGATGAGTGACTGTGACCTCCTGCACACCCTGCGCTGGTCCTCCCGCCTGCAGATCCCGTCCTACGTCGTGTGGATCAAGGTACAGCCTCGGCTCGGGGGGTGTGGAGGTGGTGACAGTGGGAGTGTCTGTCTCCTCCGTGCTGACGGCCCCTGGGGTTTGTTCTGGGGGAACTTGGGCCTGTCTTTTCTAAACTGGTTCGTTCCAGAGCACCGTTCAAGTGTGATGGGTCTGGGTTTTGGCATTTGTAGGATCACCTTATCAAGCAGGGCATGAAGGCTGAACATGCTGCTCCTCTCATCGAACTGACCTCCAGCAAGTGCATCTCAGTGAAGTACGACGTGGAGATAGCAGAGGAATACTTTGCTCGACAGGTGAGGTGGTGGGAGTGCAGCTGGGCACACAGAACTTCTGCTTCTGTGGAATGATCTGCACTTACTGCTCCATCCCTCTGCGTTTTCAGATCTCTTCTTTCTGTGCTGTTGACTGCACAACCATTCTCCAGCTGCACGAAGTCCCCAGTTTACAATCCATTTACACCCTTGATGCTGCAATCTCCAAGATCCAGGTTTCTCTAGATGAGCACTTTTCCAAGTTAGCTGCAGAAACTGATCCCCACAAGTCCTCAGAGATAACCAAGAACCTCCTCCCTGCTACGCTGCAGCTCATTGACACTTATGCTACGTTTACCAGGTACAGTCCTTGGGATTTCCAGCAGGAATACAATTTCCTGCTGTGCTTTGGGCTTTCTCTACACTTTGTGTGTCGTTTTCTTAGAAGTGCCTGGGAGTTTTGTAGTCCAGAGTAATTACTTTATGTCCTTTAGAGGATCCATTGCTTTAAAAGAAGAATAACAAATAGCTTCTCAAGCCATGCATGGGATGTTGTTTCTGAGTAGCCTCCTTGTCTGATCTTCCAAGGCTTCCTTGCAAGTTTGCAAAACCAGCTTTTCCTCCAAAGATAAAACCACCCTCTAGGATAGCACTACTTAAGGTTATTTCTCTGGGATAATACTGAGGCTGTCAGACCATCAAGAAAGAGAGGGGGGCTAATTCTTACATTAAAAATCTGAATTCTTCTAAACTCTCGTTAGAACCTGTGTAGAAGAAAGCAAAAGTAAATCAGCTTTTTCTTTTTGGGCACCTCTCCTGGTAAGGAGCTTAGAGGGAATAAAAGCCCAGAACTCCCTTAGTGGTGTAAGATGAAGTGTGGGGCAGAACTTCAGAAGTTTGTGTTTTATCTGTCACTCCACTGACACACTTGGTTCTGAGCTGCAGAGCTGATTCCCGAGGTAAATGCTGTCCCTCCTGCCTGCAGATCCTACTTGCTGCGGAGCCTCTCGGAGGAGGGCTCCTCGGACAGCCAGCCCTCCGAGGAGAAGCTGCGGGGCTATGCCGCCGTCCTGGCCATCGGCTCCGGCCGCTGCAAGTCCAACGCTCTGGGTGAGGGGCAGTGCTGGGGCTCAGGGTGCCTCCCCCCGTGGCTCAATCTTCCCACAATGCTGCCAATACCCAATTTCAAAGCCATCTCCACCACGCTGTTCAAACGAGTGAGGTGTACTGCCAGCAGCGCACTGCAAAGTCTTTTCCTTTCAGTACCCTACCAACTGAAACAGCTGGGTGCACCCTGAAAGGATTGTTATCTTGTGGGCTCCTCTGTGTTAGTGAAATGCTCTTATAACCATATTGGAGCTGGTGGCATGCAATAACAGGGGGAACTATGTTGGTATGCTGAAGACTTCTGTGAGTTAGTATTTGTGCCATGTTTTCTGCAGTTTTAATGAAGCGGAAGAAGCTGGGACGCTCTTAAAAACGTAGGGATGATTCTGACTTGTAGACCTGTGAATTTATTCAGTGCATGATTGTTCTGTGTAACTGCAGGTCCAGCCCTTGTCCAGAACTTGCCATCAGCTGTGCAGACCCTGTGTGAGTCCTGGAACAACATCCACACCAACGAGTTCCCCAACATCGGCTCGTGGGTGAGTCCAGGCTCAGGGCCTGAGTGCAGCTGCAGGAATTGCTGGGAATGGGGGCACTGTGTGGCTTTGTCCCAGATCCAGGGCTCTGACGTGTGTCTGTCTGTGTCTGTGTGTCCCTCCCCAGCGCAACGCCTTTGCCAACGACACCATCCCTGCAGAGAGCTACATCAGCGCCGTGCAGGCCGCCCACCTGGGCACCCTCTGCAGCCAGAGCCTGCCCCTGGCAGCCTCCCTCAAGCACACCCTGCTGTCCCTGGTCAGGCTCACCGGGGATCTCATCGTGTAAGTCAGGCCTTGTGTTCCCCTGTGTTCCGTGCACTGCTGGGTGCATTGTTCTGTGTCCTCCAGAGCTGAATTCAGGCTGTGGCTGTGCAACTCTTACTGACCTGGTGCTAGATCTGACCTAAACCTTCCAGTTCACAGCTCCAAATACTAAATGAATGGCAGTCTTTCTGTCTTCATGTGGTGTTTCCAAAAGTCAAACTCCCTGAGAGAAACCTTTTTGTCAAACATGGACTTGAAGAAACTGGGATGTGAACTGACACAATATGGATCTAATTAATTCATTTGTGTTTTGTTATCATTCACTTGTGTGAAGTTTTTAATGTGTAAGGAAAAGTGAAATGCTTTTTTTTTCCCAGGGACTTAGTCTAAAATACTCTGAAACCAAAAAGTAGTTGTTGACACTGCAAACAAGCCCAAAGGCCACAGTATGTGACAGTGGGATTGTCTAGGCAGATGTTGTAACTGTATATATGCAAAAGTAACACGTAGAATTTTCCAAAGGAGAACTGTTTTTCTGAGGGGGAAATGGCTGGGCCAGTGTATCTATCCCACCTTTCTAAAAATGGTCTCATCACTGACTTGCACCCAGAGTTGTGCCTCATTGTGAATTTTGGTTTCCAGTAGGGATGTTCTGGGATACGTCATGCAGAGAATTAACTTGTGTCCTTTTCTGTTCAAGCTGGTCAGATGATCTGAACCCACCCCAGGTGATCCATTCCCTGCTGCCCCTCCTTCTGGAGACCAGCACAGAGAGTGTGGCAGAAATCAGCAGCAACTCCCTGGAAAGGATCTTAGGCCCTGCGGAGTCCGACGAGTTCCTGGCACGAGTTTATGAGAAGTTGATCACAGGGTGCTATAACATCCTGGCCCATCACTCTGACCCAAACAGGTAACAAAGCTGTGTGCAAAGATTGGCTACAGCAGTCTTGCTTCTGCAACAGAAAAATTCAGCTTATTTTTATCTGTTGAAACCCTCTGTATGTGTGTACTATAAATATGAGATATTTTATTCACCTTACCAGAATTACGGAGTGGGGGTGAGAGCAAAAGAGAATGGGGAGGAGTAGCACTAGAAGAGGCTTAAAGTGTAAAAAGAGCAGCTCTTTGTAGGAATTTGTGTGTGAGGTGTCTGGATTATTCTAGAGCTCTGACTGGGACTTCCCTTAGAGCATCATGTGTCCCTTTGTTCTGAACCTGGTGGATTTGTTGGTGTTTATGTAAAGTTGTTCATCAGTTGTTTTTCTCCTGTCTCTTGGAATTGGTGGAAAATTCACTGGAATTGTAATAGCAAAATAGATCACTTCTGGCCTCTCAGAACTGTTGTGATTGTTCAAATTGTTTCTGTATGTTCTTGTTTGATCTTCATGTATTTGATCCTTATCTGTTCCTCTTCTAATCCACAGTGGCCTGGATGAGTCCATCTTGGAGGAATGTTTGCAGCATCTGGAGAAACAGCTGGAGAGCAGCCAGGCCAGAAAAGCCATGGAGGAATTCTTCTCAGAAAGGTGAAGGCACCATGGAAGTTGCAGCACAGGGACTTCATTTCTCATCCTTTTTCGGTTAGCTTGTCACTGCAGACACCAAGGTGATGGTAATGCCATTGTGCAGGGAAATACAGGAAAATACTGTGTAAAATAAATACAGGGAAATACTGTGTAAAGCCAGGATATCCTTCAGGCAGTGCAGGAGAGGGGGAGGAGACTCTGGGAAGGAGAGGACCTGGGTCTTTGTCCAAAGCAAGTACTCGGCGAGTCCTCACAGTGGTGATCGGTGGGGAATCTTGCAAGATGATTGTTCTGTCAGAGCAGGTTTCTGAGAGATGCTGCTCCATGAGGCACTTAGAGACCAAGCTGCAAAATCCCAAATTCTGTCATATGTCAATGTCTGTGATAGAAACAGCCTAGCTCAACCTCTGAGTGTGAGGTGAAGGAGAGGACAGGCTTTCTCCATCAGAAAGCTGACCATTGCCTGGTTTTTCTCTCTACTTGTTCAACAGTTCAGAATGAAAGCAGCCTGGTGGCTGTACATTGTTAGTGCGGAAGGGAAAGGTAGGCAAGAAAATCTTGACTTTTGGTTAAGAAACCAGTTCAGGCCCTTTTGTGATTCAATATGTGGAGACCACCGAAATGCTACTGAGGAGCCCATTTTAGGAGTTTTGTTCTGAGCTGGGTTTGCTGTTTGGCTGAAAGTAATTTCTGTGGTTTGGCTGCTGAGCAGTGTTAACACAAACTCCTGCCAGTCTGAAACGTGAGGGCAGAGAAGTGCAGCCAGTGGAAAAAGGGAATGGACTTCCTTTTACAAAGCTGATTTAATTCTCCCCTCTGTACAGTGGAGAACTGGTGCAGATCATGATGGCAACAGCCAACGAGAACCTCTCGGCCAAGTTCTGTAACAGGGTGCTGAAATTCTTCACCAAGCTCTTCCAGCTGAGTAAGTGCTGCTGGGATCTCCCCGGACCTGCCTCTCCCACTTCACACTGTTCTTGTACTGTCTGAGCCTGGGAGGGAGCTGTGGGAGGGAGCGGGGTCACAGCTCCAGGCTTCCAAGGAAAGCCGTTTTCTCACGTGTTCGCTGGAGCAGCTGTCACTGACAGGAGCTCTCTCCCCAGCTGAGAAGAGCCCCAACCCCAGCCTGCTGCGCCTCTGCGGCTCCCTGGCTCAGCTGGCCTGCGTGGAGCCCGTCAGGCTGCAGGCCTGGCTGACCAGGATGACCATGTCCCCACCCAAGGACTCGGACCAGCTGGACGTGGTGCAGGAGAACAGGCAGCTGCTGCAGCTGCTGACAACGTACATTGTTCGGGAGAACAGGTAAAGCACAGCCCTCGCTCCTGTCTGCTGTGTGCTCTCTTTGTGCTCGAGAGGTGCGAATTTCCTGTGAGGTGCTGCTGGTTCTTTGTGGTACCTGAGTGAGACTGTCCTCTTTTTTGCTCAGCCAAGTGGGGGAAGGCGTGTGCACTGTTCTGCTCAGCACCCTGATACCAATGGCAACGGAGATGTTGGCCAATGGGGATGGCACGGGCTTTCCTGAGCTGATGGTCGTCATGGCAACTTTGGCCAGTGCAGGACAAGGGGCAGGACACCTCCAGCTTCATGGTGCTGCTGTGGACTGGCTGGGCAGATGGTAAGAGTGAACCCTGTACTGCTGATGCTTCATTTGTGGGGTGTTTTTTATTTTTTTCCTGGATTTTTGGGGACAGAAATTTGTGTTTACAGATACTCCGTTCTCTCTTCGTTTACTGTTTGTCGTTTGGACTATAAAGTGTCTGAGGGAGGCTGATCTGTGTCCATCTGTTCCAAACAATCACATTTTTTCTTTCTTTTCTGCTCTGGATGGTTTAATTGGTTCATTTATACGTTCCCTGTTGTTAATCCAAAGCAAACTGAATGCTTGAAGTGGTTCAGGACTGAGTTTATACTTCCCAAAGGCTGTCAGCTGGAATGAGGGGTTTTGGGTTTCCCATCCCTGCAAGTGTCCAAAGCCAGGCTGGGCAGGGCTTGGAGCAAGCTGGGATAGTGGAAGGTGTCCCTGCCCGTGGCAGAGGGTGGGATGAGATGGGCTTTAGGATCCCTTCCACCCCAAACCAAACTTTTCTGGGATTCTGTAGTAATTCCCAGTTTTGTGTTGCAGCAAGAAATACCTGTCTCAAAAGAACGTGGTAGAAAAAATGAATGCCAACGTCATGCAAGGGAAGGTAAGACTTGTGCTGGTGCTTCACTTGCAGGAACGAATCCCAGGCACGAGCTCAGCCGTCCTGGTTTGGTTTCCTGGTGGGAATTTTAAAGCCATTTGGCTGTGGGGGGGAAGGACTGTCCTGTTTCCACGCCCTGTAGCAGCCGCTGTGGGATGTGAGCGCTGCCTCTGATTTCCCGTCTCTGCTCCCCAGCACGTGACAATCCTGGAGTGCACGTGCCACATCGTGTCCTACCTGGCCGATGTCACCAACGCCCTGAGCCAGAGCAGCGGGCAGGGCCCCAGCCACCTCTCTGTGGATGGGGAGGAGAGGGCCATCGAGGTGGACTCGGACTGGGTGGAGGAGCTGGCCGTGGAGGAGGAGGACTCTCAGGCTGAGGACTCGGTAGGCAGCGTGCACAGGGAGTGCTGCAAAGGACAGGAGGGTTTATTTGGCACCTCCCAAACCACTCTGTTTCTAAATGGAGGTTTTGTTGTTTATTCCTGATGTGAGACTGAGGGAAGGATGCTGCTTGTCAGGTCTGGAGGATAGGATCTGTCATTCCTGCCTAGATCTGTTGACTTTGTGAAGTCAACAAAAGTTAAATACTGGGGTTTTTTTAATTAAAAAAAGGGAAGAAATGGAGTAAAATGGGTTTGTTCCTACTGTTTGGTTTTGCAATTACTAGTTTTTTTATTAGTAAGCAACTTAGTTAAAAGTTTTAAGTGTTATTGGGTGGGGAAAGAAAAGCTGTAAGAATGTGTTCTTTAATTTTTTGGTATCAAATTTTTGTCACTGTTTCTTTTTCTTGTTAACCATTTCATGTTACTGCAATGTGTTACCATCTCCTTTCTCCACGTGGTTTGATTCCAGCTGCCTCCTTTTAGCTCAGTGTTGCTAAAGCTTGCTATTCCTAAAATGCACATTTGGGGAGTTTATTCTGTACGTGTACTTCACGTTATGACACCTTCCTAAAACAATTTTCTTCTGGATAGGATGAAGATTCTCTCTGCAATAAGCTCTGTACCTTCACCATCACACAGAAAGAATTCATGAATCAACACTGGTAAGAATCTCAAGCTTGTGTTCAGAGTTTCAGCCTGGTGTTTCTGGCCATTGGGAAGGAAACCAGTGTAGTTTGTGAGCCTCAAGGCACTGCCTGTCAAAACTCACCTGGCTTATTTTGGGCAGGTACCACTGTCACACTTGCAAGATGGTTGATGGGGTTGGTGTTTGCACAGTTTGTGCTAAAGTTTGTCACAAGGATCATGAGATTTCTTACGCCAAGTACGGATCCTTCTTCTGTGACTGTGGAGCCAAGGAGGATGGCAGCTGCCTGGTAAATTCTTTATGTCTTCAGATTTTCAAGTCCTTTGCAATTTTCTGTTCTGCAGTAAGTTATGTCAGGATTTGAGTACGCAGGAGTGCTAAGACTTGAAGGCTTTGACTTTATAATGAGCCCATGGAATTTACAGCTCGCCTGGAAATTAATTTTTTTGCACCAAATAAGAGCATTGGCAAATCTGTGTCCTGGTGACTCCTGGGATTCCACCTGCCTTTACAAAATTTGCTGCACAGCAAAGAACACCTTTTCCCGTGTTTTCCACTAGCAGCAAACAAAATAATTACATCTTAAATGGGGAAATTTTTTAATCCTTGTGTGGAGAGTCGCGTGCAGGACGTTATTTCTTTAGAACTGTGCTCTGATCGCTGCACTTACAATCTGTATCCACCTCATCAGTAGCCAGGTGGAGTCTGGTTTGGGCTCTTAGCGTCACTCTGTCGTTCCCAGGCGCTGGTGAAGAGAACTCCCAGCAGCGGGATGAGCTCTACCATGAAGGAATCGGCCTTCCAGAGCGAGCCCCGCGTGCCCGAGAGCGTCATCCGCCACGCCAGCACCTCCCCTGCCGAGAAGGCCAAGGTCACCATCAGCGAGGGCAAGGGCCCCGACGAGGAGAAGCCCAAGAAGAGCAGCCTGTGCAGAAACGTGGAGGGCTGCCGAGAGGAACTGCAGTCCCAGGTATAGTTGCTGCTAAACAGAGATGGGTTATGATGAGGATCTTGGGCAGGCTGGGTTGGTTATCAGCCGAGTTGTTTGATTTTTATGATGAGAGGGGTCGTAAAGAGGTGTCAGGCTTTAAAAAGCAGTTGACCTGCCACTCCCATCAGGAGCATCTTGTTCCTCATTTGCCTGATCCGTTTCTTGTAGGCCAACTTCTCCTTTGCCCCCTTGGTGCTGGAGATGCTGAATTTCCTGATGGATGCCATCCAGGTCAACTTCCAGCAGGCTTCAGCCATGGGGAGCAGCAGCCGTGCCCAGCAGGCTCTCAACGAGCTCCACACTTTGGACAAATCCGTAGAGATGACGGATCAGTTGATGGTACGGAACAAAAGGAATTACCAGAGTGTGGACGGGAGGAGGGGCTTTCAAACAGAGCCATTCCAGTGACAGCCTCTGGATGCTTTCCCTGGCTCAGGTCCCGACCCTCGGCTCGCAGGAAGGCGCCTTTGAGAACGTGCGCATGAACTACAGCGGGGACCAGGGCCAGACCATCCGGCAGCTGATCAGCGCGCACGTGCTGCGGCGCGTGGCCATGTGCGTGCTGTCCTCGCCCCACGGCCGCCGCCAGCACCTGGCCGTGAGCCACGAGAAGGGCAAGGTGAGCCCCTGCACCAGCCGGGACCCCAGGGAGGGGGAGCGGCGCTGGAGTGGCTGGGCTCCCAGGGAAATGGAGCAGTGCTGGAGCTGCTGGGCTCCCATGGAGATGGAGCAGTGCTAGAGCTGCTGGGTGCCTGAGGGAGATGGAGCAGCACTGGAGCTGCTGGGCTCCCATGGAAATGAAGCAGCACTGGATCCCTGGGTTCCCAGGGGAGATGGAGCAGTGCTGGATCCCTGGGTTCCCAGGGAAATGGAGCAGTGCTGGAGCTGCTGGGCTCCTGAGGGAGATGGAGCAGTGCTGGAGCTGCTGAGTTCCTGAGGGAGATGGAGCAGTGCTGGAGCTGCTGGGCTCCTGAGGGAAATGGAGCAGTGCTGGATCCCTGGGTTCCCAGGGGAGATGGAGCAGTGCTGGATCCCTGGGTTCCCAGGGAAATGGAGCAGTGCTGGAGCTGCTGGGCTCCTGAGGGAGATGGAGCAGTGCTGGAGCTGCTGGGCTCCCATGGAAATGGAGCAGCACTGGATCCCTGGGTTCCCAGGGAAATGGAGCAGCACTGTGCAACAGGCATCACTATGCTTTATTCTGCCTGTCCTGAGGTCTGGTGAGAAGCGTTGTGTAGCTCAGGGGAACCTCCCGCAGGAGAACCTCGGTTGCAGAGTCAGATAACCGAGCTCTCTCTGTGGTGCAGATCACAGTGCTCCAGCTCTCAGCCCTGCTGAAACAAGCAGACTCCAGCAAAAGAAAACTGACCCTCACCCGCCTGGCATCCGCGCCCGTCCCCTTCACTGTGCTGAGCCTGACTGGGAATCCCTGCAAGGAGGACTACCTGGCTGTGTGTGGGCTCAAAGTAAGTGCTGCCAAACCCTTTTCCAGGGAGCTGCAAACATCAGCTCAAAGCCAGCTGTGTTGGTTTCCTCCGAGGAGTTAGCACAGAGCTGCCTCCAAAGTTCTGTCACTAATTTAGCTCCTGATTCACTTTCCTGCTAGATAGATGAGGTAAAAGAAGCAGGACCTGTATGAACAATGTAATTAATGAGACAGTGCCTTGAAATAGTACTTCTTAGTGTATTTAGGCTGATTTTATTTAAAGATGAGAGCCAAGGTTTAGTCATGTCAGACTTAGTGTGTTAAAACTAGTCTGTAACTATTAGTGTTCTTTGGCAAGGACTCCTCTTTTTTGTATTCTCCCAAATTTAGATTCAGCTTTCCCAGTGCAGAATCTACAGACGTGTTATTTAGCTGAGAAAAAGCTGCACTCCCTGTGGTTTTTTTGTTTTTTTCTTTTCAGACCTTCATATCATTTATCTTTAATGCAGGGAATTTAGATTTAGATTCTCTGAATCATTATTTGCCCTAAGAGAAATGCTGACTTTTAACTTCATTCTTGGCTTGAAATGTTTATAAACAGTTTGTTCTAATATTTAACCAATTTTCTTGATTACTCCAGGATTGCCATGTGTTAACGTTCAGCAGCTCTGGATCAGTCTCTGATCATTTGGTGCTTCATCCCCAACTGGCCACTGGGAATTTCATCATCAAAGCTGTGTGGCTGCCAGGATCTCAAACAGAGCTGGCCATTGTCACTGCAGACTTTGTGAAGGTATGTCTGGCCATGAGCTGTTGATGATACAGCTTCTGTCAGACATCAGAGTCTGGATCCTCGTGGAGCTGTGTGTGGGAGAATGTGATAATATTTTTAGAAATAAATTGGAAATACAAATTTGGGATGTTTGGGCTGTTCTTGCAAGGAAAAGCAAAACTAAAGAACTCAAAAGAGAAAAAAACCCCAAACTGTAACATCTTAGGGATTCCCTCATCTCAGCTCTTGTCCATTTGCACTGTTTTTTGTTGTAGCAGTTAATTTAATATTTATTTATTGTTAACTACAATTATTACAATTGTTAAATACAATAATTGACTACAATTATTTATAATGGTTCCTCCCACAGATTTACGATCTCTCCGTAGACGCCTTGAGTCCAACTTTCTACTTCCTCCTGCCGAGTTCCAAAATCAGGGATGTCACTTTCCTGTTCAACGAGGAGGGGAAGAACATCATAGTGATCATGTCCTCTGCTGGGTACATCTACACACAGCTGATGGAGGAGGCCAGCAGTGCCCAGCACGGGCCCTTCTATGTCACCAACGTGCTTGAAGTCAATCACGAGGACCTGAAGGTGCTGGTGACTTCCCTTTCTCTCTTTTTTTTTGCATCTTCCACTTGCAGACAGCAGTTTCCTTCTTTTTTTTCCCCTTCTCCTTTTAAGCCCCCTGATCTAGATCAAGGAGCTTTCTCATTCCTCTAAAGAGAGAAATATCCTTACAGTAAAAGGAGGTGGGGGTGAAAATTAAACCCCTTGATCCTTTCATCTAGAAAATGGAGCATGTTTTCCATGGCTGGCTCTGAAGTCGTGCCCAGCAGGATTTCTCAGCAGGGAGATGGCTTCAGAGCAGTGCTGCTCTCGGAGCGAGGCACTCCAAAGGTGCAGGAGCAGAAGGGATAAATCACCATGGCTGGGGCTGGAGAGCTGGAGTCAGCCTTTGTTTCTAGTCTTGGGGGTGACCTTTGAAATCTCTCCAGTGTTTGTACCCCAGCCTGCTTCAAAACAGGAATAGATGGGAAGGAGGCCCTCAGGAAGGTCTTTTATGAGCTGGGGATGCAGGGACTGCTCCGTGTGAGACTCACACGGGGCTGAGGCTACAGCTGTGGGAGCTCAGGGTGTCACCTACAGCCTCCGGGTGTGCAGGCTCAGCATCCCCCTCCAGAGCCTTTGAAGTGTCTGATGGATGAGTTCACCCAGGAGTTCAGCTTAGAAAATTGTCATTTAGGGCTCTGTTCTCTCACTGCTGGGGAGGAGGGGCGGCTTTGGGAATAATTCCATCGTAAATTTAAAAGCCTGACAGAGTGTTCGGGGATATGTGTGTTTATGTTAAATGTTGGCATTTCTCTGGATCCCCCAGGACAGCAATGGCCAGGTGGCAGGAGGGGGGGTGTCAGTCTATTACTCCCACGTGCTGCAGATGTTGTTCTTCAGCTACTGCCAAGGCAAATCCTTTGCAGCCACCATCAGCCGGGCCAGCCTGGAGGTGCAGCGGCTCTTCCCAATTAACATCAAGAGGTGAGGATCCCTCAGACTCCCTGCATTTCTGTTTCTTTTCATTAGTCATAAATATTGCTTCCTATTAAACATCCCAGCTCTGAATGGCCAAACCTTGTGGTGAAGATCCCCTGTTGACTGATGATTTCTTGCTACTTTTCATGGTCCTTCTGTCCTGATGGACTTGGATGATCCTTGTGGGTCTCTTCCCGCTCAGGAATTCCATGATCTCCCAGTTGCAGGATGATTAGAAACCAAAGCTGGCCGGTTCAGCAGTAGGCCACGCATGCATTTTGTCTCCCCAGCAGGATTTCAGAGCAGAAAGGTGTCTGCAGAGCAGTGGAGCTGCTCAGAGAGAGCTGCTCCTGCTGGAGCCGATGGGATTATCCACCCTCACCGAGGCAGCCAAGCAGGAAGCCTTTGCTTCCTGTGGGCACCACTGCTGCACTGCACCTTGTGCATTCTGCATGTCAAGGCTGATTTTCAGACTCTCCTGGGGGAACCACTCTCTTACTCTGTGAATGTGGCAAGAAAAAAATACTTCTGTTGTGTTTTCTGATACTCAGTGCTGGCTACTCAGGCCACAGACTGGCTTGATAAAAAGCCACTGTCATGAGTGGGCTCTGAAGGAGGGTCAGATTCCTAGAGCTCCTGAGCTCCAGTTGAGTTTGGCTTAGTCTTTTTCCACTATTTTCACTTTTTCCAGTGAGCAGTCGCACATATTCTCCTGCATTAGCTTTTTCTTGTTGCTGCTGCTTGGTGTACTGAAACGTGGACCTGTTCATCTGTTCACATAAAAAGATTGCTGAAAGCCATTTATAATTTACCTCCTTGATTTGGGGCATAAAGGGCAACACTAAGCAAGTTTTTCCTCGAGTTTGCAGGGTAGGAATCAGGGCTGAGAACTGGAATGCTCGTGCCTTCTGTCCACTCTGGTGACTGTGTGAGGTTTCTCACCTGTAAACCAGACACTGTTCATGGGTGCTGTGTTTGCATCCCTGCTCAGGACGAAGCTTTAACTGGTTTGAACACGATGAAATTTGCGTGGTTTTGCTTGTGCTGCTCCTTAAATTAATGTCACTGTGCTTTTGTGCTTCGTCTCTCACAGTTCCAACGGTGGCAGTAAGACTTCTCCAGCCCTGTGTCAGTGGTCTGAGGTGATGAACCACCCTGGCCTGGTGTGCTGTGTCCAGCAGACCACGGGTGTCCCACTGGTGGTGATGGTGAAGCCAGACACCTTCCTCATCCAGGAGATCAAGACCTTGCCAGCCAAAGCAAAGGTTAGTCAGAATTCCCTGTATTTTTGACCCTTAAAATTTCGTTTCTTGTTGTTCTATCAACCAGATCTCCAGTCTTGGCAGGTTTTCTAATGTTTGTTCCTTGAAGCAAGAGTTGCCAAGCCCTTCCCTTGCCTTTCCTTGCAGATCCAGGACATGGTGGCCATCCGTCACACGGCCTGCAACGAGCAGCAGAGGACCACCATGATCCTGCTGTGTGAGGATGGCAGCCTGAGGATCTACATGGCCAACGTGGAGAACACGTCCTACTGGCTGCAGCCCTCTCTGCAGCCCAGCAGTGTCATCAGCATCATGAAACCCGTCCGCAAGCGCAAGGCCGCCGCCATCAGTAAGGGCTGCTCACATGGCCTTTGTAACTATGGGGATGTCAAGATTGGTCACATCATCTAAATACCTGAAACATGCACCTCTGACCATTGCCTAAGCACTGGCTGAGTGGGTAAAATGTTTCCATAGATGTATATAGAAATATGTACAGATGTTTCCAAAGGAGGCGAGTTGTTTCTGCAGGTTTTTTGCCACAGCTTTGCCTGTTTAGAATGTCTTGTCATAAAGATCTCTTTCCCCTTCTAGCAACTCGCACATCCAGCCAGGTGAACTTCCCCATCGACTTCTTTGAGCACAACCAGCAGCTCACAGACGTGGAGTTTGGAGGCAATGACCTGCTGCAGGTGTACAATGCCCAGCAGATAAAGCACCGGCTCAATTCCACGGGCATGTATGTGGCCAACACGAAGGTAAGTGGGGCAGTCTGGGGACTCTCTTGGGATTCTGGGTGATGTTATTGCTCATGTTGATACCACTCCTTGCCCTAAGGAGTCTGCTTTGTTCAAACCACCCCGCACAAATCCCGTAATTCCATAAACAGCGGAGGCACCTCCACACAAACTCCTTGGCTTCTGAGGGGATTTTTGAGCTGTGGTTTGCTCTCTGCAGCCCGGGGGTTTCACCATCGAGGTGACCAACAACAACAGCACGATGGTGATGACGGGCATGCGGATCCAGATCGGCACCCAGGCCATCGAGCGAGCTCCCTCCTACCTGGAGATCTTCGGCCGCACCATGCAGCTCAACATGACCCGCGCCCGCTGGTTCGACTTCCCCTTCACCCGGGAGGAGGCCTTGCAGGCTGACAAGAAACTCACCATCTTCAGTAAGCCCTTGTGCTCTGCTTGCTCTGACCCTCTGGTGGTGGTGTTTGGGTGGCATGAAGCTGCTTCACCTCACAGCAGGGAGTTTCCGTGATCTGCTTGTTTGTCCTGACTGCAGAAACAGTCTGAGGGGGGAACCTGAGCATTTAATAACTTTATTTATGGCCCAGTTTCTTGCTGCAGTGAGTGAATTGTCAATAGTTCAGCTCAGTGTTTTTGTGCTGGGGTAAGAGGAGGAGAATGCAAAGGAGATGGCACTGTCAGTGCCTGTGTATTAATGACAGTGTAATTGCTGTCCTGGCCCTGTGAAACGAGGCTGGTTTGTATCCAAAAGCAACATTTTTCTCCGTTTTTAAGAAATTTCTCTCACCACTACAGTTGGGGCTTCTGTGGATCCTGCTGGAGTCACCATGATGGATTCCATAAAAATCTATGGCAAAACCAAAGAGCAGTTTGGCTGGCCCGACGAGCCCCCCGAGGACTTCCCGTCGGCTTCCGTCAGCAACGTTTGTCCCCCAAACCTCAACCAGGGGAATGGCACTGGGGACACGGAGTCAGCTGCCCCTGCTGCTGCCAGTGGGACTGTCCTGGAGAGGTATTTCCACAGTCTTTCTTTTATTTCTCCTTGGAAACGGGTCATCGTTGTGGCGGGCACTTGGGTGCACTTGTGTGCTTTTCCTAAGTGGGAGAACTGGAGGGAATTAGAGAGTTGTTGTCACTGCCTCACAAAGCAACGACTGAAAACAGGGATTATCTTGGTAGGAGGGTTTGTGGTGGCTCTTGGTTGGTCTGGTGCAGTAGATGGGTAGATCTGTGTGCACGCTTGTGCTGCCTAGTTCATGTTACAGCAGTCTCGAGGAGCTCAAAGCAATTTCTGCTGCCTCGGTGCACTCTCTCATTCAAGCTGGCCCTTTTTCATTCTCTAGAGCTCACAAAGGTCAGGCCTCTCTGAAGTTAAGCTCAGTTTTGAGGAGGGCTTTGTGTGTGACCCTGCTTTAGGCTCGTGGCTCCCACCAACTTGCCCTGTAGCCCACGTGCCTCAGGCTGCACTGTTGTGCTGGGGAAAGTGTTTGGTTTTCCCCGATATTCCTGCTGAGAGCCAAACCCCGAGGTGACCTGGACATACATTTAGTGGATAAATGGAACTCGTGTTCATTCTTCTATCCATGCTGTGTTTTTCTTTGAGCTCATACAGTCTGTGTCATAAGGCTTGTAGAAAGCAGCAAGGACAGGAGGGCAGCAGCTCAAAGAGGAACTGGTATTGCTGAAAAATGAGCATTTTAGAGAGGATACATACACTGCTCAGCTGTGAGGAAGTGGTGGTTAAGTTTGTCTGACTGATACTCTCAAGTAAAGGGTCAGGGCTTGAAATGCCAGTTAGGCCCAGGTGAGGGACCTGTTCAGCCATCCTTTAATATTTTGTCTAATAGTGCATGGGATTTTTTCCTGTGTTTATTTTCCCTTTCCTTCCCTCCTCTGCTGTGACATCCCCACAAGATGTCCCTCTCGGCACAGACATGCTCTCTGGTTTTCCAGAGCCAGTGGGATTATATTATAAAAACTCAGATTAAAAAAAAAATAATTCTTCCTATTTGGTGTTACCTTCTAAAGGGCCTGTGGAGTAGGAACAGCTCTAATGGCAGGCAGGAGGCAGCTTTTCTATCCAAGTGTGATGTCTGCAGTCGAATTTAAGCCTGGGTGGTGCTTTAAGTGGTGCTTTAAGTGGTGCTTGGCTTCTCTGTGTGAGGTGACCCGGCTCCTCTCTGTCTTTGTTTTGCTCAGACCGGTGTGTGCTGCCCAGGTAGAAAGACCCTGCTTAGACTGATGCTCCCCTGGCTTCCTGATTTCCCCATTTAATTTGCCTTTTGCTTAGAATGTGTTCTAGGGAGTTTTTCTGTGAGCTTTACACATATTTTTTTTTTTTTTCCTTTTTCTTTGCTCCCCCAAAGTTCTGACACTGAGTCCCTAACCACCCTGGACCGGTTAGTATGGCATCCTTTTCTCTGCACGAATGAGTGTGTGTCAGAGAGACAGAACACATGGTGTGGCTTTTGGTGACTGGGGTTTTTTGTTTTCCAAGTGACATTTGCTTCTTTACATTCTGGTCATTGCATGGCAGATGGTTTAGCAAATGTAAAGATGAGGTGGTTTGCAGATTTTTGCTGTACACGGCGTAACTGTTGCTTGTTTGACAGACTCCTCTCTGCTTTGTTCCTTCCTTGCGCCTTCTTACCCCACTTCTCTTCCCTCCAAGCTTCACGAGGGTGGCTGTGGGCAGGGGGATGTTATTTATCACCACCAGACCAGACAATTGTTCCTTCTGCCTCATATCCAATCCTACAGTATTATTTCTCCCCTTAACGCTCTCTCTTCCCTGCTTTTTCCTGTATCTTCCTGCTCCTTCTGGTGTGTCAGGTGGCATTTCAGGTAGTTCTGCCTGGGGGCATGGAGTGCTGCTGCAGGGACTTTGCTGCCACTTGTAAATCAGGTTTTCCCTCCGAGGAGTGTTCTCCCAGCCTGCCTTCCCACTGTCCAGACCCCGAACCTCAGCATCCCTCCTCGCTTGGGGTCACACCCAGTGCTCCGAGTTCATTTCCCTCTGGAGTATTTTGTGCTGAAACTCCAAATTGGAAAGAGCAACCTGTGTGAAAATAGCGAGCGAGTAGAATGTTGCTCCCTGGCAAAGTCGGTTCCGCTTTTTCCCATGTGTCATAGCCAGCCTTGATCTGCAGTCATCTGTACGTCTGGGGGCCATGGTGAATTGGGACTGTCAAGACAATCCAAGTTATCCCTGCTGCAGGCTGCGTAAGGAAATGTTTTATCCTCTTTGGGAGAGAAAAGCCCCTGTCTTTCAGCTGTGGATTATTAAAGCAGTCCTAAGTTTGTCTGTGAGCGTGAGCCAGGTTTAACTCTGGTCTGTAACACAATGAAATGATATGCATGGTGCCTGTGGCAGGTTTTATCATGCTTTGATTTTGTACTTGGCATTCGTTAGCTGTCTCTGAGCTACTCATGACTGTAGCCCGCATAAAGCAAAGTGCTAAGGAGAGAGAAGGGTTGCTGTACTCAAGCCTGCTTTCCTCTCTCCCTCCAGGCTAGTAGTGAGTTCTTTAGAAGCGCTGGAAAGCTGCTTTGCTGTGGGACCAGTCAACGAGAAGGCAAGTAACTTTCTGAATACATTCCTGAGCTTTGGAGCCGGGGGAGGAGGGGCGAGCTCAGCACTACCTCCTGCAGCCCCGGGGGCCTGATAGGAGCAGAGCCGCATCCCTTTTGCTCAGAGCACTGATCTGAAAGTTGCCTTAGCCAAAAGCATTTGAAACTAGTTTATAATGACAATTGGCATTTGCATTTAGCGCTGGTGGGCTTTTTGTGCTGCGGAGTGACCTCGTTTACAGAAACAGCAGGGTAGGAGCCCATGAATCTCAAAAGGACTTTTCTTATGTAGACATGTGAAATGTTCCCTAAATGTCAAATAGTAAACTGAGGGAAGCTATCAAAAGGGTATTTTTGGAGCTGCAGGTGCACTGAGTGATGGTGAATATACTGAATAATGGCGTTTGTCTGTTCTTAGGAGAAGAATAAGATTGCAGCTCAGGAACTGGCTACTGTGCTGCTGTCCATGCCGGCCCCTTCCAGCGTGCAGCAGCAGACCAAGAGCCTCCTGGCCAGCCTGCACACCAGCCGTTCAGCCTACCACAACCACAAGGTACTGCCCAGGGCACGGGCATCCGGGGGCTCCTGGAACCTGCCAGGTCCTGGCTGAGGTGCAGCACAGCCCTAGAGAGCCCTCCCTCCATGCAGCACAAACCTCCTGCCCCATCTCCCTTTAGCTCCTGCTGCCTGCCCTGCTGGCTTTTGTGTTCCACCAGAGTTCAGTGATTCTGTGACCTTTTAGGATTAGTTGTCCTTCCTTAGATGACAAGTGCCGGATTTCCCCAGGATCTGCCCCATGGTTGTACTTCAGCTGCTTTCTCAGTTGTTTTTCTTTGCCTGTGTTATCTTTCACTCTACAGGATCAAGCACTGCTAAGCAAAGCCATTCAGTATTTGACTTCCTCAACCAAAGAAGGAAAGGACCTTGATCCCGAGGTGTTCCAGAGGCTGGTCATCACTGCTCGATCCATTGCTATTATGAGACCCAACAATCTGGTTCACTACACAGAATCAAAGCTGCCACAGCTGGAAACAGGTAGATAAGTCTGTAATTTTCTCTAAGTTTCTGTTGTGGTAATTGAAGCTGTGCTGGGGTGTTGGGTTCAGAGTGACAGGGACTGTATTTGACACGTTTGGTAGGTGTGTGATAGCCTGGTGGTGAGAACATCAAAGTCTCTGAAAAAAGCCATTTCAAATAAACTTGGTATTACCCTCATTAAGGCTTTCCCCTGCACATTTCTGAGAGGTGTTTTTTAATCTGTGCAGAGAGTGAAGAAGGGCAGGAGGCCCAGAAACACACGGAAGGAGAGGGCTGCACCTTCATTACCCAGCTGGTGAACCACTTCTGGAAGCTCCACGCATCAAAACCCAAAAACGCCTTCCTGGCCCCTGCCTGCCTGCCAGGTGGGAGAGCTCTTCCTTTGCTATTGGCAAGCCTGTGGCTTATGAAGGGGTCTATTCGAAGGTTGTAAGCAGAGAAAATAACTTGTTCAATGCTAGTGGTGGACTGAGGGCTTTGTGATGTGGTGCTGCAAATTCTGTTCTGAAGGTTTTTGTTCAGGGGGATGTGCTTTGTGCCAGGAAAAAGGGACTGATGATTGATTTACCCACATTTGGCTTCGTGGGTGGTGGGAGAGGATATTCAGTGGTGCTGGTATATGGAGTTCACAATATTCCATCAGACAGACCAGACTGGCTCAGTCTGGACTGAAAATCAATATATTTGTGCTGTTAACATTGTGCCTTGAAGTCTGCAAACAAAAGATGCTTCCTGCAGTGCCTCACTCTGTGCTGAAATGCAGAGAGAGCTGATTTCAGTCCTGCTTTTATTCCTCTTAGGTCTCACTCACGTTGAAGCCACAGTCAATGCTTTGGTGGATATTATCCATGGATACTGCACGTGTGAGCTGGACTGTATCCATACAGCATCCAAGATCTACATGCAGATGTTGCTTTGCCCAGTAGGTCATCTTGCTCTGCTCTGTAATTGCACCAGGGGAGGTTTAGGTTGGATGTCAGGAAAAATTCCTTCATGGAAAAGGTTGTCCAGCCTGCCAGAGGCTGCCCAGAGCAGTGGTTGAGCCCCCACCCCCAGAGGGATTTAAAAGGGTGGAGGTGGCACTTGGGGACATGGGTTAGGAGGATTGGCTGTGTTGGGTTTATGGTTGGACTCGATCTCAGAGGGCTTTTTCAACTTAAATGTTTCTGTGATTCGATAATGTGAAAAGAATTAAATGTGGGTAGAACGAGAATACATAGTGCAGACACAAAATACAGCCAAAACCACCCAGCCAGAAGTGAATGGAGGAGAATTCTCTCTCCTTGCGTTCCAGTAATGTTTGCCATGTGCTGCATGTGGAATTACAAGTGTTGCTTTGTGGCTCCTGAGGGAAGCAGGGAGCTGAGGCAGTGGCTTGTGTCCTCCACGAACCACGACCAGCCAGAGCCACAAGTGTATTTGTAGCCATCTTTCCACATGCTGTGAATGAGGACTGAGAGCTTCAGGAGTGTAATGATGAGCTGTTAACCCTGCAGGACCCAGCAGTGAGCTTTTCCTGCAAGCAAGCTTTGATCAGGGTGCTGAGACCACGGAACAAGCGCAGACACGTGACCCTGCCATCGTCCCCTCGCAGCAACACCCCCATGGGTATGCCAGGGCATCCCCTGCCCTCAAACCTTCTTGAGTGGTCAGAAAGGACAGGAAAATAAAGTAGTCTTGTTACAAATCGGCAGTAAAAAAGACTAAAATTGGCTTTTTTCCTTTTTTTTGCTCTCTCTTGCCCCCTAAACCCCTTTTAAAAAGTTTATTTAATAAGCCCTCATCTCTGTTGATATTTTGGGATTCAAAGAAGAGATCTGAGATATTCCCTCTTCAGTGACAGGAAAATCTGATCATTTTATCTGGAGAGCAGTAATCCAGAGTTAGTATTCCTATGCCTGTTTTCAGTTTCTAATAAATCAGTCAAAGATGTGTGCAGACCACAATTAGAGGATCAGAGCTCCATCCAAGAGAGGCTTTTTAGTATTGAAACAAACTGTCGGGGAGTCTCTTGGTAACTGGGGGTAGTTTGGGTTTTCCCCAGCATTAACTGCCTCGTTTGGGATGGGGTGAGCTGTGCACTTATGAGCTCATGCTCTGCCTCTCAGGAGATAAGGATGATGATGATGATGACGATGCAGAAGACAAGCTGCAGAGCTCTGGGATAGCAAATGGAGAGCACATCCGACAGGAGAGCCAGGAGCAGAGCGAGGTGGATCACGGGGACTTTGAGATGGTGGTGAGTGCAGAGCTTCTCCCTGGAGCCTTTGAAGTGTGCTGGGACTTGAGCTAAATTCAGTTCTGATGAACCTGCTCATAGTGCTCCATTACTGGTGGGGGTCTGGGGAAAGCTCTCACTGTGTTTCCTCTCCACAGTCTGAATCCATGGTTCTGGAGACTTCTGAGAACGTGAATAATGGGAACCCTTCTCCTCTGGAGGCTCTCCTGGCTGGAGCAGAGGGCTTCCCTCCGATGCTGGATATCCCTCCTGATGCAGATGATGAGACAATGGTGGAATTGGCTATTGCCCTGAGCCTGCAACAAGATCAGCAAGGTCAGATGTGGGCACTGTTGGCAGGCAAAAGGGGGATGGAATCTGGGCAACTGGGAAAGAAATGAAGCAAAGCCGTTGGTGTCACCACCAGTGAACCAAAGACAGCAGAAGTATGAAATGTACAGAAAACACCAGAGTTAACTTCATTCTCTCAAAGAAAGATGCTCATAACTTGTTCTCTGCTTGCAGGGAGCAGCAGCAGTGCCCTTGGACTGCAGAGCTTAGGGCTGTCTGGCCAAGCTCCCAGCTCCTCCTCGCTGGACGCCGGAACGCTCTCGGACACAACGGCATCAGGTAACTGTTCACTGCAAGGAATCAGCTTGTTCAGATTTTGACCTTAATAATGCCTTAAAATTGGTTTGCAAATACGGTTTGGAAGAGCCAATTATTACTATTGGCTTCATGTCTTTATGGGAGTGTGCTTACAGCTTTCCCCTGCTTTGATGGGCTCTCACTGTAGACTTCTGAGGAAGTTATTTCCTCTTCATTAAACTAAAGCAGACAAAACAAAGCATGTGCTGTATTTCCCTTGCATTTATAAACAACCAGACACTGTTATTTAAGTAACTGTGCATGCCTGTGTGTTTGATGAGAAGGTGTCCTCTCGGGATATCTCCCCTCCACTGCTTTCAGCAGCCTTAATTGTCCTGCTGCTCCCCCCAAGCTCCCTTTCTGTTTGTGGCTGACCCCAAACCCGAAGCCCGATTCCCGCGGCCTTTCCCTCGTAGCATGAGCATCGTTTGCAGTCGTTCCCAGGCAGTGTTTTTACTTGTAACAGCTCTCTTTATTCTCTTAGCTCCAGCGTCCGACGACGAGGGCAGCACGGCGGCCACGGACGGCTCCACGCTGCGGACGTCGCCCGCGGAGCACGGCGGCAGCGTGGGCTCGGAGAGCGGCGGCAGCGCCGTGGACTCGGTGGCCGGGGAGCACAGCGGTGAGTGAGGCCTGCTGCACCCTGCTGCACCCCTGCTGCATCCTGCTGCACTCCCCGCTCTCTGCTGCACCCCTGCTGCACCCCTGCTCCCTCCCTGCTGCCACAGCCTTGCCCACCACAGCAGCGTGTGGGTGATTCCCTGGCACAGAGGAGATCTCAGTTCCTGGTGGCTGCTGCCATCTGTCATTTCGTGGGTTCTGCCCAAGTGCCCGCAGATGGAATGTTGGCTGCTTTTCGTGGTTCTCTGGAAGTGTGGGATCTGCAGCAGGTTTTGCTGGGCTGTAATAACAGAATCTTGGAATCCCAGAATGGTTTGAGTGGGAAGGGACCTCAAAGATCATCCTGTACCAACCCCAAGGCACCTTCCACTATCCCAGGTTGCTCTAAGCCCTGTCCAACCTGGCCTTGGACACTTCCAGGGATGGGGCAGCTACAGCTGCTCTGGGCACCCTGTGCCAGGGCTTCATCACCCTCTGAGTAAAGAATTTCTTCCTAATATCCCATCTAAACCTGCCCTTGTTCAGCTTAAAGCCACTGCCCCTGGTCCTGTCACTCTCTCCCCATACAACAAGTCCCTCTCCCTCCTCTCCGTAAGTACCAGAAGTACCCAGTAGTTTTTAAGGTACTGGGAGGCCACAACAAGGTCTCCTCAGAGTCTTTACCCCTCAGAATGCCTAGAGCAAGACTGAGACAATTCACTGTGCTGCTGGATAAGTTTGGATGAGATAGGATCAATTCCTCCCTTTTTAGTTTGGCACTGATACCCAGGTAAAATAATCACAGACTCTTATTAGAAAAAAAACAGTCTGCACTGCCCATCCAGGCCTTGTCTGACTCAGTTTGAATTACTTCTGTGGGACCAGTTCAGTTTGGGCCACAGAGATGAGGCTGGCAAATAAAAGATTTCTACAGATGCATCTTCAGCCTCTCTTGTAGCTTTAAGAAGCGAGCCCAAGCCAGCATCTCCTTAGAACCACGAGCCCGAAGTGCAGCTCAGCCGTGCTGGTGGATACGAAGCAGGCGAGGTGCCTGTTGCGTTGTGCTGACCTTGTCTTTCCCTGTTTTCCCTCCCGTCCCCAGTGTCTGGCCGGAGCAGCGCCTACGGGGACACGGCAGCCGAGGGCCACCCGGCGGGGCCGGGCAGCGTCAGCTCCAGCACCGGAGCCATCAGCACCACCACGGGCCAGCAGGAGGGAGAGGGCTCCGAGGGGGAAGGGGAGGCGGAGGGGGACGTCCACACCAGCAACAGGCAAGAGGCTTTGTTTCCTCTTCGGGAATAACGGTGCTGCTCTGGGGGGCGTTTGCAGAGGAGGCTGCGGCTGCTGCAGTTCCGGGAGCGCCGTTTGCGGCTGCAAAAGTCAGAAACACAGACTGGAGCAAACTGCCATTGCATAGACATGGAATCGTGGAATCTCCTGAGCTGGAAGGGACCCACAACGACCATCCAGTCCAACTCCAGGCCCTGCACAGACACCCCAACAATCCCACCCTGTGCATCCCTGGCAGCACTGTCCAAACGCTGCTGGAGCTCTGGCAGCCTTGGGGCCGTGCCCAGTCCCTGGGGAGCCTGGGCAGTGCCCAGCACCCCCTGTGCAATCATCATGTGATGTGATAAACACACCCAGTGTGTGTCCCACAAAACTGCTGCCTCTAGGAAGCGATGAAAAAATCCTGCATGAATCTGGTTACCACAGAATCACTAAAATCTTGGGAGCCTGTGAAAATGTTGTTAGGACGAAAGCGTGTGCAGGTGTCCTTTGGGAACACGGGCAGTTTTTCATCCTGTGGGAGCAGGTGCTCAGCCCCTTCTGCAGGGCAGTGTGCAGCTGATTTGCAGGATGTTTCCATGCAGTCTCCAGGTGGCCAGGCCTGGGCAGTGTGGCTCCATTGTCAGAGGTGCTCGGCATCTTTGGCATCGCTTCCCTGTGCAGTCTGAGGGAGTCCCCTCCTCCCTGGGAGGCTTTGAGGATTTAGGGGTTCTGGGGCAGATCGCAGGGCTCTGTTGGGGATCCTGGTGGGTGTGGTGTGTTCTGTGGTGTGTCTGACTCCTGGCTCTGAACCCCAGGCTGCACATGGTCCGGCTGATGCTGCTGGAGAGGCTGCTGCAGAATCTACCCCAGCTGAGGAACGTGGGAGGGGTCCGGGCCATCCCCTACATGCAGGTGAGTGAGGAGGGCTCAGAGTTAAGCCCTAACCAAACTGTTCAGTCACTGGCTTCTATTTGCTCGTGCTTTTCTCTTCCTGCCCAGTCACAGTGTGAGCCCATCTGTTGCTCAGCATTCCCTACCACAGATTTTTGCTGGACTCGTGCCCTTTCTCAGTGTGACTTCACAGCTGACTGAGGAGCCTGAGGGCTCCAATCCTTGAGCTCCAATGTGTTTGGGAAGATCTCTTGGGTTTATACTGAATGTTGATATTAGGGTGTGAGGTACAGGCTGGATTTGGGAAAGAACACAGATAAATGAAGATCATATCTGTGCTGTTTTGTGAAAGGTAACTATTTATCTTGAAAACATGCCCTCTAATAATTCTCTGACTGCTCTTCCCAGGTTATTCTGATGCTCACAACAGACCTAGATGGAGATGATGAGAAAGACAAGGGAGCCTTGGATAACCTCCTGTCCCAGCTGATAGCAGAGCTGGGCATGGACAAAAAGGTAAAGTGCAATGTGGGCACAGGCTCTGAATCTGCTCCTTCTAGACTGGGCTTCTTTCCATGGAGGAATTACATGCCTGGGACTCACAGAAACACGGCTGTGTGCATGTGTTCAGGCAGTTCATTCCTCTTGCCTCCCTTCACATAAGGTAGAAAATGACATGAGTGGAACTCCCACTGTTTCCTGGGTCTGGCATCCCCAAGTGAGCATGAAAATTTGTTTTGCTGGAATTAAACTCTGAGAAGAGCCGTGATCAGTAAAGGCATGATTGACATATGTAGCTTTTGATTTGTGTGGGACTGTTCCCTGGCAGCCAGGCCACTGCCTACCCTTCTACTGAGGCATTTGTGCTGCTTTTTTAGTCTTATTGCTTGAGCTTAAATTAGAAATGCTTCCCAAGGATCAGAGCACTGAACTTGAGAGCCTTGGGACACTGCTCAGCTCTGGGATTTAACCAGCAGGATGTGTCTTTTCTTGCAGGATGTGTCCAAGAAAAACGAGCGCTCCCCTGTGAACGAGGTGCACTTGGTGGTGATGAGGCTGCTCAGTGTGTTCATGTCCAGAACCAAGTCAGGATCCAAGACTTCCATTTGTGAGGTACATTCTCCAAATTGCATTTTGTTTTCTTCCCCTCTGCTCAGCTGTCACGAGACCCCACCTGGAGCACTGCAGGCAGCTCTGGTGGTCCCAGCATGAGAACACGTGGAACTGTTGGAGCAAGTGCAGAGGAGGCCATGGAGCTGCTCAGGGGACTGGGGCACCTCCCCTGTGGAGCCAGGCTGGGAGAGTTGGGAATGTTCAGCCTGGGGAGCAGGAGGTTGTGTGGAGACATCAGAGCACCTGCCATGGTCTGAAGGGGCTACAGGGAAGCCAGAGAGTGACATTTCATCAGGAACTGGAGTGGCAGGACAAGGGGGAATGGGTTTAAGCTGGAAGAGGGGAAATTTAGGTCAGATATTGGGAAGAAATTCCTCCCTGTGAGGGTGGAGATTGCCCTGAAGAGCTGTGGCTGCCCCTGGATCCCTGGCAGTGCCCAACGCCAGGTTGGACAGGGCTTGGAGCACCCTGGGACAATGGAAGGTGTCCCTGCCATGGCAGGGGGTGGAATGGGATGACCTTTAAGGTCACTTCCACCCAAACCAGTCTGGGATTCCATGATGGGCTTTTGTTCATCAAAGATGATCTAAAAGGGGCTAACTTGAAATAACAGGTGTAAAACTGAAAAATCCTGGAGAGGGCTTTGGAAAAATTTATAAGGAACCTGTAGTGTTACCTGATTCTTGTGGAAAAAGAGTTTTGAAACAGGCTGGAGGAAGCAGCCGTGTAAAGACAAGTGGATGCTCTTGTTCTGTGCACAGTTTCAGACTCAGGGCAGCACATTAATGTTGTTACTTAAAACGGTCTGGCAGATTTTTCCCTTGCATCTTCCCAGTGCTGAAGGGGTTAAAGAGGATTTGTAATGTGATTATTGGAAAGCAATATGCTGCTGTGTCAACGTAAAAGTCGCTAAGAGGATTCCTTAGATATTTGTTGCTAAAAGGTACAGTAATAAGGCATAAAAAGCAGTATGTGTGGTGGGAAGGAGATTAATAAAAAAGCATAGAGGTTAAAAAATTTAGTCTGAACTGCATCAAATTTTAATGAGCTTATGAGCTGTGGGGTTTGTTTGGATTTACAGGGCTGCTTTAATAGTTTTATTTACAGTAGCTTTTTCTCCAGCCTTTGTTATTCACTTGAGCTTCCCACAGAAATCAAAGCTCCTCGAATTGCAGAATGCAGGTGGAGCAATACCTGGGTGGAGCAGAGCCTGTGAGCGGCAGCTGCAACAGGGACTCTTTCTCTACCAGGATTCACGCCCAGCTGGCCAAATCCCAGATAAACAAATAGAAATCCCAACTTTAAAAAAAAAGAAAGAAGGGGGGAAAAAAGGAAGGGAAAAAAGCCCTAGTCGTCTAATCCATAGCAGAGTGGCCTCTGGCACATGTGTCGAGGGGAGATTAGACTTAAGAGGAGATTTTATTTGTTTTCCTTTACTAAGCACTTGTTCAAAAGAGTCTCTGTAAATATTTGAGTTGCTTTTCATAAACACACACACAAAAAAAAAACCAAACCCAAAAAACCCCAACCTCAAACAAACCCCAAACTTAAAAGCTGCCTGCAAAGTTTCATCCGAACCTGCTCTCTTGCCCACACTGTCAGCAGGTGCTCGGGGCTGCCCCAGCTCTCCCCAGTGCAGCTTCCCAGGTGTGCTCCTGATCCACCCCCTTCCCTCTGTTCCAGGCTTCCTCGCTGATCTCCAGTGCCACGGCTGCTGCCCTGCTGAGCTCGGGGGCTGTTGATTACTGTCTGCACGTGCTCAAGTCCCTGCTGGAGTACTGGAAGAGCCAGCAGAACGATGAGGAGCCTGTGGCCACCAGCCAGCTCCTGAAGCCTCACACCACTTCCTCTCCCCCCGACATGAGCCCCTTTTTCCTCCGCCAGTACGTGAAGGTGAGTCCTGCCCTGTGCTGGGAGCTGGGCAGGGCCTGCACGGAGAGGAGGCTGCACAGAGCTGGCAAAAGCAGCCCTGCACAGCGAGCTGGCCCTTGGCAGAGCAACCAAAATCCAGCTTTTAGCCCAGAGTTACAATTGGAGTGCTCTGAGTTCCCACGGGGCAGCCCAGCTCACTGCGTCCCTCGGTGCACTCCCAAGCCAGGGGTTCTGTGGAGCTGCTGTCTGTGTTCCTGGGGGAATTGGTAATCATCCTGAAGGGAAGCTGCTCCAGCCCATGACTCCTGGTGCTTGGCAGGCAGAATTCCTGAACTTAGTGTGGCAAGGAAGTGGAGCAGGGGATGGGGATTTCCACAGTAATTCCCAGCTTGTTCCACCGCTGTGGTGCCTTGATGCCACGGTTTGGTGTTTGTCCAGGTGCAGTGCAGAAAGCCTGATTCAATGTAAGAATGTCTCCTAAGCTGAAAGCTCCAACGTTGAAATGTTTTATTACTCCAGACTGGCTTAGCTGCCATCCAGTTCAAGGCCTTGTGCAGGTTTTTATTCATCATTTGGGAGCATTCTGTGGGCTGCAAAGGGGCAGAAATCCCTTGTTTTTAGAGAATCAGCAAAAGCACCCTGTCACTCGTTGTGACACCGCACTGGGTGTGCTCAGAACCAGAGCCTGAGGGATTTCTTTTGCTTCCAGGGTCACGCTGCAGATGTTTTTGAGGCCTACACTCAGCTCCTGACAGAGATGGTGCTGCGCCTGCCCTACCAGATCAAGAAGATTGCAGACACAAACTCCCGCATCCCCCCACCCATCTTCGATCACTCCTGGTTCTACTTTTTGTCTGAGGTAAGCAAGAACGTGATACACCTGCAGATTTCCACAGGAAAACTCCAGTAATGATTTTTTTCATGGGATAGATGAGCTTTTGCAGAGCTGATCTCAGCTCCATCTTGTATTTTTAATCCCCTTGAAAGAAGGTGAACTCTTGGCTTTGTGTTGTTCCTGTTGAACAGGAATCTGTAGGAAAACACACATGAAAAATAAGGTTGCTGTTATTTCCTGGAACTCAGTGGTTGCTGCCACAAAGCTTAGAGAGAAAACCTGCTGTGAGATGGAAAAACATAACATCGTGCTCAGATGTTGGTACCTGGGCCTTAAAAAAGAAATCAGGAAGATATTTGGAGTTTGTCTTCTCAGTTTGCTTCCTACTTTGCATAACAAGTTATCTTGTGTTCACACAAATGTGAGATAGGATTTCTGAATTAGGCTTGGCCGGTTGTTTGTTTGAGGTTGGAGATGACAAGGGCTGGTTTTCAGCAGTGCTTTCAGGATGCTGCAGTGTTGCTGTGCAGCGTTTCTTCTGCCTGGGACTTAGAGCTCCTTAAGCTGGGTGAAGGCATCTCCCAGTTCCTCTCTTTTTGGAAGAAAGCAGACTGTTCAGCCGGCCGGTGTGCGCTGACACCGCCTGCTCTCCCCGCAGTACCTGATGATCCAGCAGACGCCGTTCGTGCGCCGCCAGGTGCGCAAGCTGCTGCTCTTCATCTGCGGCTCCAAGGACAAGTACCGGCAGCTGCGGGACCTGCACACGCTGGACTCGCACGTGCGCGCCATCAAAAAGCTGCTGGAGGAGCAGGGCATCTTCCTGCGGGCCAGCGTGGTCACTGCCAGCTCGGGCTCTGCCCTGCAGTACGACACCCTCATCTCCCTGGTGAGGGAAGGGGCGCTGGGATGGCGCTGGTGGCACTGGGGTGGCGCTGGGGTGGTGCTGGGATGGCACTGGGGTGGCATTGGGGTGGCACTGTGGTGGCGCTGGGATGGCACTGGGGTGGCATTGGGGTGGCACTGGGGTGGCGCTGGGATGGTGCTGGGGTGGCGCTGGGGTGGCACTGGGGTGGCGCTGGGGTGCCAGGAATGCCGACGTGCTGTGTGATGCCGTCCCTTTGTGCCCGCAGATGGAACATCTAAAGGCTTGTGCAGAGATTGCCACGCAGAGAACGGTGAACTGGCAGAAATTCTGCATCAAGGATGACTGTGAGTTGAGTCTCTGCTGGGTTTGGGGGAGCAGTGGGGTCCTGGTTGGGGTCAAGGTGGCTTGGGTGGGGAAGCTCAGCAGAGAAGGGGAGACACAGCTGAGTCTTGATAGGACTGAACTGTTTCCAGTACTAATTATCCCAGAGCCCTAATTGCATCTGGGCCTTGGCTAAGGAGCAGAATATGGTGTAATGGATAACTTAGAGGAACAGGAAATCTGTGTTCTCTTGCTTGTGCTGCCCCTGTCCCAGACAGTAATTTGGGATGAGCCACTTTCCCTGGTGTATCCCAATGTTGGGCTTTTGTGGTGCAGGAACAGGGCAGTTCTGGGAGTTTGGTCCTCGTGTACAAAGGCTTTTTTGTTTAGGTTGGGGTTTTGGTTTTATCTTTTCTTTTTTAATTTGGGCTTTAATGGCAGGGAGCTGTGTCAGGAGGGTTTAGATTGGATTTCAGGGAAGGGTCCTTCCCCCAGAGGCTGCTGGCACTGCCCAGGCTCCCCAGGGAATGGGCACGGCCCCGAGGCTGCCAGAGCTCCAGGAGAGTTTGGACAGCGCTCCAGGGATGCACAGGGTGGGATTGTTGGGGTGTCTGTGCAGAACCAGGGGTTGTGTTCAATCCCTGTGGGCCCTTTCCAGCTCAGGATATTCCATGGTTCTGTGACTGAAACATTTTCTCCTTCCCTCCGCAGCGGTTCTCTATTTCCTGCTCCAAGTCAGCTTCCTGGTAGACGAAGGAGTGTCCCCGGTTCTCCTGCAGCTGTTGTCTTGTGCTCTGTGTGGCAGCAAAGTGCTGTCTGTGGCTTCATCCTCTGGATCTTCCAGCACCTCTTCCACCTCTGCCCCTGCAGCGTCAGGCTCCGGGCAGGCGGCAGCGCAGAGCAAATCCTCCACCAAAGAGAGCAAAAAAGAGGAAAAGGAGAAGGAGCGAGAGGGTGAGGGGCAGCTGGGCCCTGTCCTGTGGTTTTAGGGAGCAAGTCTGCTCCTCACAGCCTTTCTTTCTCTGTTTAGAAAGAACTGGGCAATAAATCCCACTGTTGGGAAAGGGTCATGGCTCATGGCAAGGGCTCCTACAGCCCCAGTTAGGGGAGAGGAGCAGTTTTCTGTGTGGATGGGACAAGGGTGAAGCAGCTTGTCCTAAGAGTTGGGCTGAAATCACAAGCTGAGGACATCCCAAATGTGCTGTGTTTATTGCCTTGAGTGGGTTTGAAGTTGTCTGATGGTGTTACCTAACCTAGTGATGAAGCAGCTTCCACTTAACTTGCCTGTCCTGGGTTGTAGGAGGCTGAAATGCTCATGAGGATTAAAACAAATCCTGGGGATGCACACCCAGTTAGCTCTGCTCTACAGTGATTGTGTTCAGACTTGTTTCCTCTGGCTGCCTTGGAAGCTGTGCTGGAGCCAGGGCTTGCTGCTTAATGAATATCCACAGTCCTGGGAAAGTAATTAAGCTTCCCTATAAAAGTCACGGGCATAAATTCTCTCTTGGCTTTTCTTCAAGGAACCACTTTGGCTTTCACCATCAGATGGTTCTCTGTGAGTCTTTTCAGTGCCTCATGGTCAATCCTTTTCTTTTTATCAGGACGTGTAGCACATTTCTCACGTCCTCACTGGCAAGATTTCCAGCAGTTTTTTTCCTGTTGGTCAGGAGTACTAGGTTACATTTCTGAAAAAGACAGGAACGTTGAACTTACATTGTCATTTGTCCCTATAATCCTGGCTCTGTGAAATAGGAGAGTGGCCTGCCTGTGAGATGCTGCATTTACCTTCTCCCTAAAGCCTTCCCTGTGTCCCTAGGTGAGGGTTCAGGCAGTCAGGAGGACCAGCTGTGCACGGCCCTGGTGAACCAGCTGAACAAGTTTGCTGACAAGGAGACCCTCATCCAGTTCCTGCGCTGCTTCCTGCTGGAATCCAACTCCTCCTCAGTGAGGTGGCAGGCCCACTGCCTGGCCCTGCACATCTACAGGTGAGCTGGGCAGCCTGGCCTCACCTCGGGCCTGCCCTGGGCAGTGCCAGAGCCCCTCTCCTGAAGGACTCGGAGCCTGCAGGTGTTGGCCCCCCTGGAACTGCCCTCACTGGTTTGCAGTTGCTGGGGTGGAGGTAGAAGTTGAGACCTACCCATGGTCAATCTCCGTTGTCATCTGCAAGGAGCCTTTGATTTGTGCCTGCAAAATCTGACTCCTGGCATGACCAGGAGCAGGGATGTGTGGACAAAGTGAATTTTTGAAGCACGTCCAGACTCACACCATGAAAAGCTGGGAGTTGTGTAGGGAAAGGAGCACTCCAGGGCGCTGGGCTCCTTCAGAGCTCTGTTCAGTTGTTGCAGGACAGCTGTGTTCATTTTGGAGTGCTGGAAAACAGCTGGGTTCAAGGAATGGTGGCATTGAGCTCTGGGAGCTCTGCAGGATGGTGATTTCCCAGTTTGGTGACCTGGAGCTTGTCTGCTCCTTCTGCACAAGAGCTGTGCCATCCCCAGGAGCCTGGGGATGTCATCCTGTCTGTCATCCTCTCCACAGGAACTCCAACAAGTCTCAGCAGGAGCTACTGCTGGATCTCATGTGGTCCATCTGGCCAGAGCTGCCAGCCTATGGGAGAAAGGCTGCCCAGTTTGTAGATCTCCTGGGATACTTCTCCCTGAAAACACAGCAGACTGAGAAAAAGGTACAGTGGCATTCCAGAAGGGAGGTACAGCATCCCAGGTGCTCATTTATGATACTGGGACAGATTTTCTGTCAGAAGAGTTTCTGGGGGAAAACTTTTTGTGTTCCTAGAACTTTTAATGTTAAAAAAAAGCAGGATCCCTTAACAAATTTGGAAGTGTGGATTTTTGTTTTATTGTTTTAGGGGTGAAATTATCCTGGTGGGTTTTTTATTTATTGAGAAAAAATAGAGAGGAATATGGGACAACAATAAGGGGAAGAGATACAGATAAGGAGACAAAAGTGACAAAAGAGAAGGATTTCTAAGACTTCTTTCCCACAGGAGGCTTTTGTGGATCTGGAAGCTCCAGTTTACAGATTTTTGATATTGCAACTCTTAGAAATCTTTTGTAACCATGATTTTTGAGCAAAGGAAGTAGTAGGGAACTTTTAGGGGATCAGTGGGATTGAGAACAAATAATTTAGAGCCATTGATACTTGCATGAGTGTGTTTAAAGAGTGGGGAATGCTGTACAAATCTTGGCAGGCATTTGCAGTGATTGACAAACAGCACCAATTGTGTAAATCTCTAATTTTAGGATCGATTACAGTCCTGGGTAATGATTTAAACACATAAATTCCCGTGGGTGTGGTGTGTGCCTCTTCTGGGGGACCTGGAACCCCAGAATGAGGGATATTTGTGTCTGTTCAGCAGTAAAAGCATTGTTTTGAGGACTGTCTTTTCCTGGTTGTGTTCCAGCTGAAGGAATATTCCCAAAAGGCCGTGGAGATCCTCCGGACTCAAAACCACATTCTCACCAACCACCCCAACTCCAACATCTACAAGTGAGTCAGTTCTGCCTTAGATCCATGTCCCTGGAGGGCTTTCCAGCTGGGCTCCATCCCTGGGGAACGCCCAGCTCTGCTGACGGGAGGTGCTGGGGATGGGCCCTGCCAGGCTCAGTCCCTGCTGGGCTCGGGAGAACAGCAGGATCCTTCCTGCCAGATGCAAACCTGGCATTCTGTGCCCAGCAGCAGGGCTTGGCTTTAGCTCTTCTGCTTGCACTCTCAGTAAATGTTATAAAATCCTAGGCCCAACTGGAGAATAGAGATTTGCAGATTTAAGTGTTGTGTCTTTGGTCCCACCTTGGCAGATGATAATTACACTGAAAATGCTGCTTAGTTAAAACCAGTGTCTTCCAGTGTGATTTACATGATAACAGTTCTGTTACACATTGGGACTGGGGGGAATTGATGGGATTCTGGTTGAATGGCCCGTGTTTAAACACAGCAAATGCCCAGTTCCGTAGTCAGTCTTGTTCCCTCCTTCCAGCACGTTGTCTGGGCTCGTAGAATTCGATGGCTACTACCTGGAGAGTGATCCTTGCCTTGTCTGCAACAACCCCGAGGTGCCCTTCTGTGTAAGTGACCCTGGAATCACAGAATCACGGAATATCCTGTGCTGGAAAGGGCCCACAAGGATCTAATCCAACCCCTGGCCCTGCACAGACACCCCAACAATCCCACCCTGGGCATCCCTGGGAGCAGTGTCCAAATGCTCCTGGAGCTCTGGCAGCCTTGGGAATGTCACCATTCCCGGGGGAGCCTGGGCAGTGCCCAGCACCCTCTGGGGGAAGAACCTTTCCCTGATATCCAACCTGAACCTCCCTGACACAGCTCCAGCTGCTCTGCATGGCACCAGCAGTAACTGCTGTTATCAAATCCTTTCCAGTGGTAGGACCCCAACCCTTTCCAGCTCTGGTTTCCCGTATCCCTGAGGGTTTTGGGATGCCCTCAGACAGGCAGTGGTCCTTGGTTTGTCTCCCCAGTTACATCAGGGACCTCAACCCTATCCAGCTGTGCTTTCCTGTGTCCCTGAGGGTTTTGGGGTGCCCTCAGGCAGTGTGTCCCTGGTTTGCCTCCCCAGTACATCAAGCTCTCCTCCATCAAAGTGGACACTCGCTACACGACCACGCAGCAGGTGGTGAAGCTCATTGGCAGCCACACCATCAGCAAGGTGACAGTGAAGATTGGAGACCTGAAACGGACCAAGATGGTGAGAACCATCAACCTCTACTACAACAACAGGACCGTGCAGGCCATCGTGGAGCTGAAGAACAAGTATGTTCATCAAGTTTTGTGTGCAATCTCCGAGTCTGATAATTTGATTCGTTCCCTTGGGCTTCTTGTTTTCCCCAAGGTTCCTCCTCAGGCTATCACTCATCACTCTCAGCCCACGTTGGGTGGGATTGTTCTGAACCACCTACAATTGTTGAGGAAATGATCCAGATTTCCTCTGTAGCTTAAAAAATGTCCATAAAATCTGTGGATTCCAACTTTGTCCAGGCTCGCTTTTAAGCACCTGACTTAATTGTGTGGGAACCAGTAGTAATACCAAGAGCACTTCATGGGTAGTTTGACTCCAAAAGGGATTTGGACTTTGCAGCACGTCCAGGAATGCTGCAAGCATTAACATTGTTTGTTTGAAGCCACAGAGTAGAATTAAAATTAGAAGTTGGATGGTCTCACTCGCAGCTCTGCTTTACCTACTAGAAATGACTCCTTTTCAACACACTGCTCAGTCTGGAGCCAGTCCTGCTTAAGTGCTTCCCCTCCTTACTTCTTGAGATGTTCTCACCAGAATCAGATCTCTCTGGCTTAGGGATTAATCTGTGCCCGCCGCTTATTGCTTATTTGAAGTCTTAATCCTCTGTGACATCACAAGTGGCTGCTGTGGAGAGGATTATGATGTCACAAAGAGAGGATTCTGACTTCAGGTTGAGAATAAGCAGTGGGAACAGATGAGATCTTTAAGAAATAAATATCCTGTTTTCATGCAAATGTCCTTACTAATAAAAAAATGGAGGTGAAAATCCCTAGAAAATGTCTGTAGAATTAAAGTTTTTCCATGAGGCATCAACAGCTCTTTAATCCCAAACAGTCTCCCTCTATGAAGAGGATAAAGGCTTAAAATGTATTTCTGGCTACATATCGTGTCAATACAGAAGCTAAGGAAACGAATCCTAGAACTGCTCCCCATTCATCCCAGTTAAAGGAGATTTGGAGCCGAGACGGTTCCATTTGGCTTCTCCTCGCACGTGGGCGTGGAGGGAATGTCCCTCTGGAAAACCTTCCTTCCTTTCCTTCCCTTCCCTTCCTTTCCTTCCCTCCCTCCCTCCGTCCCGCAGGCCGGCTCGCTGGCACAAGGCCAAGAAGGTGCAGCTGACGCCGGGGCAGACGGAGGTGAAGATCGATCTGCCCCTGCCCATCGTGGCCTCCAACCTGATGATCGAGTTCGCCGACTTCTACGAGAACTACCAGGCGTCCACCGAGACCCTGCAGTGCCCGCGCTGCAGCGCCTCGGTGCCCGCCAACCCCGGCGTGTGCGGCAACTGCGGCGAGA
>VZRO01008435.1:39821-67999 GCA_013397915.1 Daphoenositta chrysoptera | reverse complement strand
CCCCAGGGTCGCTGTGGGTGCGCCCAGAACGTCTACCAGTGCCACAAGTGCAGGTCAGGGGGTCCCCAGTGTCCCCAGAGTCCCCAGAACGTCTACCAGTGCCACAAGTGCAGGTCAGGAGGTCACTGGGTGTCCCCAGAACGTCTACCAGTGCCACAAGTGCAGGTCAGCGGGTCCCCAGTGTCCCCAGAGTCCCCAGAACGTCTACCAGTGCCACAAGTGCAGGTCAGGGGGTCACTGGGTGTCCCCAGAGTCACTGTGTGTCCCCAGAACATCTGCCAGTGCCACTGTGTGTCCCCAGTGTGAGAAGCAGTGCCACCAGCACAGGTGTGTGTCCCATTGTCACTGTGTGTCCCCAGTGTCCCCAGTGTGAGGAGCAGTGCCACCAGTGCAGGTGTTTATGTGTCCCATTGTCACTGTGTGTCCCCAGCGTCCCCAGTGTGAGCAGCAGNCTACCAGTGCCACTGTGTGTCCCCAGTGTGAGGAGCAGTGCCACCAGCACAGGTGTGTGTGTCCCATTGTCAGTGTGTGTCCCCAGTGTCCCCAGTGTGAGGAGCAGTGCCACCAGCACAGGTGTGTGTGTGTCCCCATTGTCACTGTGTGTCCCCAGTGTGAGGAGCAGTGCCACCAGCACAGGTGTGTCCCCCAGAGCCCTGCCGGCTGCCCCACACCCCTGCCATGTAAATCCCCCACTCTGGTTAATACAAGCACAATCAAATTAGTGGGGAAGTATAAAACAGGCTTACAGGGATTTAATGTAATTCAGGCTAACAAAGGGAGCCTGCGAGCACAATACTCACAGAGCTGAAGTTTCACATGGAGCCCTCGAAGTTCTCACCACAGAATTCCCGGGAGCAGGTTATTTTTGGCCTGCCTGGGCTGGAGGCTGGAGTTGAGCTGTGGGATTGCCGGGGTTCCCCCAGGATCCCTGGCTGGGGCTGGACAGACAGTTCTATTCAGGGCTTTTGTTGTGCTCTCCTCATTCAGAGCAGGCTCAGGGGTAATTTACTGTGTGCTATTCACACTTCCCCTACAGCCTTAGAAATCCTTGCCTTTTGTCACTTTTGTCTCCTTATCTGATATCTCTTTCCCCTCATTGTTGTCCCATATTCCTCTCTAATTCTCACGGGATTCGAGGTGTTTAGCAGGCTCTTTCCTGGTGATTGCTGGTGTGTGGAAAGGTTTCCACATCCCTTCTGGAGTTCTGGGAGCTGTAAATCAGCTCTGCCCTGCTGCCCTGGTGTGCAGTGGGGTAAGAAGTGCTGCAGTCAGCCCCACTGCAAAGCCCAGACCCTACAAACCAGAACAGTTCCTTTATCTGTGTTCTCCTGAAGGACACAGTGCCCCAGCCTGACCTTCTACTGGGAATTGCTGTCCCCAAAGTAGAATTCTTAGGAACAAATTCTGTTCCTGCGTTTTCCAGCCAGAACGTGGCACTGCTGTAAGGATTTTTTTTGTAGGTTTTGATTCACATCTATTTCCCTTCCCAGGGCAGTCTGGTCACTGAGATGTTTTAAGAGTCACCCACCTCTTGTAGCCGAGTCTGTTCAGTTCGTTTCATTGCCCCAATTGCCTCGAGCTGCAGGTTTTGAGCTGCTGCCTTGCCTTTCAGGTCCATCAATTACGATGAGAAGGATCCCTTCCTGTGCAACGCCTGTGGTTTCTGTAAATACGCCCGCTTTGACTTCATGCTCTACGCCAAGCCCTGCTGTGCTGTGGATCCCATCGAGAACGAGGAGGATCGCAAGAAGGTGAGGCTGGAGCAGGGCCAGGGTGCTGCAGCTCTTGGCCAGGGCAGCAGTGTGGGGACAGCAGGGGTCCATTCCCCTTGGAGCACCATGAAAATCCGTTCTTCAAGGCTCCCCACTGACCGATGCATTCCGTGTTTGTTGTCATGCTCCACCAAATGTGAAATTCTTCAAAAGCCATCATTCAGTGCCTCATGTATGAACTGACTGCTTCTCTTGGCCTTGCTGTGGAAGGGGATGGATTTGGGTTATTCTGTTTGCCACCTGAGGAGCCCTGCTAAAGAATGAAGAACCCATTGCCTCCATGTCCTGTCCAAAGGATCAGCGTGCTCAGTGGAGTGTCACCAGAGTGCTTCTCAGGGCAGAACCAGGCTGCAGGGTCGCCATTCAGGGATTTTTTTTTCCCCCCCAAAGAAAGGCAAAAGAGAAGGCTTGGAGCTATGAACTAAGAGTTTCCTTTCCTTTTTCCTTCGCAGGCAGTGACAAACATCAACACTCTGCTGGACAAGGCTGACAGGGTGTACCACCAGCTGATGGGACACCGGCCGCAGCTGGAGAACCTCCTGTGCAAAGTGAACGAGGCAGCCCCTGAAAAGCCCCAGGTAAGAAGGGACAGGTGGGGCTTGCCCAGACCTCCAGGCTGGGGCACGCTGGCCTTGGCTCTGCCCAAGGCACTCCTTGCCTCGGACGCTGCTCTGCAGTTGTTATTTTTGTGGGGAGCCTCCTCATGGGATTCCTCTTTGCTTTGCCCTGTTCCAGGACGAGTCGGGCAGCAGTGGAGGGATCAGTTCTACCTCAGCCAGTGTGAACAGGTACATCCTGCAGTTGGCCCAGGAGTACTGTGGGGACTGCAAGAATTCCTTCGATGAACTTTCCAAAATCATCCAGGTACCGTGTGCTTTGCTTTGGATTTGGGTCAGGTGTTCATTAGAAATATAAAACAAAATGTTGCCATTCTTCATTTAATGATATCGTTAACAACAGGTGATCAGCTGCATGTTTTCAGGGAAATAATAATAATTTCTAAAAGCTATGTATTAATTACGTATTAATTAAAATCCAGCTAGCTTGTGAAATTGGTTTTCTCAGCAGCTACATCATGGAGAGCAGGAAACTGAACAGATGGTTAATTAAAGAGAATTGAATTTTTGCATATCCAAAGTGTTTGAAAACACACCAGTCTAAGAGGTGACCTACAGAAGCGTTTTATAAATTATTGTATTTATTTGTGCTCAACAACTCACATAAACACTGAAAAACCTGCTACATCATGAATGTCCTTTTGGCTGTGATATTTAAGCATATTAAATATATTTGGCTCTTTCTATACAGAATAAATTACTCTGGCTTGCTCTGCCAGTATTAATAGTAATTAATACTATGGATTTGTCACATTTCCAGTGTTACATTGCACTTAGTGTAAACATCAGGGCAGATAACTGGGAGTTAGGCTGATATTCCTCATGGATTTCCCAAGTCTGCCGTTGCCACGAAGGCTTCCAAGTTCGCAAACACTCGGTTAAAAACATTTCTCCACAAAGCACTCAGTGAAAATAACCTGTGCGTGGGAGCGGCGTTCCGAGCCGGCTCAGAATTCCCCGTCTGTGTCCCCAGAAAGTGTTTGCCTCGCGGAAGGAGCTGCTGGAGTACGACCTGCAGCAGCGCGAGGCGGCCACCAAGTCGTGGCGGGGCTCGGCGCAGCCCACGCTCACGGCCAGCCAGTACCGCGCGCTGTCCGTGCTGGGCTGCGGGCACACCTCCTCCACCAAGTGCTACGGCTGCGCCTCGGCCGTCACCGAGCACTGCATCACCCTGCTGCGGGCGCTGGCCACCAACGGCGCCATCCGCCACATCCTGGTGGCCCAGGGCCTCATCCGCGAGCTCTTCGACTACAACCTGCGCCGCGGCGCCGCCGCCATGCGCGAGGAGGTGCGGCAGCTCATGTGCCTGCTGACCAGGTGAGAGCGGCTCCGTCCGTCCCTCTGCCTGGCGGGAGGGCTTTGCTCGGAATCCCAAAGCGGGCCGGGCTGGAAGGGAGCTCGGAGACCGCCCGGTTCCGCCCCGTGCCGGGGGTGTATCACAGCAAAGCAAAACCTCCAGCTCCAGCTCCCTGTGCGTTTGTTATCGGCTGAGCTGAAATCCCAGGAGCTTTTGGCATTTAGCACAAACGTAACCGTGTTGTCTTTTTCCTCCTGGAATCAGGGACAATCCAGAGGCCACACAGCAAATGAATGACTTGATCATTGGGAAGGTTTCTGCAGCTCTGAAGGGACACTGGGCAAATCCAGACTTGGTGAGAGACTCCAGTGTTTTCCTGTTTCTTTGTTCTGCCCCTCTGTGCTGCTGGTGAATTCCAATCATTGCATCTTCTCTATTATGGTCTGTTTGCAAGAAAAAAATTGAGACTTGATAGGAAAGGAGATAAATGTCAGAGTAAAGCACAAAATGTTGTGTACAGGTACACACTGAAGTTTCCTCAGGCAGTTCCCTGCCTTGGCTTTGCTTGTCCCTCTCCAGCAGGTTACCAGTCACCCCAAATGTGCATGGGACTAAACTAACTTAGCTCCATGTGTTTGGAAGCTGAGTTTATTAAAGATGAGGGGCAGCCCCAGCACCTCGGGCACTGTCTGTGTTGCAGGCCAGCAGCCTCCAGTACGAAATGCTGCTGCTGACAGACTCCATCTCCAAGGAGGACAGCTGCTGGGAGCTGCGGCTGCGCTGCGGTGAGTCCACGCCGCCAGGCCACAGCCTCCTGCCAGGGCTGTGCCCAGGAAACACGGGGAGATTCCTCCCGCTGAACCCATCTCAGGTGCTGCACAGAGCTCTGGAGGTGTGTCCTGTCTGCAGCTCTCACGGGTTAATGAGCATCCCTGTCTGTCTTGCAGCTCTCAGCCTCTTCCTGATGGCAGTGAACATCAAGACTCCGGTGGTTGTTGAAAACATCACCCTCATGTGCCTGCGCATCCTGCAGAAGCTCATCAAGCCACCTGCTCCAACCAGCAAGAAAAACAAGGTGCTGCCTTAGAGGCTGAGCAAAACATTGAGAATTTGCTGATTGAAGTCTGGCACACAGTGATGAATTAGTTTGTGAGGAAGCCAGGACTTGCTTTTCCTGGTCACTGTTCCTAGTTCCACACTGTTCCCTGTGCCTCTGCTCTGTACACATTGCAAATTACAGGTGACTTCTTTCTATATTTCACCAGGTTTTGGTGACTTTGACCGCTGCTGTTCAGGCTTTGCTTTTTTCCCCCCAGATCTGAGGCATGGGAAAAGAGCAACTTCAAAGTTGCAGATTGGTTATTTTGGGCAGGGTTTTGGTACTTTCAGCAGCTTTGTAGAATCAAGGACCTAAATTTGATAGAATCAAGTACTTCTGACTCAGATTTTTAAATACAGAGCTACAGTTCTCATAAAAATATATTGATTCACTGCTATTGATTTTAATTTAGGATTAGATTTGCAGGAGAGAAGGTATATTTCTGCTTTGATCTGCCTGTCTGATAATCACAGATGGATGTCAGAGATGGGTTTACTGATATTTCAGTAGGAACTGAAGTATCTCTCTTAGTTCACCATTAACAGACACTCTATTACCCTGCTGCTGTCCAAGAGCTGCATTTGCCTCTTCACAGCCCAGCCCCAGTGATTCACCTCAGGAGTTGCTCTTTGGGAGCAGACTGTGGCTTTCTGAAGAATCACAGAGCTTTTTTATTTGCTAGGATGTGCCCATGGATGCTCTCACCACTGTGAAGCCTTACAGCAATGAAATCCATGCACAAGCTCAGCTGTGGCTCAAGAGGGACCCCAAAGCATCGTATGAAGCTTGGAAAAAGTGCCTCCCTGCCAGAGGTAACCCCTGTGCCTGTGACCTGGTGCAGCTCTGTGCAGGAACATGTGTGTGCCCCCAGGCTTATGTGGAATGTGCTTCTGTGGGGTTGTGTTGGCTTCTGTCCCGTGACATCTGATACCATCCTCACACTGAGTCCTTAGAGTTGTAGCGGTGACTTTTCCAGGTTGTGTTGCTCAAACCCTGAGCAGAAAATGCCCTGTGCCCAAAGAGAACCAGGGGCTGTGAAAAATGAAACTTGTTGCTTATTTAAATTGCTGCCAGCCAGCTGGAAAGCTGATGGAATTCCTTGAGAGAAGCTCTGGGATTTGCATGAGGCTTGGAATTGAGCATGGCTCCACACAGGAGTGAAAATGGCAGCAGGAGGAGATGGGAAGCACTCAGCTTCCCAGCTGGGGTTTGGCGAGTTCCAGTGAGGAGACAAAAGTACTCTGGCAGTTTGCAGTTCGTGAGTGTGACAGTTCTCTTGGGCTCTGCTCAACATTGCAGGTGCAGATGCCAACGGGAAAACTCCCAGCAAAGCTGAGCTTCACCAGCTCTACTTGTCAGAAAAATATGTCTGGAAGTGGAAGCAGTTCATGAGTCGCCGTGGGAAGAGAACTTGTCCTCTGGATCTCAAGCTGGGACACAACAATTGGCTGCGACAGGTAAAGGTGGGGAGAGCCCCGGGGCAGAGTTCAGTCCCAGACCGTGGCTGGTTTCCTGTGCAGGGGTGTTTGGGGAGGCTGGGACTCACTGCCTCTAGTTCCAAGCCAGATTTGCAGCTTTGTTCCCTTAGAAATGCTGCCTCAGATGTTTTTCTGGGAGTCTGTGTGTTCCTAAACTCTGATCCTCTCATTGCCACGGTGCTCCTGCCTGCCTGATGAGCTGCACCTCTGAGGGTCCTGGACCAGAGCTTTGCCTCTGGTGTGTGTGGATCAGCAGCTCACCCATGCACTCTGTAAACACTCTGCTGCTCAGCAAAGCAGGAATTGTCACAGAACCAAGGAATTGTCACAGAACCACAGAACAAACGCTGCCACCAGGCCACCCAACAGCCCCAGTGCTGTGCCTTCCTGTGAGCTGTCCCAAGTCCATCTGTGCCCATCGGTCTGACCTGGCTTTTCCTGCCCCAGGTGCTGTTCACTCCTGCCACCCAGGCTGCCAGGCAGGCCGCCTGCACCATCGTGGAGGCCCTGGCCACCATCCCCAGCAGGAAGCAGCAGGTCCTCGATCTCCTCACCAGGTATTCCTGTGCTGCCACACCTGGCAGCTCCACCAGTATTGGTCTTCAATTCCCATCAGAATCTCTCCCTTCTTGCAGCTTTTCTCACACCTCTCCCTTGTGTACCTCCAGTTCAGGGGTCTTTTTGAGCTGGGTTTTTAATCTTAATTAGCTGGAAGGGTTTAGGTTTAGGGAGACTTGGGGTTTGCTGCCTGGCAATGAGCTGTTGCAGTCTGTACTTCTTCCAGAAGTAAGGATCTGGTGTTCAGCTGTGTGGCCAACATTTCCCCTGCCTCTTCAACAGCAAAATAACAGGGTGAAATCTCTTCCAACTCCTGGGATTAATTTACCCCAGCTCATGCTGATAGCACAGTCAACTCCTTTTTGGGACAATTACGAATTTATCCAGCAAGTAATGAATATCAGTGATGCTGTTAGCAAGGACAACAGGGAGGATGGATTTCTGGAGGCTTTTTCTTTCTTTCCACAGTGTCCTTGAGCTGGAATGCCTTTTGTTGCTGTGAAGGGGTTGTCAGTTTGTGTTTCTTTTTGCAGCTACCTGGATGAGCTGAGCATTGCTGGCGAATGTGCTGCCGAGTACCTGGCCCTGTATCAGAAACTCATCAAACCTGCCCACTGGAAGGTCTACCTGGCAGCCAGAGGGGTTCTGCCCTACATTGGCAGCCTCATCACAAAGGTATGGGTTTGTGTGCAGGAAGTGACCTGTAAGCTTGGCTTTTTTCCCTTTGAAATTCCATCCCTTTGTTCCGTGCCCTGTTGCTGACCCTGCCAGGGTTCTCAAGTTCACTCTTCAGTGCTGTTACGTCTGAACAGAGGGAGCCACGGGGGTTTTAGCCCCAGCTGGAGAATTCCTCAGCACTTTAATTAACTGCTCTGGGATTATAAGCATTGCTGCACTGCCTTGGCACCAGCTCAGAGCTGGAAGCTGTTGTCCAGCTCCCAGACTGGACTCTGAGAGCCCCTGGGGTCAGGGAAGGATCAGGCGTGCTGCCACTGCTGGAGTGGGAATTGCAGCCTGTTGGAGAGGCAGCACACTGAGCGTGGCAGGAGTTCTCTGAGGGGATCCCTGCTGCACTCCAGAGAGGCAGGTGACACTCTCCATATCAGTGGTGGCCTCGAGTCCTCCTGGAGGGCCACTAGAGCCAAGCAGTGGTGGCAGGAAGGTGCAGGGAGAAAATGAGGGGGATATTTGTGGCAGTTTTCCTCTCCTTTCCCCCTTCCCTCCCCACTGGTGGAATTGTGCTTTCTCTGGCCTGGCTCAGTTTCTGTGCTGCTTTCCTCTGCACCCTGTGTTAGACACTCAGATCATTATTGGGTCTTGGCCTGACAGGCTGGTGAATTATTTTCAGGAAATAGCTCGTTTACTCGCCCTGGAGGAAGCAACACTCAGCACGGATTTGCAGCAGGGGTATGCCCTGAAGAGTCTCACAGGTACTCAGGGGTCCTGCAGGGGGGTCAGAGCTGGGGTGGTCATTGTCCTCTTACAGCCTGGAGCAGAATGTCAGAGAGATCTCATCCAGTTGTGCTGCCATTGTCAGCACTGGATTTTTGCCATCAATTTAGCACTTAATCTCTAAATGGATTTTTCCATATTTTTTATGGTCAGTAAGAGTTTTTAGCTGAACTGTGGTAACACACCAGGCAAGCTTCATAATTTCACTTTATTACATAGTGCAGTCCCTGGCACCATTGTAAACACTGCTGCTTTATTCCTACCTGTTATTCCTACCTTCCTATTCTATGGGAGCTTTTTTTCATCTTCTAGGGTGTATACCCTTTTACAAGAATTTGTTGGAAATGGAAATACCTCATGAACTAGATCATTGTTTTTTGTATCCTCTTTCACATTCTTCAGACATTAGTGGGTGAATTCACAAAGCCTGGCTTTTTGCAAGAAGCAGCATGTTGATCAGTGTGTCATGGGAAAGAATCCTTGTGTTTGCTGATTCTTTACTTTATTGTAGGAGTGCCCAGTTTGGTGACGTCAGTGCTAAGTCATTTCACATCATCAGAGGTATTAGAAGTATTGCAAGAGGAGCAGTAATCTGCTTTTGGAATAGCTTGCGACAGGAAAACGCCAAAGAGTGCAGAATTCTGTATCAAACACTTAGGAAACTCCTTAGGCCCTTTCCTCCTTCCCAAACTATTCTTCCATATGTCACAATTTACAAGACAGGCCGAGGTTTTTGCCTCCAACCACTCAGTTCACAGGAGTGAGCTTTAAACCACAGACTGATGGGAGCTGGAAAAAACCATTTTTATGATACTGTGCCCTGCTTGCTGCTGTGAAATCTAGAAATCAAATTCTCTCCCACCTCCTGAATTTTTGTGGCTTTCTAGGTCTCCTCTCTTCCTTCGTGGAGGTGGAGTCCATCAAAAGGCACTTCAAGAGCCGGCTGGTGGGCACGGTGCTCAACGGGTACCTGTGCCTGAGGAAGCTGGTGGTGCAGAGGACAAAGCTGATTGATGAGACCCAGGACATGCTGCTGGAGATGCTGGAGGACATGACAACAGGTAAAACCATCCCTGTTCCATAAATCCAGCCTTGGGATCAACCAAGATGGAAAAGCAGAACGCCACACAAAGCACTTTTCTAAATGACTGCTGTAGTCAGGGGGGATTTATGCCTTCAGTATTTCCTGTTGGCACAGAAAAGTTGAATAGCATTCCTAGTCACCTCTTATTTTCCAGGAATCTCAGCCTCCTCCTGTTTATGGGGCTGTTTTACTGCAGCCCAGCCATGCAGAGGCTTTGCTAGTAACCCTACCAATAAATCCCTTTCATCTCTCAGTGTGGACTCACAAAAGAAGAGAGCCCCAAAGTGTGGGGCTGCCTGCAGGAGGATTTACTGCGTGTGCCGAGTTAAAGTGGAATCTGTAAACGTGCCTGCAGTGTCCATTTTGGTGCTCCCCTTTGTTGGCAGGCACGGAGTCTGAGACCAAGGCGTTCATGGCCGTGTGCATCGAGACGGCCAAGCGCTACAGCCTGGACGACTACCGCACGCCCGTGTTCATCTTCGAGAGGCTCTGCAGCATCATCTACCCCGTGAGTGGGCAGGGCTGCAGCCCCTGGGCAGCCCCAGTGCTGGACAGAGCCAGGGAGTGCTTTGGGAAGGGACTAAAGATTGTCCAGTGCCACCCTCTGCCATGGCAGGGACACCTTCCACCATTCCAGGTTGCGCCGAGCCCCATCTAACCCGGCCTTGGGCACTGCCAGCCACAGCTTCTCTGGGCATCCTGTGACAGGGCCTTACCCTCATAGGGAGGAATTTCTTCCTCTTGCAGCTTAAACCTATTCCCCGTTGTCCTGTCACTCCAGTTCCTGATGAACAGTCCCTCTCTGGCTTGCCTGTAGCCCCTTCAGACCATGGAGGGTGCTCTGATGTCTCCACACAACCTTCTGCTCCCCAGGCTGAACATTCCCAACTCTCCCAGCCTGGCTCCACAGGGGAGGTGCCCCAGTCCCCTGAGCAGCTCTGTGGCCTCCTCTGCGCTTGCTGCAACAGTTTCATGTCCATTTTTGTTGAGGGTCACCAGAACTGTGTGCAGTGCCCCAGGTGGGGTCTCATGGTGAGGGGACAATCACCACCAACCACCTCTGGCAACCCTAAATCTGGTTCCTTTTTCTCAGGAACAGCAGTGTCTGCAGTCATGATTTACCACTAACCAGTGCAGATCTGTATCCCAGGGTATTCCATTTGGGGGGTCGCTGTTCAAGTTCCCTGTGGAATTTGGTTACTGAGTGATCCTGGAGATCCTCTGAGTGTGGCATGCAGAGCCAGTAGGGAAAGGACTGAAGGTTTAGGGACATCCTGCCATAAAAATGCAGGAATGGGAGCGTGGTGAGGGAAAACCTTACTCACTCTGTCTCTGCTGCTGCTCTTCAGGAAGAGAATGAAGTCACCGAGTTCTTTGTCACTCTGGAGAAGGATCCCCAGCAGGAAGATTTCCTGCAGGGCAGGATGCCAGGGAATCCCTACAGCAGTAACGAGCCTGGCATCGGGCCTCTCATGAGGGACATCAAGAACAAGATCTGTCAGGACTGTGACCTGGTGGCTCTGCTGGAGGACGACAGTGGGATGGAGGTGAGGATTTCTTGAGCTGGGGATTTCTTGCACAGACCTGTGGGATGCTGCTTTTGGGCAGCTGGTGGTTGCTGGGGTGGTGATGCAACAACCTGAGCTTGTTCTTGACTTGTTCTTCTCTCCCTTTCAGCTTTTGGTGAACAACAAGATCATCAGTCTGGATCTGCCTGTGGCTGAGGTCTACAAGAAGGTGTGGTGTCCCACAAACGAGGTGTGTGTTACCTTTGTACATGTTAACAGCACAGAGCACCTATCCTTCATACCAACAAAAAATAATGGGGCAAAAATCAAAATCACGCGAGTCAGGATTTATTTCCTGGTATATAATTTATTGGGTGTAACAGCTCAGCACCTTTGGGTGCTCTGTTAGGACAGATTGTGCACAGCCCTGCAACGTGAGGGATTGCAGAGCACTGCCCCAGGTGAGCTGTGTCCTGTGTCACGTGTGACTCCTCCTGAGGAACAACCTCCCCTGTTCCTTGGGGAGAGCTGAACGTTGTCACTGCCTTTCAGAGCACATTTCACACTCCATCTGCACACCACGGTGGAATGTGTGTGTACACACAGGGACACCAGATTGCTCATCAGTCTGTGCTTGGGGGGTGAACCCAAGTTATTTATGCACAGAACATCCAACGGTTCTCCATATTTGCATTTCTGCTCTCGTGTTTTTCATCGGGATCTCAGGCACTTGGCAGATTCATCCTCCCAGTTTGTTTTTCATAGTATTTGTTGAGTGGTTTTCACATGAAGACAACAGTCTAGAGGGTCCAGTCCCCCATGTCACACTGAGCTTGTTCCAGAGGTGGATGTGGTCCAGACCAAGCACTTCCCTTCTTTCCTCGTAGCCACTAAAATAAACTCCCACTGAGGCCATCAGGCTCAATCTTGCCCACTAAAATATGTTTTTAGAGGCATTTGAGATCATAAAACAAGCCTGATTTGCCCAGCATTTCTTGGTCATTCCTCATTTTCTCCTGGCCTCGGATCACCTTTGAAACCTGAGTTTCCTGAAACCATTTGTGGGAAGAATTCAAACCAAGTGCCAGTTAGCAGTGAATGAAGACAAAATGGGTCTCATTAAGCTTTACTTCAGTAACAAAGCCTTCAGTACTGCAAAACCAAGCCCAAACCTTGTGACAGTGATCATTTTTTAGCAACTTGGAACGGGAAGTGAGGTGCTGGTGTTAATCTGTGAGTTGTGATTTGGATTCTGATCCCCTCTCTGGTGGAATTGATCCCGGTGCTGTCCCCGGGAGCAGCCAGGAGCTGTTCCCGTGGGATGCCGGGCTGGGGCCGTGCAGCTCTCCCGGGAAGCAGCTCTGCCGGTGAAAGGCAGGGTTTGCTCAGCATTCCTGTGGATGAACAGCTTTCATCCGTCTTCCTTTGTGAGCACCTCCCGGAGCCGCAGCTCCCGTTCCCCGGGAGCGACAGGCGCACAAGAAACGCAACCTCAGGCCCTTTTTTGTTTCCCTTGTCTCTCAGTGGCTTTTTTTGTTCATCTGCCGTTTTACCAGGGCCCCTGTGGTGTTAATTGCTGGTCGCCAGCGTGGCCTTTGAGCAGATCTTCCCCCCGGGGCTTTCCCTGTGCTTATGTATTTGCTGTGACATTAAGCACTGCTTATTCCACATTAGGCTTAGCGCGATCCCTGACAGGTTTTCTCTAGCAAGGTCTCCTGCTCCCAAATCTGGGATTTTTCTTTTCTGCTTTTTATTCAGACCTATGGATTAAAAATGGAAAGTTTCGTGATACGCTGTCAGTATTTCCAGCTGGAAATGCATCTGGAAAACTGTCCCTTTCTCAGGGTAAAAGCACAGCTTTTTTGGCTGTATCATTTCAGTGATGTACTGTCTTACTGAAAGCTCATTAAATTGCCTTTTACTCCTCTTCCATTTGCCATCGCTGCAGATTTTATCTCTTTGAAAGCATTCATCCAATTAGCCTGTCCTGCTTCATTTCCTGGGCTGTGCCTATTCCCTGTATCTCCCAGGTATTCTGTGCCATCCTCTCTGAGGAAAGGTTGCCCTGCAAAGCAGGTGTTCCTCTGCAGATGAACCCATATTCCTTGGCTAAATCTTTCACTGCTGCTAAAGGAAACCTGGAGGAGACGTAAGGAGGAAGAGACTGTTCATTACCGGTCTGTCAATTAATTGGCAATGCCAAGAAAAGCTGGGCAGACCCAGGGATGAGTTATTGATGTTTTTGCAGGTGGCTCTGCTGTTGTTTTTAATTCATCTCGGGAAGGGGAGAATGAGGGAGTGAAAGATTTCCCTGTGTTACCATTCCCGGGTGAAAGAGCAGGAGGGAGAGCTGGGGCTGGAGTGTCTGCACACCCCAAAACCAGAGCCAGGCTTGTGTCCAAGTGCCCAGAGATGCAGTTAATGAAAAGCTCTGCTCTTGCAGGGGGAGCCCATGAGGATCATTTACCGCATGCGGGGGCTACTGGGAGATGCAACGGAGGAATTCATCGAGTCCCTCGACTCCACCACTGGTAATGCATTTGTCTGCTGAAAGCTGGGATTAGATTTGAAATCTGAGGTTTGCTGCAGAGCAATGACATTATTATCCTCACAGCAGTGAGCTTAAAGTTGATTGACGTTGCTTTTGCTGCATTTACCTGCTTCACCTCGAGTGAAGGAGGATTTTAACAGCGCTTTAAAGCTGTGCTTCAAATGTGAGCACTTGCATGGCACGGGGACTGTTCTGCCCAGCCCTCCTTCATCTTCCTGCTCTTAATTCTTTTCAAATTCAATACAACTGAAGTGACTTGAGTTGCTGGTAAATGTGTGCTGCTCTGCTCTCCATTTCTGCTTCCACTGCACGAGCATGTCCCCCTGTGGCTGCCCTGTGCTCACCACCCGTGTCTGTCCTGCAGATGAGGAGGAGGATGAGGAAGAAGTGTATAAGATGGCAGGGGTGATGGCCCCGTGTGGAGGCCTGGAGTGCATGCTCAACAGACTGACTGGGATCAAGGACTTCAAGCAGGGCCGGCACCTCTTAACCGTGAGTCTCCCTCTGGCTCTGGGGTCAGGAGTTACGGGGTGGAAAATGCCACAGACATCCGTGAGGTTTGGACAATTTCCCTTGAGCTGGAGCAGTTCCTTCCCTCTCCCATTCCTCTTGGTTCACAGTTCCTTACAGAACTTGAAGTGTGTCGAAGCTGAGGAGTTGATAAGACTAAATTCTGTCTCTCTAGAGTGTTTTCTGCCTTGGCCTTACCTGAAAACCAAAGCTGTGCTAAGATGTATATATATATATAGATGTAAAAATCCGGGGTGTGCTGTACCCCAGAAGTCTGGAGAGCAGGTGTATTATTGAGTGCTTTTAGTTTCAGCAAAATCCCCCCTCAGTGTGAAAGTAGCACAGAGAATCCCTTCTCTGTACTTTGCAGGTGCTGCTAAAACTCTTCAGTTACTGTGTGAAGGTGAAAATAAACCGGCAGCAGCTGGTCAAGCCCGAGATGAACACTCTGAACGTCATGCTGGGGACTCTTAACTTGGTAAGGACAACCTGGACTTCCAGAAGTGTTTTTTCCATGGGTTCCAATGAATTTAAGCTACTTCTGGCTGCCCTGCTGCCTTGTGGCAGCTATGAGAGATGGAAAGTGTTGCTGTGCTGGCACTGCAAATGATCCCTTGGACATTCCTTATCTGTTATGGGTGCAAGTGTGGGGGGCTAAACCAGTCCAGCTGTTAAACCAGCTGGTGTTCCCTGAGTGCTGCCACCTCAAACCAGTGACTGCTGGTGTCCCCTGAGTGCTGCCACCTCAAAACAGTGACTGCTGGTGTTCCCTGAGTGCTGCCACCTCAAACCAGCTCCTGCTGGTGTCCCCTGAGTGCCCCCATCTCTTGCAGGCTCTGGTGGCTGAGCAGGAGAGCAAGGACAGCGGGGGAGCAGCTGTGGCCGAGCAGGTGCTCAGCATCATGGAGATCATCCTGGATGAATCCAACGCGGAACCTCTGAGCGAGGACAAGGTGAGTGCCCGGGGCTTGCACAGCCCTGCTCCCGGGAATGCTGAGCTCCAGGAGCTGGAGGGGGGTGCTGATGGAGTCTGAGCCTTGTTACACTTCTGGCAGGTCTTGGGGAAGGGCTGGAGGAGGGCCCTGAACCAAAAGCACTGCGAGGCTTCATTAGGAGGAGTCTTGCATGGTTGGGTGAGGGTTGTTAGGCACTGCTTGGATCCTTTCCTTCCTGTTTTGGGCCACAGGCCAGGGAGAGACAAGAAAAGACACAGCTTGGCCTTGTTTTTTGGAGTGTTCTTGTATGTGTTGAAAACATGATTGATTTTCCAGCTAATTGAGAATAAAACTGAATCTCAACTAGACTGAGAATGAGAAGAGTTTCTCACTCATCTTTTGAAGCTGTGGGTGGACAGGAATCTGGTGTGCTTTGGGTTGGAATTACTAGACTTTTGACTGGAAAATGTTTTAACAGTAGGTGGAATAAGCCAGATGTCAGCTAGAGGGGTTGATACTGATGCCTTGAGGTGGCCACCTAAAACCAGAGGCTAGACAAAAATAATAAGAATATGAGAATAAGAGTTTGGTCCATTTTCATATCAGGGTTAATTCTCCAATTATAACTTCAGTTAATGATGTAATTACCCCAAGTTTGCCCCTCCTCTTCAGAGGCTTTTGGTTTACACATTCTGGGGCCTGGGACAATCGAGGTGTCCTTGGAGAGCAAACCTAGAGAGGTTTGTTATGTCTGACCAGCATGAGAGAACAGCAGCCAACAGGCCACAGGAAACCTCAGAGTTATACACCAGGCAGTACAGGATTTGAAAAATACAGAAGTTAAAACCTAAGGCATCAATACCATTCCACAAGACCTTTGGGAACGAGGCCGGGTTTTGTTCCTCATCAAGGACTACCCCTCCACAACCGGAGTAATCCACCAGCTACCAGAGTGAGGATTTTCTTGCAGACTTGCTCCTGAATGTAAACCCTGCTGCTTTTCCTTCCCAGGGCAACCTGCTCCTCACGGGGGACAAGGACCAGCTGGTGATGCTGCTGGACCAGATCAACAGCACCTTCGTGCGCTCCAACCTGAGCGTGCTGCAGGGGCTGCTGCGCATCATCCCCTACCTGTCCTTCGGCGAGATGGAGAAGATGCAGATCCTGGTGGATCGCTTCAAGCCCTACTGTAACTTTGATAAGTACGTTGGCACAGTTCAGCTAAAACCTGAAATCAGCTGTGCTGACCCGTCTCTACCTTCATTTCCTCACTGGGGCTTACTCCAGTGTAATGCCAGGGGTCAGCCTCATTCCCTCTTTCAGTTCTAAGCCGTTTTTGAAAGAAATATGTGAGTTCTATCTGGAGAAATAGGTCTTTAGAGAGTATTGTGGGGTGGCAGGAGCCTGAGTAGCTTTTCTGAGTCACTGAGCTGGGGCAGGTACATCATTAAATGATAATGAAAATGAGAGTTACCATTTCTCCTCTCTGTTCAGGTATGACGAGGAGCACAGTGGAGATGATAAAGTTTTCCTAGACTGCTTCTGTAAAATAGCAGCAGGAATAAAGAACAACAGCAATGGCCATCAGCTGAAAGATCTCATCCTGCAGAAGGGAATCACACAGAACGCTCTGGATTACATGAAAAAGCACATTCCCAGTGCAAAGAAGTAAGAGTCACTGTTAAATGCATGTGGTTAATGTGTGTGACTGTCCTGGACATCCTCCTCATCCCATCACCCAAGAAATCCATGAGCAAGTGCACATTCAGAGCTGTGGTGCAGAGGTCTGGTGAGGCAGTGCATGTACAGGGATGAACTAAAAAGCCTGAAATCCTCCCGTTTGATACCCATCCAAGCTGATTCCTTGGATATCACAATCCTTGTGTTTCCTGCCTGTTCCCTCCTGTTGCACAGCAACAGAGTTTTTGCTGTTGGTGGCCAGGTCATGGATATAAATCCCCAGGCTAGGAGTTGGCACCGTGGCTGTGCACAGCGTGGAAGTGGGAGTGTGGCTGTCCCTTCATTAAAAGCTGACGAGGGACATGGGGGAGGGAGGGAGGGAGTCCTCCCTGCAGCCTGGAGCCGTGCTGCTGGCTGAGATGCTGCCCCTCAGCTGCTGCCTCTGCTTTTCCCTGCAGTTTGGATGCAGACATATGGAAGAAGTTCTTATCTCGACCTGCACTTCCTTTTATCCTGCGCCTGCTCCGAGGCCTTGCGACGCAGCACCCTGCAACACAGGTGAGGGGACTGCAGGGAGGCACAGGGCCTGCACTGGCACTCTGCTTTGGGGCTGGAGCTGAGGGGTAATTCCTCTAAGAGTTGGTTCTCCACTGATTTTTGTTGGGTTTTGTCATCCTCACCATAGTTGGAACAGTGTTGCTCCCAGCTTTTCTCTGCTGGAAGATGTTGGTTCTAGTCTGAAGGGAATTCTCTTAGGGGGATAAAGCAGAGAGAAAATCCAGTTCTCCTGAGCTTCCTGTTAAAAGAATGTGAAAGCCTGTTGGGAATCTCAAAGGTGTGGAAGCTGTTCAGGTGTTCCCTGGGCAAGTTCTGCCTTTGCAGAGCATCCTCTGAGTTTTGTGTGCCACATGACAAGATTCGGAACGTGACTTCGTGTCTTTGTCTTGATGCCTTGAGCCTCTGCTGGGCAGCTTCAGGCATCACCTGGAAAAGTCAGAGATTCTGACTTCGATATTTCCTCCTGCTGTGTGGTGTGAGACTGACACACCAATGTGAAGAGAAGGTAATTATTGATAAGCTCCTTAGGGCGTGATTGTTGGTGTTTGAAGGCATCAATACAATGTCTTATCACAAAATAAACGTTTTATCCAACATCCCCAGCTGAGCTCTTGGTAATGGCCAGTGAGGAGGCAAATTGCCCCAGTGTTACAGACAGTTTTAGGGCCCAGGAGCATTGAAAAAGGAAGGAACACTTGTTGCAGCTCAGTGCTGCTGTCCCCACGGGATTAGAGGGGACAGTCCCTGTCCCGAGCCCCCTGTTCCTGAACGCTGCTGTGTTCCCATCCCTGCCAGGTGCTAATAGGAACAGACTCCATCACCAACCTGCACAAACTGGAGCAGGTGTCGAGTGACGAAGGGATTGGGACGCTGGCAGAGAACCTCCTGGAGGCCCTGAGGGAGCACCCCGAGGTGAACAAGAAGATCGACGCCGCGCGGAAGGAGACGCGCGCCGAGAAGAAGAGGATGGCCATGGCCATGAGGCAGAAGGCCCTGGGCACCCTGGGCATGACGGTAATGGCTGGGTCCTTCAGGGGCTTTTCTCCCTGCCCTGCTCAAGCTGCCTCAGCAGGGAGTGTGTAAAATGATTTATTGATGGATATTGCAGAGCTGCAGCCCCCAGCTTGCCCGGTGCTGCCGGAGAGGGAACACGGCTGCTGGGAAATGGGATATGGGCATTCCGGTGCCAGTGGTGGGGCTGGTGTGGTTTGTCATTCTGTTTAACCTGCTTGAGCTTTTCTCTCTTCCAGACAAATGAGAAGGGCCAGGTGGTGACCAAGACTGCACTGCTGAAACAGATGGAGGAGCTGATAGAGGAGCCAGGACTGACCTGCTGCATCTGCCGGGAGGGATACAAGTTCCAGGTAATGGGAGCTGAGAGTTCCAGGTAGTGGGAGCTAAAAGTTCCAGGCAGTGGGAGCTAAAAGTTCCAGGTAATGGGAGCTAAAAGTTCCAGGTAACGGGAGCTGAGAGTTCCAGGTAGTGGGAGCTAAGAGTTCCAGGTAATGGTGGATGGGAGATTCAGGTTCCAGGTGAAGGGAAATTCAAGTTCCAGGTGAAGGGAGATGCATTTTCAGAGCTCTCTGAGCTTCTGAGGAGACTTGCCAGTGTCTGGCTGCACAAGTGTTGGCACTGGAAGATCAGGAAGTCTCAGGGTTGGTTCCTGAGATCAGTAATTCCAGAGGTGGTTGGGAAGTGGAAACGTGTTTTCAGTGAGAGCTGGAAAAACACAGGATCAGTTTAAGCTTGAGGTTGGGGCTGGGAGAGGTTCAATTCAGAGTGGTGTGGAAAGAGCAGGAGAAGTGACCTGTTGCAGGGCTGGGTGGTTTCTAAGGCAGCTGCGTGTCCTTGCAGCCCACCAAGGTGCTGGGGATTTACACCTTCACCAAGCGCGTGGCGCTCGAGGAGTTCGAGAACAAGCCCCGCAAGCAGCAGGGCTACAGCACCGTGTCTCACTTCAACATCGTGCACTACGACTGCCACCTGGCAGCTGTGAGGTGGGTGCTGCCCACGGCCTGGGGCTGAGGGCCCCTCGGGGTGGTTTGGGACCACGGCGCTCACCGTGGAGCTCGGGGTGGGTGCGCTCGCTTGTCGGTCACTTTGTGGCCACTTCTCTGTCAGGGTCTGCTTTAACACTGGTCAGGCCTGGACTCTGCCACGGCCAGCACTGAGAGAAGCTGTGGAATGGTCGTTTTTGGGATGTTTCCTTAGACAAAAGCTTGCATCCTTCTGACGTGCCCTTTCTCGGTGCAGACTCGCTCGGGGCCGCGAGGAGTGGGAGAGCGCAGCCCTGCAGAATGCCAACACCAAGTGCAATGGGCTCCTGCCCGTGTGGGGGCCCCACGTGCCAGAGTCTGCTTTTGCCACGTGCTTGGCACGGTGAGTACAGAGAGCTTCTCCCCCAGCTGGTTGCATCGGGGTGAGTCAGAGCCTTGCCACACACTGCCCTGAAATCTTGGCATCAGAGGTGGTGCAGCTGAATTTGGTAAAACTGAGCCGTTGCAGGTTCTACCATCAAGAGTGAATCTCCAAAAAAAGTGCAGGTGTCTGTTTGCTCCTTGGCTTCATGTGAATGTTTTCAGTGCCTCCTTAGCCCCCAGTCACTGCTGAAGATGCAGTATTGATTCATTTGTGGCCCAGTGAGCCCCTGCTGTACAAAAGAAACCTTCTCATGCCAGTGGATTCCCTGGGGTAGATTTCCAGAGCTCTCTGGCATGGTTGTGAGCACCTCCCTGGAGCAGATGGAGATGCTGCTGGCAGGATCCTGGTTCACCTCGTGCTGGGTTTGTAATGTCACATTAGAAAAGCTGAACCTGACAAGGTGTAGGTGTAGGTTAGGTACTGGGAAGAAACTCTTTCCTGTGAAGGGCTGTGCACTGGCACAAGGTGCCCAGAGAAGTTATGGATGCCCCTGGATCCCTGGCAGTGTCCAAGGCCAGGTTGGACAGGGCTTGGAGCACCCTGGGACAGTGGAAGGAGTCCCTGCCCATGGCAGGGGGTGACACTGGATAATCTTTTAATGTCCCTCCCAATCCCATTCTGGGAATCTGTGGCATCAGGAGTGGTAACCTCCTGGAAGCATTCCAGCCAGGGAGCTGGATCCCAGGCCCTGGACCCGGGAAAACAGCATTGATGAGTGGACAGATGTCAGCAGCTGGAATTGGATTAGCCAGAGCGAGCTAACTAACCTTAGGGGAGGTTAATCCGAGGGAGCAGGAGCTGCCTTTGTGCAGCCTGCTCGTTCTGCATGGCTCTCCCGTGCCCTCCCCGCTCACCCTCCGGGCTGTGCCGCGCACGGAGGAGCTCAGTGAGGTTCCCTGCTGTGTTGCAGACACAACACGTACCTCCAGGAGTGCACGGGGCAGAGGGAGCCCACGTACCAGCTCAACGTGCACGACATCAAGCTGCTGTTCCTGCGCTTCGCCATGGAGCAGTCGTTCAGCATCGACACCGGCGGCGGCGGCCGGGAGAGCAACATCCACCTCATCCCCTACATCATCCACACCGTGCTCTACGTGCTCAACACGTCAGTGCCACCCCAGCCCGCCCTCCCCGGGCCCTGCTGGGCTCTGCTCGGTGCACGGGCCTGGAGGGATGGGAAACCACACAAAGTTTTGGGAGGAACGGGGTTGCAGGTCTTAAGCAGGTTGTGAAGGATTTACGTTGTTGGGAGTGAGGCCTGGACATGCCGGATAACAGGGAGCCTATTGAGTAAAAGCAATTGGGAATTAGCTTCTCTTTCCATTCGAGATGTAATTATTACCTCTGGGGTGAGCAGCAGGGTTATTACATTAAAGAAACTCTGCCAGCTTAATTTTCTCCTGAGCAGGCAGAAGAGACACTGCGATGAAGTAATTGTTAGTTGAAAACCTAACCCTGATATCATTTTATTCAGTGTTTAAATAACACAGTTTTGTTTCCAGATTTGACATCCTGGAATTCTCCTGGAGGAGAGTTCAGGTCCATCAGATTTTCCTGATATTTTAAATTATTTTTTTGGGTTACCATTATTATTTTTTACCAATAAACAGCAGTGCTTTGGCACTACACTGCGGCTACGTGCCCACATCCACGGGCACCCAGATGCTTTGGAATGCATGAGCTGGTTCTGATCCTGCAAAAATGGGATGCCCATATTTATCCTCTATTTGAGTAGTTAGATATTAGTAAGTAATACTAATTAGATGAGGGTATAAATATTAAAATACACACCAAGGTCACTCCAAACGCAGCGCAGTGAAATCCCTCTCACTTTCCCGCCTGGAACTAATCAAGGTTTTGGCTGTAATACAATTTTTCTTTTGTTTTTAATATCTATCTCCAGATCCCTGTACTATTGTTTTCCCAGTCCTTTGGGAAACAAATAAATGGAACTATTTGTTTCATCTTGTTAGGCTGCTGTTAGCACCACAGAGCCCAGAACCCGCTGGGCAGACGTGGAAAAAGGCCTTCTGTGCTTCCCAGACAGAATTTTTAATATTAAATGGAGAAAACAAAGAGCTACTGCTTGGCTCCCAGCTGCATCTTCTCGCAGATGAAAAGGTCACACAACCCTGACAGCTTTATCTGCTGGGATGCTGCTTGATGCCTGATAGGGAGAGTTTATCTCACTTGAAAATCAAGGGTCTGACCTGGCTGGCAGCCTCTTCCTGGTGCAGCAGAGCCACAGATGTGGTAAAGGGTGATGCAACTTCCCAAAATCACTGTAACAGGTGGTTTGCACTGTCAGTTCTGGGGTGTCAGGACTCCTGGGACACTGGAGCTCTGGGGGAGAGGAGGAAAATGATAAAATATTGATACAAGCTTGCAGTAAGTACAGTGTCTTTTGGGTTTGAGCTTGGCCTGTACCTTCCCAGGGCTTGCTTTTGCAGTAGAGGAATTGTGTGAATGGAACCAGGTGTGGCTGTAGGAGCTGCAGTCTCTGTGCAGTGTCCCATGGGAGGTGGCACCACTCCAGTGCCAGGCCTGGCTGGCCTGGCTCCGTTTTTTTCCTCAGAAAAAGGGAAAAATACCTCTGCAGTGGTGTTGTGTTCCATTGGGTCAACGGCAGCTGCCTGGCCAACCTCTGTAGTGCCACCCACAGCTCCAAGGAAAATGTGTTTGCTGGGCTTGTGTGCCCACTGGGAGCAGGTCCTCAGCCAGGGATGAGTTTGGGAAAAACTGGTGGTGCCCACTGGGAGCAGGACCTGAACCAGGGATGAATTTGGGAAAAGCTGGTGGTGCCCACTGGGAGCAGGACCTCAACCAGGGATGAATTTGGGAAAAGCTGGTGGTGCCCAGCTGTCTCCCTGTGCAGGGGGCGTGGGCAGCCCCCAGAGCTCCTGGGACACCCAGCTGAGCCCCCCGGGGCCGGAGCAGCCCCTGAGGCTTCCCTTGTGTTGCAGAACCCGGGCGACCTCGCGGGAGGAGAAGAACCTGCAGAGCTTCCTGGAGCAGCCCCGGGAGAAGTGGGTGGAGAGCGCCTTCGAGGTGGACGGGCCCCACTACTACACCGTGCTGGCCCTGCACATCTGTCCCCCGGAGAGGTGGAGGGCCATCCGCGGGGACATCCTGCGGCGCCTCCTCGTCACCTCCCACGCGCGCGTGGTGTCCCCGGGAGGAGCCAGCAGGTCAGTCCCCTCCCCTGGGCTCCTGGCACTCTCCTGGCACTGGCACGGAGCCCCGCGGGTCGCTGGCACAGCCACTGAGCTTGTGGCACCGTCACAGAGCCGCCGGTGTCACCCTCACACCCGCTCCTGTCACCGTCACACCCGCTCCTGTCACCGGCACAGCGGCACCGCAGCGTCTGGGGAGTGCTTGTAGTTTACACCAGGTGTAAATTACACCCTCTGAGTAACCTTTGTGTGCAGAGCTGCAGAGCCCCAGCCTGGCTTGGGCTGGGTTGGGGGGGACCCTAAAGCCCCCCCAGGGCCACCCCCACAGCCCAGGTTGCTCCTGGCCCTGTCCAGCCCGGCCCTGGGTGGCTGCAGCTGCTGTGAGCAGGAGGATTCAGCTCTGGGTGTTCCTTGGGGTGGATCAATGAGCTGATCAATGGAATCGATGCTTTTCCTTCCTCCTCCCCCAGCTCAGCACTGCAGCAGCTCCAGCCATGAGCTGTCTCCGAGCTGTGCCTCGCTCCCTGTTTGCCTCTCTAAAGAAGCTCCTTCTGGCCCTTTTCATCAGAGCTCCAGCCTCCCTCAAATAGAAAAATAGAAATAGAAATCAAATGCCATTGCTTTTTAAAAAGAAAAAAATCAATAGCAGCTGTCAGGCACTTGAAGCACGAGAATAAGTGGCTGTGCCTGCCTGACAAAGGCATGGTATTTCCAGAGAGGGAAAGGGAATTCCAGTTTCTGAAAGGATGATTTGAAATAGCTGTCATAATTAGGAATCAATTCATTATTATTCTAAGTCGCCTTAAAGGGCATTCTTAGGCTGATGACATTAATTAGGTGTTTGATAAAGTCATTACATTGTAGTTGCACAAACCCAGCATGAACCAGTGCTCTTGGAAGAGGGAGAGAGCCCTGAAAGGGGCTCCTCTATTGATCTCCGTGCTGCTTTCGAGCTCCCCCTGGCTCCTGTTTCCCATTTCCAGCTCCCTGTCTGAATCCTTGGACAGGGGGGTCCAACAGATCCAGGATTTGTTGTCCTGGAGGCCCAGGGGTCTGCAGCTCTTGCTGTGGCTGGCAGAGCAAAGCACGGGGTGGGTTTGCTGCTTTTTAAACCCTCACTAAATGGTTCTGTCTTGGAACAGGCAGAGCCAGGAACTTGCAGCCAAAGCATCCAACCTCTGGAATTTCAGGGAAACACACTCAGAAGCAGTGCTCGGGAATTATGTCAAGGTTTATTCAAGGGCTTTCTTTAATCTCTGCAGACTAAGAGAGCACAAAGCCTCCCTCTGATAAAGCCTCTCAGAATCAGCAGTGTGGCACTTCTGATTTCCAAGGGCTGTGCTTATTTATTCTTGTGGAAAATCAGGCAGAGGGGGATGGATGGTGCAGCGCTCTGCTCTGCAGATAAATGCCAAAATCTGGAATGGGTAGGCTGAGGCAGAGGAAGCCCCTGGCTGTGACACCAGGCTGATGTCTGCATGCAGAGGATTCAAATTAGCATTCCAGGCTCCGGGTGGTGTCTGGGAGCTGCTCCGTGCCAGAACAGCAGGGTGAAGGCTGGGGACACTCAGGGACTCGCTGCTGCCCTCAGAAAGGGACAGGAGCCACTGCAGGAGCCCAGAGTGATCTCAGAGCAGCTGAGGAGCCACTTGAGACACCCTGTAAGTGCTGGGAGGTGCAGCAAGGCTCTGCATCCCCTCCTTCCCAGGCAGCAAATCCCCACGTTCCCTCTCCCATGGGGAGGTGCCCACCAGCTCCTCAGCGGGGCCAGTCACTGTCAGATTTGGGGAGAATCGAGCCAAAAAGGGCTCCCGGCTCTGCCAGCAGTGGTGGGACAGGTACCACAGGGGAGATGTTCAGCACCTCCCTTGTTTTGGAAACACTTCCCATGTAAACCCAAAGATGAAATCACCAGAACGGATCCAACTTCTGGGTTTGTTCTGTTTCTCTAAATGCAATTTACAGTTCTCAAAGAGCTGAATCGAGTGTTCATTGTTACTGAACCACAAATTCTGGCTAAAAAAAATCCCACAGATGTTTTTCAGTGTACCTTTCATCTGGAGTTTGGGAGGAAAAGATCCTTTTGATTTTTTTTTTTCCCTTTCCTCTTCACTGTGACCTTTCCAAAATACTCCTGAGGGAAGTGAGGCTTCCCCAGCGTCGGTGTCTGGGTCTCTGCTGGCAGTGCCTGTCCAGCTCCCAGGAATGAACCACAGCAGCTCCAGAAGGTAACTACAGCCCTAACCCACAAGGGCCTTTTAGTTTTCAATTAAAGGAGCAGACTCCAATTAGATCAACCCCATTCACATGAAAAGAAAAGCCTGGCTTGCAGTATTTGGGAGGCCAGAATTAGCCTCGCTCTAAGTTGCTCTTCATCCCGTGGAAATTTAGTCACCTTTACTAATTGGTTTTCCTTTAAATAATTAAGCTGAGCTGCCCGAGCAGGCTGCCACCTACTAGGATGTCTGTTTTAAGGGCACACACACAAACGGAGCCTTTAATAAGAATAGAAAAATGTTCATTTTTCCCCCAAAAAAAGCCCAGCCTGGGGCAGGTTGCAGTTGGGAGCTGCTGTTGTGTTGCTGACTTGCAGCAGCAGCAGCTGAGCTGGTCCAAGCTGCACAAAAAAGGGCTTTTTGTTTTTCCAAAGCTCGGAAGTGTTGAGCAGGAAGCAGCACATGATGGGGCAGATGCACCTGAGGAGCACAGGCAAGAAAATTCCAAACCCATTAGAGCTGCTGGCAGGAGGTTCTGCCGTGCCAGAACCTGTTGGTGATTAATCCTGCAGACTTTGGGAGCTGCTGTCCCAGCACTGCTCTGCACCTTTTAGGGCATTCCTACTGCTCTAAGCCCAGATGCTGGATTTCCACAAGAAGTCCTTTCCTGGCAGGAGAATAACCAAGGAGATTTTAAATGGAAATTCCTCCGTTTCTTCGAGGACAAGACATTCCCTCAGAGTGTTGCAGAAATGCTTTGATGAGTTAGGAGCACAAAGCTGTTGTGTCATTGATGCCTCTTTCATTAAATTTCCTCTCAGCTGAAGAGGTGTGATAGAGCTGCTTGTTTTGACTCTCCTCCCCAGTCAGGGTGGGAGTGAGTGAACTGTTGGGTGGTTAATCCACTTCAACATCCTAGTGAGGGAGGTTAAGAAATTAATTTTAATCAGTGGAGGAGTAGAATAAACCTGGGTCTGGTTATTCCTTCAGGAATCTGACCTGGGTTTGGTTGTTCCTTCAGGAATCTGCTGCTCTCCAAGCAGTGAACACACAAACAAGGGCTGGCCATTGTTTTTCCCTACTCTGCTGTTGCCTTCCTCTGCACTCTTAGCCCTCCCCTTCCCCCTGTGCTCGGTTCCTTCCCGTGCAGTGAGGTTTTCCTGGCAGAGCTGCTGGGACAGAGGCATTCCCAGCCTCAGGAATTGTGGCACAGAGACCCCCAGGTGCCCAGTGTGTGTCTCATGGCCAGAACACCCAGCCAGGCTCACTCAGAGCCACTCCCTGCACGTCCCTGGGGGCTCTGTGGCTGTTCAGCTTTCATGCTGTTGCTCAGGTGGGTTATCAAAGCTCCGTGATGAAGGGATTAACTGCAGCCTGGTTTCCTTCTCCCAGACTGGCAGACAAGGCTGTGAAGGAATACGCCACGTACCGCTCGGGCCTGCTCTTCTGGGCACTTGTAGATCTCATTTACAACATGTTCAAGGTAAGGACAGCTCTGAGATTCCTCTGCAGCAGCTCCAGTTCAGCTCTAGCAGCTCTCTCACTCGAGCAGCTCCATCAGTTTGGAATAGAAATTAAAATTTGAAGCCCCTTTCTCCTAGGTCCTTGGAAACAAAACTTCACAGAATTCCAGGGTGGGAAGGGACCTGAAAGCTCATCCCGTTGGGCATGGGCAGGGACACCTCCCACTGTCCCAGGGTGCTCCCAGCCCTGTCCAGCCTGCCCTTGGACACTTCCAGGGGCAGCCACAGCTGCTCTGGGCAACCTGTGCCAGGGCCTGCCCACCCTCACAGGGAAGATTGTTTCCTTCTTTTTTCTTCTGCACCTTGGGAAAGCAGAAAGGCCACAGGAAGCTGCCTGTGCTCATTGTACCCCTTGCAGTTCGGTATCTGAGGAACTGAGAGACTGTCCCAGCTGGCAGCACTCCTGAGTTGTGTATTTGCTCATTTCTCCTGTTCACTGCTCGTGGAAGGACACTCCGGGCTGTGCCAGGGAAGTGGCTGGGTGAGGAAGGAGGGAGGGGCAGGAGGAAACCTGCAGCTTCCAAAGAGGGTCAGTACTCAGGGTGAGAAAACGCTTGGGACCTTGCTTCATTCTGTAACAAAAGATCCTGAAGCTGAGTTGGGGAATTTCCTTCTCTGTTGGTTGTTTGAAAGAGGCAGGGATGGAAATCCAGGAGCAACGGGAGAAGGCAGCAGGGTTTGCAGTAACTTTTTTTTAATCAAATAGTTATTTTTTGGCCTGATTTGGTGTCCTTGTCCCCTGTCAGAAGGTGCCTACCAGTAACACAGAGGGAGGCTGGTCCTTCTCTCTGGCCGAGTTCATCCGACACAACGACATGCCAATACACGAGGCTGCAGACAAGGCCCTGAAAACCTTCCAGGAGGAATTCATGCCAGTGGAAACGTTTTCCGAGTTTTTGGATGTGGCTGGTGAGTGTTTGCCTGCCCTTTTATAGGCTGCCTGGTGCAGCTCGTGACTGGAGACAGCAGTTCCTGCCACTGCTGCAGCCTGTGGGGACGGGAAGGGAGAGGAGGGACACCAGCACTGCCCAGCCACGGCCTGAGCTGCCCCAAACCAGCTGGGACACACCTGAGCGGGAAAACCTCTCCCAGCTGATGCTGCAGGTCCCCCCTGCCCTGTCAAACATCTGTAGCACAGCTGGGAGCTGTCTGGGGGCTCTGTGGCTGAAGGCTGTGGACAGATGTGACCGTGCACCAGAGGCAGCAGCTGGGTGCAGCCAGAGTTGCTCCCCGAGGATTCTGGTGCTTCCAGGAGTCAGGAGATGCTGAGAACCTGCTCTTTGTCCCCTCAAGATCTGTGCCCCAGGCCAGGAGTCCCACAGGAGCAGTTCCACGTGGATTTAATGGACACATCTCAGTCCCTCCTGGAGCACCCAGCAGGGCTCACCCTCCTCGTGCCCAGCCTTAAAATGTCCCTGCAGCTGTCGGGAGCTCACACACGGCCCAGCACAAATCCCCCCTGGGGCAGGACAATCGGCCTCGAGGGGCTGATTCTTGCCTCTTGTTTTCTGCTGTTCACAGGACTCCTGTCAGAAATCAACGATCCCGACAGCTTCCTCAAGGATCTCCTGAACTCCATCCCCTGAGCCGCCAGCACGGAGAAGCTTTGGGCAGAGACTCCATCGCTTGCCTTCCACCCCTCTGTGTCCCTCCTCGTGCAGTCTGTCCCTTCCCCGAGGAGTGCTGCAGTTTTTTTGTTGGAATTTTTTTTTTGTTTTGTTTTCGTTTTTTGGGGTTGTTTTATTT
>VZRO01008435.1:0-30307 GCA_013397915.1 Daphoenositta chrysoptera | reverse complement strand
ATTTATATACATTGATATATATGTATTTTTTTTTTAGAAAGGAAATAATCCGTTTTTAATGCTGCATTGCATGGTTACTCCTAAATTTAGCTCGCCTTCTTTTTTTTTTTTTTTTTTTTTTTTTTTCTTTTTTCCCAATGCTGGTTTTNTTGGTCTGATTACTCCAGTCGTCGGTTCTGTGTGCCAGCTCCCCGAAATTAGCTCAGCGCTGCAATATTTGGGTTGCAAATACTGCAGGGCAGGGTTTGCACTCCGAGATGTTCCTCGGAATTAACCAAAACAAAAGCCTTTGTAAGCCCTGCCGGTCCGGAGGTCTCCCCTGGCCTGTGGCAAGCCCTGGGGTTGGAATGGTGATGGATAGCGTTCCCTTGGATTGCTGGGTTTGGCTGTGGCAGAGATGGAGGCCAGAGAGGGAAAAAAAAATGTAGTCGGTGTTCTGCAGGGAGATTCCTGCATTGTCTGAGGAGCTGCTGCCCTTCGGGGCTGGCGTGGGCTCTCCCGGCTGGAGTTCGGGCGGATTTAGCCGTAAAATGCATTTCCTGCTCGGCCAGCCGGGGTTTTTCCCTGCAGAGCCCGCTGAATCCGCTCTCGTTTTCCGCATTTCCCGGCGCTGTGGCCTGTGGAGCGTGGCTGGATCGCTCCTGCCCGGCTCAGACCGCAGCGAGCTCTCTGCGCTCCTCGGGTCAGCAGCGGCTTCTGTACCAGCCTCCCCCGCCGGAACCTCCCGGCTCGGAGGCGTTTTCTGGGCAGCTTCGGCTGCTCCGGGAGGAATCCGGGGCCGGTCCCTTGGCCCAGGCTCCGGCTGCTTCCCGTGCGTGCCCCTGCAGCTCGGGGGCCTCTGTCCCTCCCGGCCGGAGCCGCCGGTGTGGGTGGAAAAAAGGAGCTGGGCTCTGCTTCCCAGCCTGGAGCGGTGGCACGGGGTGGTTTTGTTTTGTTTTTTCTGTTTCTGTGGCCGGTCCCAAGGAATGGGAGGAGCGGAGGAAGTGGTGCTGGATGGTGCCTTGGCGAAGGGGGATCCCTGTGGGGTGCGGGTTGTGGCACCAGAACTTGGGGCTGCTTCTTCTCTTCCGTGGATGCGTGATTTATTTCTGCCTCTGGGGGAAGAGGAGACTTGTGGGCCTTCAGGTTCAGCCTTTCTGCTGATACAAAGTTGATTTTTCTGCTTTTACTCCCTTGGGTGAAGCACGTTTTCCCCCCAGTCTGTGTTCTTGCACACTCCGGAATTGCATAAACCAGATAAATTCTGTGGAGCAAAGGGGAACCTCAGATCTTATCCTTGCCCTTGAAAGAGGTTTTCCCTTCTGAAAAAAAAAAATGACCACGTATCAACACGTCCCGCGCTGGTGATGTATCTGCAGTGTGGGTTTTGGGGACGCTCGTTACCATGGAGCTGGAACTGGTCACTGTCCCGTGGCCTCCAGTCCCGCATGGACAGCACACCCTGGATTTTGGGGGATTGCCTTTTTCCCCCGGGGCCCTGAGCAGTGCGGTGCTGTTTGAATTCACTCCTGGCGGTGAGGGAGCGGCTGGGGTTGGTGCCGAGAGCTCCGGGTGCTGCGGGCTCTGCCGGCCGTCCCGCAGGGCCTGGGATGGGGTTTGTTCGTGCAGGGCTGGCTGCCTGTCCTGGCACCTCTCCCTGTCTGGGCCTGCACTAAACGCACTCTTGGGGGTCCCTTGTCTTGCGGGGATCCCTTTGATGCTCCAGGTTTGTTCAGGGAGCTGAGCCCCAGGCGGAACAGGAGCCTCCCGGCTCCCGATGGGGCTCTTGGGGCTTGTGGGAAGCTGGGCACGAGCTCAAGCTCCCGGCCCAGGTGTGCGACCAGGAAAAGAACCTTTTATTGCTTAATCCGAGAGCCAGCAGAACCCTCAGCCTCTGCGGAGCAGCCAGGCCTTGAAACCTCACCGAGGAGCCACCGGCCCGCGGCCAGGCATCCCCAAGCAGATGGTGATAATTCCATTTATTTCCCGGGGCAAGGGAGGCGTTTCCCCCTTCCCTGGGTGACCACTTGGTTGAGGAGGTTGTGGCTTCCGAACGTTTCTGGTTTGTTTGGCTGCGAGGAAAAGGCGGGCAGGTGGTGAGTGGGACACGGGAATGCTGCTCAGGGAAGTTCTGGGTGTCCAGCACTCACCGCGGATGCCTCTGCTGTTGTTTCTGTTGTTGTTGTTGAAGGCAAATTCACTGATGTCACACCTGGGAACAGGAAAATGCAGGGCTGGGACTGGGAGGGGAAATCATCCCTTTTGTTTCCTTTCTTTTGAAGGAAGAGTAACCTTGTTGCTGTGAAATACCAGTGGGAGATCATTCAGGATGCTCCTTCCAATGACATTCTGCCTGTGCAATTTCTGGGATTAGCGATGGCTTCACTTCCTTTAATTTCTCTGTCCCATTCCCTAAAATGATTTTCCTAGGACGTTGTAACACAAACTGGAGTTCTGGAGTCAGTAGAGCACGCAGATCATATTTTACCCGGGCTTTTGTTTGTGTCTGAAGCAAAATGTTCCCTCTGAGGAGCCCAGCAGATATTTCAGACCAAAACTGCTTTTGCTTTTCCCCCCAGGTGATGATATTTTACCTAAATAATGTATAAATTTGCGTCTTTTCTACTTATTGTGTTCTCTTAATCTCATATTTTTTTAGCAATGATCATGATTTTACATGAGATTATGACTTCAGTGAAGGAGTTAACAACTGGAGGAGTTTTAGAGGGAAAATGAAGTTAAATTAATTTTCCTTATTTTTTTTTCCAACTATGCTTGCATTTAGAAGAACCTTTGGCCATAGAGCTGACTCCAAATCAGATCATTCATTATTTATCTCTCAGATCTTTTGTAAATTTTATCTGTTGTTACCCTTTTAGCAAGAAAAAGCAAAACTCCTTTCTGCAAAATTGCACTTTTGCAGTCAAAGAAGCTCAACAAAAAAAATACTTTCAGGGACAGTTAATCGAAAACGGAGCAAAGTCACATTTTTGAATGTAAACCACGCAGGTGAAGGGTTTGGGTTTTTTTCTAGACAGAATAAAACCCCTCATCAGCCGTTGTGCTTGAGCCGCTTTGAGGTGAGCGTGAGCAGTGCTGGAATCCGGGATTCTGCATCCCCGGGGGACGCACAGGTTCGGCTCCTCCCTGGCACCGATTTGGGGTGGATCCCTTCAGGTTCCTCGGGAGGAAAATCTGCTTTTGGAGGCGCAGCTGGCGGGTGGCGCTGGTTTTTGGGGCTCTTTATCGCGGTTTTGGGAAGCTCGGGAGCCTCGACCCCTCCAGAGGCACCGCTGGGGAGGGAACTGGGGAGAACCAACGGGATTCTGCCCCCCAATTAGTGAACTCCTGTTAATCACTGACCAGGCGGGGCTCCGCAGAGGCTCTCGGAAGGTGCGGGGTGGCGGAGGTGTCACCTTCCCGGCCATCCCTGGAGTCCCCGGGCTGCTGAGCCGGTGAAATCCTGCTCCCCGCCTCTCCCCAGCGCTCGGCTGGATTTGTATATTTATGGTTCCACGATTACTCTTAATTGCTGCAGATATTGAGTCTGCCAGATGTTGGTTGTCTTTTCCAGCGCGGGCTTAACTGGTACTAAGAGTTGAACTGGAAATAATTGTTTTACCTCGGGATGGTATTTCACTGGGAAGATTAATAAAGTCCACTTGGAAAAGAGATTATCTTAAATTTGCTGCAGCTGGGAAGGACAAAGATTATCATTGTCAAAGGCAGCGCGCGTCAAAACTCACTGGAGCTTGGTTTTTTTAGAGAAGGGAACTTAATAAAAATGTGCTTAAGATAAGCCCTGGAGGAATGTCTGAGAACTTTTAAGGCTAAAATATCAGCAGTAACAAGATGCAAATGTTCTGCATAGACCCAATCAAAAACAAATAATTTTTTCATCCCCCTGGAGGAATGTAACCAGCGTGGCAGACCTGTCCCTGCCTCGATTGGTCACAGGGCTGGCAGGAACAATCTCTGTGCAAAGCCACCTCTTTAATTCTGCTATTCCTGCTTTTCTTTTTCTGTTTTAGAGGGATAATTATTTTTCAGTGTGGCTTTTCACAGGAATTCCGGATTTTCCACCGCTTCCAGAGCAGCCTGGTCTGGGGGATTTTTGGCTGCCCCTTACAAGATGTGAAGTTTGATATTAAATGCTGGCTCTGGTGAAACCTGAGACTCAGGCTTGAAAAGCCCCTTTTTCCCTGGGCTGGGAAACGCCAGTTTTTGTAGTGGAGAAGGGATAAAATTGCCTGATGTGAAAAAACCTTGGCAGTGTGGCACAAATATCCAGTTGTAATTGCTGGGTGGAAAGTGGCACTGCTTGGAGCTGTGCAAGTGAAGCACCACGAGAATAATGTTTCCCTAAATAATTCCATCTTTCCCTCTAAAACACGCATTTAGAATACACACGGGTATCTGGAGCACTCTCACAAATCTCAGGTTTATTTTTTCTTTTTTCCCCCCCATGATATAGCTGGAAACTGGGACTTCTGGGTTGTAGGGATGTAGGAGAAGGTTTGGAAGGAGGGGAGGGTGTTTCCCTTTGATCCTGCTTTCTAGCACTGCTCCAGAGTGGGGTTGGGGCCGTGCTTGAAACATTTAATAGGCAGAGAAATCTCTGTGTGTGCCCTAAAACTGGTTTGTAATGGGAGCGTTGAGTGCGTTCTGGCTGGCTTGAAGAAGTTGTTATTCTGAAGTTTATCTTTAAATTATAATTAAAATAATGGATTTGTAGATGAGCTAAGTGGGGAGAAAAATCCCTCCTCGTGTTGTGGTTGGAGTTTTGGAGAAATCTGGGCTGTGTTCCTCAAAGAGAAGCTTCCCCTGCTGCAAGAGAACCCCGGGGCTTTGTGCGTGTGTGTTTTGAATTTACCTTTTGATTCCTCCTGTGACTCACCCTGGGGAGCTCTGGGCTTTCTGAAGGCAATAAAACCCCAGATTTTCAGAGCACAGAGTAGGTCCGGGAGCAAACCCCTCGAACAGCTCAGATCTTAAACCCAAATAATCTCCCCAGCCCTGCAGTGTGGGGCTGCGGTGGAAGCAAACGCAGGAACAAGTGATTCCCAGCCCTTCCCTGGATAACCAGGGGCTTTGGAGCAGAGGTGCCTCTGGAGGGCTGGACCTGGGGCTGAAGAAAGCTCTGCACCCACCTCCAGCTCAGCAGCTGCTTTTTTGTGGCTCAGGGCTTGTGGTGCTGCTCTGCCAGGTCTGGGGTTGGTTTCCTGCATCTGCTTTTTTTTTTTTCTGACTAAATTTACTTTTTTTTCTGTGCCAGAAATACTCACAGGATGTTGGGTTTTTGGCTCCTGAAGGGGCCCTGTGGGTCCCTTCCAGCTCGGGATAGTCTGATTCTGTATCTCCATCTTGGTGTTTAAAACCAGCTTTTTTGTTTGTTTGTTTGTACGAGAAAGAAAGAGATTTGTACGAGAAAGAAAGAAAGAGGTTTTTTTAAGTTTAAAAGCTTAACAGTGTCTGTGTGTGCACTGCTCAGTGTGACTGAAACTGTGTAGCCTTGTGACCTCTTCCTGTAAAAAATTACCTTGTTCCAAAGAACCCTGAAGGGATTAGTGAGAAGTGATAATAAAAGGCAATAAATGATAAGAAATGGAACGAGACTGATACGGCTTGGGAAACAGGGCAGAGGGAAATCATGGAATCACAGGGTGGTTGGGGTTGGAAGGGCCCTTAAAGATCCCATCCCACCCCTGCCATGGCAGGGACACCTCCCACTGTCCCAGGCTGCTCCCAGCCCCGTCCAGCCTGGCCTTGGGCACTGCCAGGGATCCAGGGGCAGCCACAGCTCAGTGTTTTCTCAGGTTTTTAACCTCAAACCTCCCATTCTTGCATCTGAAGGGAAGGAATTTGCTTCCACTTCTTGATAAATTTGGAATAAGGGGCAAAAATAAGATTACTGTACTATGGCAATAGCCCTGGCACACTGAGAGCTTCCTGAATTTCAAATAGATCATTAAGTATCTATATATATTATATGTATTATTATCATTAATAGATCATTGCCTTAATTTGGATCGGCCTCTTCTCCCGGGGAGCAGTGACAGGATGAGAGGAAACGGCCTCGTGTTGCACCAGGAGAGCTTTAGATTGGATACAGGGAAAATTCCTTTGTGGAAAGGCTCACGGAGCACTGGCACAGCTGCCCAGGGCGGTGGTGGAGCCACCATCCACGGGAATTCCCAAAACCCGTGTGGATGTGGCACCTGGGGGTGCGTTTGGGCTGCCTGTTGATGCCGGAGGAGTCGCGTAGGAGGGTGGGATCTGGTTTTGGTACCAGAGAAATAAAGAACTTTTCTGGTGTTTCCCAATCCCTGGTGTCGCCTCGCCCAGAAGCAGTTCTTATCAGATCATTATCAGATCATCCTGCTCCAAATTAAACCTGGGAAAAGCTCGGGTGATTTACCAGAGGTGATTTCAGGAGATTTGGGAAGGATTCCCTGACTTTTCCTGGTGCTGTGGCGGGTGAGGGACGCGCACCTTTTTACCACCGCTGGATCACCAAGGTGCTTTGTTTCAAAAACCCTTCAAGACCCCGATTCCCAGGCCTGGAGCTGGCGGGAGGCTCTGGTGCCCGTCGGGACGGGAGGGCTGGCACAGGACCGAGCTCTGTGCCCGCTAACGAGCGCCCAGCTCGTTTGGGAGCCGGGCCAGCGCCAGCCCCGCGGCCGCAGCCCCGCGGTCCCTTTGTCCCCGCGTCCGTCCCTCCTCTCCATGTGACTCCGTGCTTTGCTGGGCTCCCCGTGTCCCACTTCCCCAAAACCCCGCTCCTTTGGATCCCTTTCCGAGCGGAGTTTAAGTCACGTCACCTCCTTGTGTCCCCACTGGGGACAGGTGTCCCTTTTTTGGCTTTTCCTGCCGGGAAAGCAGCGCCGTTCCCTGCTTTGGGGATGGAATTTCCCTGCGTGGGATCGGAGCCTTGCACTGCTGCTGGGTTTAGTCCTCAATCTGGTGCTCGTTTCAGGGGGTTTATTCTGAATTTGCGCCGGAATCCAGTCAGGAACAAGGCTGGGTGTTGCAGCCTGTGCCTCGGTTCTGTGTAACTTCCCAAATCTCTCGGTTCTGTGGATAAACCATATAAAATCTCCCAATCTTAAAGGTCTGGGAGCAGGTAAACTTCATCCAAAACTGTATTTTGTGGGCACTCGGGGTGCCTGGGTTTATTTGCTGTGGAAGGTTTGGGGCCCTGTGTGTGCACACAGACACCAGCGCTTGGAAAAGGGCTGGAAAACCTGACAGCTCCGAGATCCCGGAATAAAGAGCAGGAATTCACCCGCTCCTCTTCATGTGGGCTGGGGAAGTTGGAAATTTGCAGTGGCTCATCCAGCCCGGGAATGATGAAGAAGTGATGATTTACAGCAGGACTGGATCCCCCTTTCCTTAAACGCGGTGACTCAGGCTGGAACCCGAGATCAAAGGGATCCTGCCTCAGGATTGATTCCAAATCGGTGATTTCACTGGAAATGTCCTTCTGCCTGTGGGCTCTCACAGATAAAATTTGTCTCTGAGGGGAGGAAATACAACTATGGCTTTTTTTTTTTTAATGAAACTCCCTCTAATACAGAGAACAGAATTTAAATTGAACAGGCCCATGTCAGTTCAGTCACAGAATTTGACCCTGATGAGTCAAATCTGGTTAAAGAGAAAACCAAGCATTGGTGTGAATTTACAGAATTCCATTAATTGGCAGGGGGTGCATTAATATTGAATCGCAATGGGGATATTTCAATATCAATATTTAATACTTCAAACAGCTGTTGTCATTAAAACTGCTACAAGTAAATCCCCCTCTTGCAGGCAGAAAAGAAATCTTTATTTCCCTCTCTTCCACAAGGCGTTGACCATATGCATTGGGCATAGGCATTGGGCAGTCTGGAATCTCTCCCCAACATTCTATTAATTTTTTCCCCAAATGACTAAGCCAGAATCACCTCACCTTTGGTTCTTCCCGTAATTTTTAAAACCCTTTCTTTTTTTCTTTTTTTCCCCCCTCTCTTTTTGATCATTTTGATTCAAGAAAAGGAGAAAACGGGGAGGGCAGGGCAGTTAAAATCTCCTCCATGCCCTGGAAAACGTGCTGGCACTACTCCGTGTTCTCCACCCGGCACGGAGCTGCTGGCTGTCGGTGGGAGAGCAGCTCTCCCTGTTCCAGGGACAAAGTGACCCGGGAATGGTGTCCCACGTGCGGAGAGGCTGCAGGGCCGGGTCCCCTCGGGAAGGGACAGGAGCCCGGCCCCGGAGCAGGGATGGAGCTGCCAATAAACCCCTTTTCCCTCCTCCTCCTCCTCCTCTCCCTCGGGGGCAGGGGATCCTCCCTTCTCTCCCTTGATCTGCGATGCAGGCGGGCTCTTCCCTGCTCGCTTTTGGTGGCTGGGAGGGATTCTCTGTTTTTCCATTTATTATTTAATAAATAGGAGAGGGTGGGAGCCTCAGGTGGGCTGCGGCTGTGGAGGCACCGAGCTGCTCTGGATTTCTTTCAGCCCTACAAGAGGCGTCCCCCTGTTTCCAAACGCCTTTTCCTTCTCCCAGCGTGTTTAGTGGAGCATTAATTAGAGTTCGATCTTTCTCCTGTAAAATTCCCAGTGAGACACAGCTCCGGCCGTGGGCAGGGGTTTGTTCCCTGTGCTGTGGGTTGGGGTTTGGGGTCCTGGCTCAGCTCCGTTCTCCTGTAACTGCGGGGCAGGGGAAGGCCGGGAATGAGGTCGCTGCCTCCCTCACTCCAGCCCTTTTCCCTGGCCTTTTGCAGCGGGGAAGGGCCGGGAGAATCGGGATGCTTCGTCCTGGAGAAGCTCTGGAGTGACCTAATTGTGGCCTTCCAGTGCCTGGAGGAGCTGCAGGGAAGATGGAGAGGGATTATTTACAAGGGACAGGACGAGGGGGATGGTTTTAAACTAAAAGAGGGACAGCTCAGATGGGATTTTGGGAAGGAATTCTCCCTTGTGAGGGTGGCACAGGGTGCCCAGAGCAGCTGTGGCTGCCCCTGGATCCCTGGCAGTGCCCAAGGCCAGGCTGGGACAAGCTGGGACAGTGGAAGGTGTCCCTGCCCATGGCAAAGGGATTGGAACTGGATCAGCTTTAAGGTCCCTCCCAACCCAAACCATTCCGGGATTCCATGAAAACCAAGTCTGTACTGGAACCCTCCTGCTGTCCGTCCCTTCCCCTCCACAAATACCCCCGGGCTGCCCCTGCCCTGGCTGGTTGTGGCCCCCACTACTGAAAATTCAAGTACTGAACAACTCCAGTTCTTGGAAATTTAAGCAACTGAGGCAGCAAAAGCAACTGTTTCATTTGTGTGAATACAAGACTGTTTATATAAATATTTAAAAAGTCTCATCTTGAATTTGATGTCCCAGCTGTCACCTCTATTAATTTGCTTCCCTCTCAATGGCAGAGTGCTGTGGTTTAATGGTAATTAACCACAATGAACTGGGAACCCTAAACTTTATCAATCTGCCCGCTGTACCAGAGGTGATTAAAGCAGCCTGAACAGGGGGCACGTTCTGTTCCTTGTGTTCAGCTGTCCCTGCAGCCCCCGAAGAACAGTTTATTCCTTACCCTCTGGTAACATCTGTGCTGTTACAATTGTGACACTGCACCTTAACTACATTTACCTTTGTGAAGGTGGTAAAACTCCTCAAATGTAAATATAGAATGGATCTATAGGAGCGCTATAGGGGTGCTGTGTGTTCCTCAAGTGCCTTCGGAGCCCTTGAAGAGCATTTTGTTTCTTACCCTTTGTTAACATTTGTGTTACAATCTTGGCGCTGCACATTAATTATATTTACACTTCCAAAGGCAATCAAACTCTTCAGGTGCAGAGAAGGGAATGGATCCACAGGAGCACTCTTGGGAGTGTTGTGTGTTCCTCAAGTGCCATCGGAGCCCTTGAAGAGCATTTTATTTCTTACCCTTGGTTAATCCTCGTGTTCTTGCAACCCTGACACTGCACATGAAAGCTGCACTTCAATGTATTTACATTTTCAAAGGTAATAAAACTCTGGAAATGTAGGTAAATGTAGATAATGGATCTATAGGAGCACTGTAGGAATTCTGTGCATTCCCTCCGGTGGCATCGGAGCCCTTGAAGAAAAGTTTATTTCTTTTGAGGTCCCAATCTCGATACTGCACATAAAAGCTGCACTTAAATATATTTACTTTTACAAAGCTCATAAAGCTCTTAAAACAGAGATAATGGCTGTGTAGGACACTGTTGGGAGGCTTTGCCGTGCCCCAGGTGTGTATTCCACCTGTCTTCCCGACTCCTGGGAGCAGATAAGCTTTATCTCATTTTTTTCTTTGATCTTTAGTAGGTTCAGTAAACACGTTTAGTGTTGGGATAGAGGTTAGGGTGACCCGAGCTCTCAGTTTTGAGTTTGGGTGACTTTGGCTCTCAGTTTTGAGGCTGGTTCTTAAAGGATGTGGTGGAAGAGGGAGATAAACCCAAAGACAAGGTGAGGAGGGCATGGGCACTCCATTATTTTTCTGCTTCGGGCTGGGGAACTGCACAAGGGAATGAAAATCGTGCGGCAATGAATTCCAGCGGGTTCCTTTCCACAGAAGGGTAATCCTGATCTATTATCACTTCTTCTTATCAGGGCCTTTCCCAGTGGCTGAGGTGATAACAGCAGCTACAGCCCGGCTGGGCAGGGAGGGCTATTTATAGACAGCATTTACTCATGGAATCAGAAAGTAAATAAAGGCCTTTTATGAGAGAGGATGTTCAGCACCAGTGTTCTGAGCCTTGTGCAGGTTCCATTCTGAGAGCTGAGCTCAGCCAGTGCACATTTAATGGCATCGTTCAGTGTTGCTTTACAGGATGGGGCAGTTTTTCCCAAAAATGGGTGATTCACCCGAATGCTGCAGTGAGAGGCGATGGGAATATCCCTGGGGCAGGAGGTGGGTGTTGGTATTTGGCAGCAGCTGATGGAAGTGGAGCTGTCCCTGGTGGGATTGTGCCACCCCAGGGATTTATTTCCCTTTTTTCCGGGCTGGTGTGTCCCTGAGAGCAATCCTTCAGGAAGGCTGTCAGCCTAACTGGGATGGATTTCCAGCTCTGGGAATGAGGGAGAGCTTTTTTTCCTTTTTTTCCCAGCTCTGGGAATGAGGGAGCTTTGCTGCCAGGGTCACACTGAGCTCACCCTCCCCACACAGACCTTGGTGGGACCCTTGGTGGGACTCCCCTTGAAGCCCAGGCTGCAATTCCAGCGCCAGAACATCCCTGCTCCCTCTGGAGAGCAGGAGACCCACGGCACCACCCCAGAGACCCCCGTTCCCCTCTCCACAAGGCTGCCCCGAAGCCACAAGGCAGTTGTGAAACAAAATAAATCCTCACCCTACATGGGAAAACTTTCCCGTGTTCACAGCCTGGTGGACAGTTCCTGGGAGCTGGGATGAAGGAATCCTCCCCGGAGTCATGTGCAGCCGCTGAGATAATGCACTATTTTCACTTGGCAGCCTCCAGGAGGACATTCAGGAGAGCTTTCGTGAGGTGTTTATAGGGAAGAGAAAGGAAAAACATGCCACAGAAGTTTGCCCGGACTTTCCGACAGCTTAGATCTTATTATGGCCTTAAATCCCTCCTGGAACTCCTTGTCTGAGCTGCCAGAACTTTGGCAAAGTCTCTGCCTGGAGCTGAGAGGCCTCGGCAGCAGTAGGAGGTGAGAAAAGACAAAGGAAATGTCCTGAGCACCATAAAAACACAAATGTATTTTTAAAAGGGTGATGGTGTATATTAGAGCACGCTCTTATGTCACCTTCCCGGGGTGGCTGCCAGGCCGGAGCTATGTGGAATTATTCTGCTTTGTTACAGCATGTTCTTGAGTGGGATTTCAAAGCTGGTTTATTGTGGGCTTTGTTTTGCTTACTCTTTTCCCTCCTGCCCGAGATCCCTCCTCCATACTAATGTTTTTATCCTGCACTCTGGGGATAAAAAAAAAAAAAAAAATCCAAAACAACCAGAATAAAGAACTGAGAATTCAGGGTAAAAGAAGGAGGAAAGGTGAGAGAAGGGGAAATACGAGTATACGTGGGAAAATATGGGTTCTTCTCATGCTACTTAAAGACTTGAGGGAGAGCCTTGAAAATCAACTCAAGTCTTGTGCTCTGGATTTCATTTCGGAGCTCTTGGGGTGCTGAGCCCTGCCAAAGCCCGCGGGGTGCTGGAAACGCCCTTCAGCACCTGTGGGGTTATTTTGTGTTACCCGAAGATTCACGTGCTGAAGGGAGGTGAAGGAATAAGAGTTTGAGCTGGGGAGAGGAGACACAGGGTGGGACCCCCTGCTTCGGAAACCTTGGGATGTCACATTTTTAGTGGGGAGTTCCAAGTCGTGCTTGGTGGCAGCCTGCAAAGAGCTTTTATTTATTACCAATATTTGCTTAACACTACCTCGGGTGCTGGTTGCAGGGCACGGAGGATATTCCTAAATTCCTCATGTGGGTAAATCCTGCACCTTAGCAAATTATTAAAACTCTGCTGAAGGCTGGGATAAGCTTTTTTTTTTTTTGGGGAGGGGGCAATATTTTTATTTCATTTTTAAATTCTAATTGCTCCTATTAAACTTGTGCCAGGCATGCCGGTGCCTATCTCCCGCTGGTTTATTACTTTTGATGAGCTGAGGAGCACGAGGCGATTTCCAAGCTGCCCCAAACAATGGCTGGATTTTTGGCGATTATCCCGTGACTCGGCCGCAGCCACCCCTTCCCAGGGCGCACTCCGGCTCCGTTGGGAGCTCCCTTGGAAATAACCCCACTCCAGTTTGGAGGCTGCCAGACCCTCGTGGTGAAATTTAACCCCCCTGCATCCCGCAGGAGGGGAGATAAACACAGAGCACTTTCCCAGGAGCAGGAAGTTAAAAAAAAAATATATATTGACTTAAATCAGTGCTTTCTTCAAGCTCAACATCTCTGTTATTTGCCTTTTGCTGAAGTTTTATAGGTCTCCAGGATCTTTTGCAGACTTAATGATTCTAAAGCATCTGCTGCTGTGTTTTGGTAGTGTTTTCTTCAAGGAGCGTGGTCAGCAGTGAGTTTATTCAGCTGAATATCGCAGCAGTTTTGTATGTTTGCCACAGTGTTGGGACAAAACACCTGAATGCACAACGCACTAAATCCCATAAAACTGCAGCTTGTCAGCAGGCGGGGCTGTAAAATAAATGTAAATAAATGTCTGTGCGTGAGGGGCTGTCGTTAATGCAGGGGGTTTGCAGTGCTTCTGTTTGCTGGAGGTTCCCTTCCATGGGAATCCAGCCTTTGATAATGAACTCGTAGCCAGCAGCACTCGCAGCAGTGTAATCCTGTGCTTTTCAGATTACCTGTTTCCAGAGGAGTCGCAGTAATTACTTTATCTGCAGTTCTGACAACAGTTGTTCAGGAATGTGAGGTTCCGTGGGGCCGTGCCCCGGGCTGTGCCCGCAGTTCTCTTCCAGGCCCGGAGAACATTCCCTGGGTCCCTCAGTGGCAGAGGAGATAAGGATTTGGTAATGTGCAGAGAGGAGCGTGGAGCTGCTGTTTGGGAGAAAACAGTTTGATCAGAGTGGAGCTAAAACCAGAGGCTGCTGGAGCTCTGGAAAAACGGGATTTCTTCCCAGTTTTAGTTGAGTTCTGTGGAACTTCCCCTCTCCCTTCCATGGCAGGGGTTGGAATAAATCGGTCTTTAAAGTCCCATCCAACCCAAACCATTCTCCTGTCCCTCTTTGCTCCCCGGTTGTGCCAGTCCCTGAATTCCCAGCAGCACCCTGAGACCCCTCAGAGGTAAAATAAGAACAGCAGCACAGGAAAAACCCTTGGAAATGTGATGCCATCCTCCCAAATTGAAACCAGGATGGGCCCAGTTTAAATTTGCTTTTTTGCTGTTAATAGAGAAAGGGAAAAAATAAGCAGATCTATCTGAATACAGCAAAATGGGGGAATGGCCTGGGTTTGAGTGATGGAGGAGCAGAACTGGGAGCTGAGCCCGTCCCCGGAGGGAAGGTGTGGCAGCCTCCCGGGCCACAGCCAGGGGGACAAGGGTGACCTGGTTCTGCCCAGCTGAGGTTCTGATCCTGCCCCGGGCTGTGCCAGGGGGTGTCGGGGGTAAATCTCCCCTCAAACCGCGTTCCCTGTGCCGTCAGGGCAGGTTCCTGGGATCGGAGCTCCTCCTGGAGCAGCGTCTGCCATCCCTCCCGGGGGGAAAGGTCCCTGCAGTGTCACTGGAGGGCTCCGTGTCCCTGCGGGAGGCTGAACTGGGACTGGGGGCACGGGGAGGGCACTGGCCCGTGCCAGTGGCACAGAGCAGCTGGCTAGAAATTTGTGTTTTGGCTGATTCAGTTCTTTGGCTGATTCAGTTCTTTGGCTAATTCCGTTCTTCGGCTGATTCCGTGTCCCTGCTGTGGCTCTGGTGGCTCCAAGGCTGTCTCAAAGAAACGAGGGGCTGTCTCAGAATTTGGAAGTTTAAAGTTCATCATCCTGTTTCCCTTTTTTTGTTACTTCTGGAGGTACCTGGCTTTGGAGAGGCTCCTCATCTCTGTGCTGCAAGTTTTCCCCCTCCCCACTGGTGTGTTTGCCCGCTGTTACCGCTGATGTTTTTCTGTTTGTAGCCTTGTTTGTGCTTGTTCTCCGGGCTGCTTTTCCGTGATTTCCGGGGTAAACCCCTCTCCCCACGAAGCGAAGGCCCAGGCCAGCCCTGCAGACCTTTGCCCGGGCTGCTTTTCCCACAGGGCTCTTTTGTTGAGCTCTTTTCTTTCTTTTCTTGGGCTTGCTGCAGTCCCGGGCAGCTGGCTGGGAATGGGAGGCAGGCAGTGCTGGATAAATCCCTCTCCCCTTCCCTGGGGGCTGCTCTGCCTCCCCAAAAACTGCATTTCAGCTGTCAAAAACTGCAGCAGATCCCCGCTGCAGAATGATTTGTTCATGCTTAAGAGCCGTGCATTTGTTCAGGGCTTGTAAACACTGTCAGCAAGGTTTTGACAGGAGTGAAAAATGGATTTAAGTTGCTGGTGCGGAGGGAAATAAAACCAGCTTTGGCTCTGCCTGCAGCCTGCCAGGGGTAAAACAGTGGGAAGAAGCCATTCCCTGTGAGGCCCTGGCATAGGTTCCCAGAGAAGCTGTGGATTCCTGATCCCTGGAAGTGTCCAAGGCCAGGCTGGAACAAGCTGGGACAGTGGAAGGAGTCCCCTGCCCATGGCAAAGGGATTGGAACTGGATCAACTTTAAGGTTCCTCCCAACCCAAACCATCCTGGGGTTCTGTGAAATCCAAGTCTGTGAAATCCATCTTGGCCTGCAATTTCTTGTGGTTTTGGTGCTGGGGCAGGTCGGGCACTGATTTGCAGAGGAAGGTGCAGAAAGCAGAGCTCAGTTCACATCCTGTCTCCGTTCTCAAATCCCAAATGACATCCCAAGCCTTGTTCCACACCTGGTGGTACCTTCTCAGCAGTTTGTGACCAACCCCAGATCCTCCTCTGCAGGAAACGTTGTGTTCCTGCGATGGCACAACGGTGGGAGGTGTGATAAAATGTACTTTTAATTACCCTCCAGTTTCTTGAGCATGGATACTTTATTTATAAAGACTGCACAGGCAGAGGCCTTTTGTGGATTTGCTCCTGGAGACGTAACAGCTCCGAAGGAGCTCTGATTTCCTGAGATCAGGAGCAGCAGAAGGCCCAGGCTGCAATGGACAGATGCTGTGAGCTTCCATGAAACTTCGGGAAGGAATTAACTGAGGAATTAATTTCCATGACCAGGTTCTCCTCAGGAGTGTCTTCTCCTGGCCGTCGGGGGTGGGAGATGTGGCTTTGGACACTTCTCATGGGTTTAAGCTGGTAACCAAGGTTTAAAATCATTTATAACTCTGGAGTAGGCGCATCAGTGATAGGCAGGCTGGGCTTCTGCTGCCTTCAGCCCGATCCTTCTCTCCAGGAGAATAAGAAACGGAGTGAGGGAAGGGAGGAGTGGGCAGCAGAAAGAAGAAGCTGTACACAACTTTTCTGCCCGGACTTTTCCTCCCTGCAGAAGTTCTGGATTCTCCTGTGGGATGGCTCAGGGCAGTGATTAGATTTCCCCTCCCTTGGCTGGGTGTGAGACTGAAGAAGCCTCAGGTTCACCATCAGCCGGTCTTTGCAGGGCCAGGAGACCTTGTAGGTTCTTCCTCTGTTGTACCAAACCCCAGAGCAGCCTCGCCCGCCCTGCTGGGCCGGGATTGAAGGAGCCTCTCGTGTCCTGGGAATGGATTTCTGTGCGGGGAGCTGGGCAGGGACAGCAGGAGGGATCCTGAGGTATCCAGGACTCCAGAGGCAGCTGCAGCAGTGCCCTTGGAGCGGTGTGGCAGCAGGGATCAGTCACAGAGCAGCTTCCAGGGTGTCCAAAGCCGCGCAATTCCCTGCGGATCCTCCTGCTCTCCTGAGAGCCCCATAATTTTCCCTCTGAAGGAATGCAGGCAGGGCTGCTGCTTCTACTTGATGTTGTTGACCTGTGGTGTCATTAAGGCCGGGTTTTGTTTGAACAGCCCGTGTGGGCAGCGAGGAGACACAGAGGAACCGGCAGATGATTTTTATTGTGGTTCCAGTAACAGGCTGGAGCATCTTCCTCGCTGGGTGTAATCAGGGGGTGTAATTAGGCAATGTTTTCCTGCAGAGTAACTCCTTTTAGCAATTTTCTTCACAAGGAATTGCTGTTCAAAGGTCTGCTTGCTGCTTTAAGTAGAGCCCAGGCCTGGAACAAGACTTTAATATGAAGCCTCTCCCTTGTGGTGAAACACCCAACACGAGCAGTGCAAAGGGGGCAGGTTCTGCTCTGCAGGGGTTTGGTGGCTCACCCAGAGGCTCGGGGATGAACTCCCCTGTGGCTCTGATATTTGGGAAGTTTTGCTCTGCGGAGATTTGGTGTCTCGGAGTAGAGGCTCAGGGATAAACTCCCCCGTGGCTCCGACGTTTGGGAATTTTGATGCTGGAATGATTCTGGCAAAGAGCTTCTGTGCAGAGGGTGTTGCAGCAGGCGGAAACACAACTTCACTCGAGTGCTGCATCCTCTCTTCCAGCCAGGCTTTAATGGAATCAGCCCTTCCCATTAAATTAATATGTTTTCCATGGAGCCCATCAACGAACATTTAATTTGCTTCAATGAGGCCGGGCGTGTTGGATCAACATGATCAACGCTTGGGGTAATCAGGAAGAATCCCTGTATTTTCCAGCATCTTAAAAATGCTCATTTAGACAGAGGTAGCAATTGTAAAGAATCTAATTGGTTGATGCAGCTTTATGTCTAATTTAGTGCAAAACTAAAGGAAGGAGAACGATCTGTTAGGCAAGGATTCCAAAATCAGAGAGAATGGTGAATTGTTCATTTGAGCATTCTGCCTGGATGTGCTGCACCTAAGGACCCTCAAATAAATCCCGAGGTAAAAACCCCTTTTTCTCCTCTAACCGTCTTTGACTCTTAATTTTAAAACCAAAAAAAGGCATCAATCAACTGAAGTTTTAATTGGTGAATTTATGCTGATATGCAAATGAACCAAACTTACAAAAGTGTGAAGAACTCGTGACTCTTCGTCCATCTCATGGTCCATTTTTGGATGCAGCCTTTGGCTCCCAGGGTGCACCTTTGAAGGCCTTTCAGATCAACACCGACCTTTATTCCCTTATTCCTGTCCAGTCTCTGTTTCTAGGGAGCCACTCAAGGTGTCAAAACGAACACTTCAGCTTCCCCTTGAGGACTTCAACCTAAAATCTCTGGAGAGCTTCCCGTGCTGCTCTGCTCCCTGGAAACTGATGGGAAGACCCTGCAATAAATGAGTGAAAGCCTCAGGGTGGCAGGGGAGGTGCTCAGACCACGGTCAAAGCTTCTCTTGTTCTGTTTGGAAGTTTTCTTCACGACCCTCCATAAAAGGGTCTTCCTAAAGAGTTTTGCTTATGGAGTAAATATTTTGTCTTTAATTCCGACTTGATGAATGTTTTGTTCCTCGAGGGAGGGATATTTTTAATGAAAGAATAATCCAGTTGATACCATCAGGCATCATTAGTGATCAGCTGCTGTGTTTGTGCCTTTCTGCCTCGAGCAAAAACGTTCTTAACCCAGCGTGTTTGTACCTGGTGTCTTCTGTCAGCTCCTCGTTCGTTGGTAAAATCAAACCAGACATCTAAAAACCCTCTCAAAGGCAATTATTGAACAGCTTTTGGCGAGGCAAACTTGTCTAAAACTGACCTTCTGTTCCAAAGGGGGTTTTGTGAATCTGCCGCCCTTCCCTGCTCCGGATTCCTGAACTGGATTTATACTGGGATCCCGTTCCTCAGCACTGGTTCCAAGGCAGTGAACACAGAGGTTTGGGGCTCGTGTCAGCGCAGAGCTTGGGGTAATTCCATGAAAATCAAGCCTGGAAAACCTAGAGAAGCGTTTCAGGGCTGTTATCTGGAGGTGTCTCCATCTCTTTCTTGGGAGCTGCTGGCTGCTCTTCCCATTTCCGAGGGGACCGAGTTCTGGGTGCGACTCGGCTTTACAGGAACCCGGCTTTGAGCCACGCTAATCCCGACTGCTCCAGAGTTTTGTTTGCCCGACATCCTTTGTTCTCCTCTCAGACGTGAGGCAGGGCTGAGCTGGGGCCCGAAGGAATGACGGAATGCCCCTGGAATGTGATGTGTCACATCTGGTAAAAAAAGGGCTTCCAAAAAGTCAGCCTTGCCCTTTATTTGGGGCTGGATGGAGTTGACGCGTCCTTGGAAGGTGGGAAGGAAAGGGAAAAAAAAGCCTGGCTAGTGTTGAAATGCATGTTGCTGATCTTTTTTTAGAAGAAATAGCTGAAAATGTAATAAAAAGCCCCAAAGTCTGGGAGCTTTGGATGGCAACATTTCTGAGTCAGAAAGAGGGTTTTTGGATGCAGCTGGAAAGCATTGCAATAGCTGCGTGCGAGCCAGGAAATAAAGTGTGTCAGGGAGCAGCTGGAGAGTTCATCTCCTGCTGCAAGGATGGGAAGGCTCTTGGTTCTCCAGCCTTTTCCCTTTTGGGTATTGCAGAACTGTGGAACTGTGGAATATCCTGGGCTGGAAGGGACCCCGGGGGTCAGGGAGCCCGGGGGTGTCCTGGCTGTGCAGAGCTGCTTCTCCAGAGGTGCCCCCCTCTCCCTCGGGATGCAGGGAGTGCCCGGAGCTGCTGGGCCCTTCCACGGACATTTTGGGCTGCTCCCCGTGGCTCTGCGTGCCAAGGAGCAGAGGGGCACCCACAGCCCGCTGGGACTGCCGCTTGTGCGAGATTCTTCTGACTTCAGATGGTAACTGGGGGGGAAAATATCGATTAATGTGAATGACCGGGAGAATAATTGAGTGTGTGGAATAATGAAGGCAGCAGAGCCGTAATTAGCATCCTCTCAGTGCCCTGACTCCTGGATTTTGGGAATGTGCAGCAGCACAGCTGCCAAGGTCCCTTTAAAGTCAGGTAGAGCACAGGGTGATCACAGGAATGAGCAATCTTCCTATTGTCTCACCTCCCTGGAAGCTGAAATGGAGAATGAATCCTCTGCTCCATCGTCATCCCCCACCTTCCTGCCGGGCTCCTTCCTCTCCTCGCCGCGAATATTCTCCCGAGGTTTAAGTGCGAGGGGAAAGTAAGATTGGCGTTTTGAGCTGTTAAATGAGGTTAATCAGCTTGGTGGTGGGTGGGAGAAACGTGCTCTGGGGTTAAGAATTTGGTATTAATGGTTGGCAGGACCCTTCTTGCCAGACCTCTGAAAATTCCCTTCAGTCAGGCAGGAGCTTTTTGGTCAAAGATCACCTGGTGGTTTTATTGTTGCTGTAATTAAGGCAAAAACAGGGATGGAGGAGGGTGTGTGGAAGGCGGCATCTTTTCCCCTTCTCCTGCAGACACAGGTTGGGGTTTGCTGGGCGGGAACTGGGGCTGGAAATCGCCGCTCTGCAAAAGGCACAAAGCAAAGCCGTGGAGCTCCTGGAACGTGTGCAGGACGAGGGAGGCTGGTCCGGGCAGACCCGGGGATGTGCAGTTCTGGCAGTGGCTGAGCTGCCGGGGAGCAACGCTGATCCTTCCTCCTGGCTTTTGGCAGAGTCAGGGAAAACACGCAGATGACGTTTTCCAAAAATCCCTCCCTCGCTCCCTCTGCAGAAGGCACAGGGCACGGAGAGGATGCAATAACTCAGCAGGAGGGCTGGATGCAGCCACGATCCCTCCTTCCAAGAGTTAAAACCTTGAGAAGCAGCAGATCAATTTTTGCAGTGTCTGCTCGACTCCCATCCACAGCTGGCAGCAGGGGCAGGAGGGATGATTGTCCTGTAACAGGAGAAGCAGCTCACAGATTGCCAATATAATTGCCTGCTTTAATTAATTTCACCTTCTTGCCTCTGATATTAGAACGTGAAAGGCAAAGTTGCTATTTTTATAGCAATGCACATGTAATTAGTACAAAACCCACCCAGGGCATGGAAATCCGAGCTGAAACGTTTGGTGACAAATGCAAATTCCAGCCTAAATATTTTCCCCTGCTTGGCAGTGAATCGATGCTGGTGAAAAGACGCACAACAAGTCCTCCTGCACTAATCCAACTCTCACACGCTGCTGGGCTGGATTTTCCTGCCCCACAGCAGCAGGGAAGGGAGGATGGAGTGGGAATGTCGTGGTGGCACCGCTGTCCTCAGCAGTCCCTCCTGGGAGCAGCAGCGTGTCCTCCTTCCCTCCAAAGCCCAAACATTCCCCCTGCTGCCGTTCCAGGTGGGATTTACTCTGCCCTCTGAAGGCAGAGCTGTGGCCAGCGACTGCATCAGATCAGCCCCTCGCTCCAGCCATCACCAGCGTGCCCTGTGCCATGGAAAACGGGAGGAATCCATGCGTTTTGGTGGATTCAACCACTGCATTTCCTTTGATTCCGTGGATTTCTGGCCTCTCACTTGCAGCTGAACTCCAAGAAGTGTTGAAGTAGCAACAGAAATGGTTGTGATGGTGCTCGGGGAGTCTGTTCACAGGATTCTTTTTGATCTGTGGTATCCAGAGTTTCTTTTCCAGGACTGTAATTCCTGTTGTCCCAATAGACCAGGCAAGTCTGGGCTGGCACTGGTGCCTGTTCAAAGAGGGGCACACACTTGGCTTTCCCTCTCCCCCCAAACTCAAACCACATCCACGTGTATCATTGTTTTTCGAGAACATTTCCAGTTAATACTGTCAGATTCTGGGTTTGCTGTGAAGGGTTTCAGTGCTTAAAAACTGGATTTTGGTGGGGTTTTTTTTTTAACTTAATCCAATAGTTGTAGAACCCCAGAATGGTTTGGGTTGGGAGGGACCATAAAACCATCTCATTCCAACCCCGTGCCATGGGCAGGGACACCTTGCACAGACCAGGCTGCTCAGAGCCCCACTAATGACTTCCAACACGGTGTGAGGTTTAATTAATGCCAGAGTTCACAGCTCTGTCTCCTTCCCTGCCACCCTGAGCACCGAGGGTGTGTACCCAGCACTCGGGGACTTTCCGGGTGCTCCCCTGGCAATTGGGGTGCTGGGCAGTGACGGGGCACGGAGACTGTTGAGGGTTTGGATACAGAAGGCACAGAAACATGGATTGCATGGACTGGACTGGGAATTTGTAAGGTTTTTGATTGACGTAACTTACCGACAGCTGATTCTTTCTGGACCAAAAACTTCCCCACCTTATTTGCAGCCAAATATCAAACAAACTGAAACATTTAGGTTAGAAATGAGGGAGAAATTCTTCCCTGTGAGGGAGGGGGGGCCTGGCACAGGTTGTCCAGAGGAGCTGAGGCTGCCCCTGGATCCCTGGAAGTGCCCGAGGCCAGGCTGGAACAACCCGGGATGGTGGAAGGTGTCCCTGGCCGTGGCAGGGGCTGGAATGGGGTCAGCACTGAGGTCCCTCCCGGCCCACAGCTCTGGGATTCCAGGATCCTGCCCTGTGTGAGCAGCAGGAACGCTGATCCCGAGAAAAGCGGGGATGGCTTTTCCTGCCTTGCTGACCCAGTGTTCCTGCCTTGAGGGAGACCATCTGCTCTGCATTCCCAGTGACTGCCATCCTCCCACAGCCAGCAGAACGCCTGTGATTTTGAGGGGAAAAAACCACTTTTCTCTATAATTAACACTTTGCACGTCTTGTCTTTCAGATGGGAAGAGGAGCTGACGAGAAGGATGAGCCTGGAATCCATGGTGGAAACCTTGCGAGAGGTGAGGCTTGGGCAGCTGGGAGTGACAGGTGCAGGGGTTTTCTGCACCTTTTGTCATGCTGGGCATCATTTTATTTGTGTTTTAATCAAAAATCTGACTTCTGGCTCGAGCTGCTGTGCTGCTGTAGAGGACAGTGTTAATGTTGGGAAGCTGGGATGGAAAGTTCGTGACCAAGTGGGAGGAGGGAGTGGAAGTTACAACGGAGGATAAGAATTAAATTTCACTAAAGAATTAAGTTCCATTCTAAGCCCCTTTTGCCGTGGTGCCTTCTGAGCCTGCTCAGGCCGAGTGAGGAGCTCTGCTGGGCTCTCCCCCCTCACCTCTGGCGTGTTCTCCCCTGCAGGAGGCACAGGAAGCAGAAGCTCTCCAGGAGGAGCTGAATGAGAAGATCGAGAGGCTGAAGGCAGAACTTGTGGTCTTTAAGGGTCTGATGAGTGATGTAAGTACAGAGGGCCCTCCGTGGGTGCTGTGTCCTGCAAACGGCTTCACCCGTGGCCGGGTGATCAGTGAGTGCTGCTGTGTAATTAATCAGTGAGTGCTGCTGTGTAATTAGCCATGGCTGCTGGATCTAATGCATCGGACAGATCCCCCTTCCCCGCTTCCTGTCTGGTCTGTGTGGAGATGCATTAACTGCTGCTATGCCCATGCCCAGCACTCCGCCCTCCCCTCCCCGCCCCACGGCGCTCGGATCTGGGAGTAAAGGCTCGGAGAAGCCCCGGAGCAGGGTCCAGGCTCAGCCCTGCCCAGCACCAGGAGCTGCTGGCACGGGGACTCCGCCTCCAGCTCGGCAAGAAAATCACCTTCCCAAAGGAGCACCTTCTGTGGAATCATTGAAGTGGCTTGGAAGGAGCTTAAAGATCATCCTGTCCCACCCCTGCCATGGCAGGGACACCTCCCACTGTCCCAGGCTGCTCCAGCCCCAATGTCCAGCCTGGCCTTGGGCACTGCCAGGGATCCCGGGGCAGCCCCAGCTGCTCTGGGCACCCTGTGCCAGGGCCTGCCCACCCTCCCAGGTGTTTCCCATCTCCCTTAGTGAAGCTCTGGAAAGATGAATCCAGTAATCCTGGTTCAGGTGTTGGCTTTGCTTCCAGGGCTGGTTCAACCTCATGGCTTAAACAAAAAGAAAGGAAAAAAAGGCCGTGTTTCCTCAAGAATTTCCTCATGTCTCCTTAGATACTGAGTGCTCTTCAAAGCCAGAGGATCTTTTAGGATAAAATTGTTGTATTTAAACAGGGAGAGCATGCAGATATCCAGAAGGATAAGCCAGGCGAACGTTAAGGTGCTTTTCTCAGTGAGTCTGAGGTAGCGCTGAAGCCACTTGTGTAAGGAATAAAGCCTGTTATGCTGATTTATTGTGCAATTTTTGCACACAACAGCTTCTCCTGCCTTCACACAAACCTGCAGAACCCGCTCCCGGGTGTCAAATCCATTCTCTCAGGGCCGCTAGATCTGCTCATGGGAAATTTGGCAATTAGCTGGGTGTCCTTCTGGTGGGCAATCGAGGGTGGCCAAGCCTGGCTGGAGGCAGCCTGGAAGGGAGAGGCTGCTGGGGCTGTGGCCACGGCCTGACTTCCCTGCACGGAGGATTTGACTGCTCCGTGTGTACAAAAAGGGAGGTGAAGGCAAACATCCTCCTGGGCTCAGGGAAAGTGCTCTGGGCTCTGCAGACTTTGAGGGACAAGGGAACACAGGGAAAGCAAGGAGAGTGCTTGTTTTGAACCTCGCTGGGCAAATATTTGGAAGAGAGAAGTGCAAAACGTTGGCACGTGGCTCTTTCCTTCCTGCAGATAAGGATCAGCAGTTCAGTGGATAAGATTGTGTCAAGTGTGTCAGTGGTGAGAGATTTGTTTTCCTCAGTGTCTCTGGAAAACACAAATCTCCAAAGGTGGTTCACAGGGGCTGGAGAAGACTCTAATAATTTAAAACAAAACAAAAAAAAAGGTGGGAAAAAGCAAAGCAAACGAACAAAAAGCCCAAATCTTTCCTCTTAGGAAGGGGATTTGGTGTTTAAGAATGGTCTGCAAAGGGTTTTTCCACTTTGGTGTCCCAAGTGGAAGCATTGCTTAGGAGTGGGACTGGCCAACAGAGCAAGTCTCGACCAGGATGGAAAATGGGCTTTGGGGATTTTTTAACGTTTCTTCCTTCATAAGGAGCCAGATGCTCTGTCTGAGTGGGAGTATCTCTCAGGAATTAGAGCTACTACCAGGCAGTATTTTTCATGCAGAATTTTTCCTGCAGAATCTTTGCTGGGCTGGAAGCCAGGTTAGTGCTGGCGAGGAGTGCTCTCTGTGCCAAGGTTTTCACGGATCTCTCTAGATCCAGTCACGATTTGGTGGTTCCGTGCTCTGTGTGCAGTGGCTGTGTGGCCTGGGCTCTGCTTTAACAGCAGCTTCTCCGTGCAGGCACAGCTTTTGTGTCTGACGGAGGGGAGGTGTTGCATCCTCACCGGGTTTCACGTTTCCTTCTGCTCTGCACACGCCACACGGGGGGCTTTTCTCCATTTTCAAAGCGTTATTGATAGGATCCCAGGATGGTTTGGGATGGAAGGGACCTTCAGGACAGTCCAGTCCCACCCCTGCCACGGGCAGGGACACCTCCCACCATCCCAGGTTGCTCCAAGCCCAGCTTGAGCACTTCAGGGATGGGGCAGCCACAGCTTCTCTGGGCATTCCATCGTCCCGCCCTGTGCCTGACCCATCGAGGCTCCCCCTTGCCACACTGAGCAGTTGTTTTGGGGTGGGTGCAGGTTTTTTTTCCGGTGGCAAATCCCTCCGAGTCAAAGCTTTGTTGGAGTCAGGGGTGAGCACTGCCTGTGGAGCCCCGAGCCGGCCGGAGAGCAGGGTGTGGAGCTGTCAAACGCCGGCGCGGCCTGGGGTTCCAGAGATACTGCGGGGCATCTCCTCTTGCCTGAACTGTCTAATAACAGAAGGTAACCCCTGCTGTCCTTCCTGCAGCCCATGACAGACCTGGACACAAAGATCCAAGAAAAGGCCATGAAGGTGGACATGGACATCTGCCGCCGAATCGATATCACGGCCAAGCTGTGCGATGTCGCGCAGCAGCGCAACTCGGAAGACGTTTCCAAGATTTTCCAGGTGATTAGGCCCTGAATTTTCCATAGGGCAGGGCAGGAGGGAGCAGTGCTGGGCAGTGTGCTCCAGGCCCTTTGCCTTCTCCCGAACTCTCTCCGTAGCCGTGTTTCCCTCGCTGTCAGTGTAGCTCTGCTGCAGGAGCTGCTGCAGCACCAGGAGCACAAAGTGCAGAGGGTTCGAAAAAAAAGGAGTCCCAGGATGATCTTTAAGCCATGCTGTGAGTCTGGTGTTAGTCTGCACTGAAAGCAGGGTAAAAAGCAGCGTTACAGGGCCTAGGTTTGGATAATTCCTCCCTCCCATTTGTTCCCTGCACAAGTGAGAGGTTTCAAGCTCGAGGAACTGTCATCTGAATGTTCTTATTTCTGGCTCAAGCTCCGAGGCCAGAAATAACATTTCTGTGATGGCGAGCTCTGGCTGCTCTGAGAGACACAAGCTCCAGCTGCTTTCCTTGGAGCTCCTTGGTGCTAGAAGGAAAGTCCTTTAATTTGCTCCAGAAGCTCTGCCTGGAGCAGAGCTGTCACTCCCAGTGCAGCTGGTCTGTCACAACTGCAATTTCAGCCCTGATTAACCCCCCTTCCTTCTGCTTCCATCTAAACGTGTCTTGTGCAGGCTCTCAGTAAATCTGGTGCTGTTCTCTGTATAGTGGTAGCACACAGTGTGCTAAATGCTGGCCAAAAGCACTGGCAGAGATCCTTGTGGGCTCTGCTGGTGAAGCTGCCGAAATGTTTGATGGTTTTTTCCCCTGATGTTCCCCAAAAGGCTCAAACCTCCTCAGAGGAGAATTATGTCTCTGGCAAGTGGAGGCACTGCATGGTGCCGGTGCTTCCTTCTTGTCTCGGAGGAGAATTGCTGAGTCTTTCTGCTCGGGGGTGACTGCAGAGCACACTCCTGCTCAGGCCTGCAGGGGTTAAAATGACCAGGAGAACGAAACCTTGGAGAACAAGGCCAGCAAGGGATGGTTTGTGTGCCAAGCAGAGGGAAAAGTGCTGGAGGCTGGGAGTGGAACGTGTGTGTTTGTGGCTCTGGCACCAGCTGGGAGCATCCTGTGTTCCCAGCCCTCTGGGATCCTCTGGGATGATCTGGGAGCATCCTGTGTGTTCCCAGCCCTCTGGGATGATCTGGGAGCATCCTCTGTGTTCCCAGCTCTCTGGGATCCTCTGGGAGCATCCTGTGTGTTCCCAGCCCTCTGAGATTCTCTGGGAGCATCCTGTGTGTTCCCAGCCCTCTGTGCCCCTCGAGTTCCCTGAAGTTCCTTTCCTGGGGGCTGTCCAGGCTTTCCCGTGGCTCAGCCAACCCTTCTGTGTCCGCCTGAGGATTCTCACCCCGCTGCTGCTGCCGGGCTGGGGCCGGCCCTGGATTAAAGCTCTCGGGGAAGGTTCCCCGTCTGCTCCTTGCTGGGGGTTCCGTGCTGGAGGCCGCGCCCGGGGTGGCAGCGGGAGAGGGAGGGTTCTGCCACCGCTCTCTGCCCGGGCACCGCCGCCCGCTTCTGCTTTCCCTGGCTCCCTCCAGGCTCTGCATGTCCCTGGCAGCCCCAGGCCGGGCTCGGGGGCAGAGGGGCGTCCCCGGGCGCTGGCACAGCCTGCAGCTTGCTTTGCTCTGCCCAGCCGCTCCCCGAGCTCCGTGCCCACCTCTCCCCCGGCGCGGTCCCCGCCGCCGGCCCGGCCGGGGCACCCCTGGGTGTCCTGCGCTGTCCCCTCCTTCCAGCCCCGAGCCCCCCCTCAGCCGGGCCCGCAGTCACCGCTGCTCTCCCCCCAGGTGGCTTCCAAGAAGAAGGAGCGGAAGCTGACGTCGGACGAGGAGCTGTCGGAGCAGGAGGCGGACAACGGGAGGTTCTCGGACGACGAGGTCAGCTGCTCGCTGAACATCACGGACGAGATGAAGAGGATGTTCAACCAGCTGTGAGTGCCCGCGAGAGCTGCTCTGCTGGGCAGCCCTGGCCTGGCTCCCCGGGCTGGCAGCGTGCCACGGGCCGGGAGGGTTCGGGGAAGTTCTGATGGAATGAGCAGATTTCTGCTCCTCCCTCAGGTGGGGGGAACTACAGAGGGTGTGAAAAATACAAACTGGTTTTGCCACTGTGTTGTTGCAAAAGAGGAAAAACGCAACGAAAAAGGGTCAAACCCAGGAGCCTGTTCTGCATGTTGGGCTGAGTGTTTGATTCCTAGGGTTTGCTGCTGCTTGGCTGGGTAGAATTTGAACTGGAAGCTCGGTTTGGAGCGGATACAAACCTCTCGAGCGTTTTGGGATGTTTTTCGTTGGGCTGTAGGCAAATGGGAGTGGTGGATCTGTCTGGAAGATCCGTGGATGACAATTTATACATGCCAGGAACGTTGGTGTTGTCAGCTGTGCTGCAAAGTCCAGTCTCACAAATGATAAGAATTGGAGTTTATCTTGCCTAAAGCTTTACCCCTAAACCAAATCTTTTTGCCTAAAGCTTTACCCCAAACCAAAGAGTTTTGCCCAAAGCTTTACCCCAAACCAAATCTTTTTGCCCAAAGGTGTACCCCAAACCAAATCTTTTTGCCCAAAGCTTTACCCCAAACCAAATCGTTTTGCTTTCCCACGCAGAGCAGGACGGGATCTGTGTGGGGGAGGGCACAGGGGGTGCTCCAGGACCCCCAGCTCCTCTCTGGTGTCAGGCACTGCCCAGAGCTCTGCTTCCAGGGGAGTGTTCTGCTCCCTCCGTTCTGCCTGAATTCCCCGTGTGGGAGGGATGGCTTTTTGCAAAAGCTGTGGATGATTCCCCTTGTTAGGGCTCCTTTCAGGTGTCTTTAGGCCCTTAGTAATAATCAGTGTAATAAACACAGATTTGTGACTTCTCCACTGCCAAATTCGCTGTGACAGCAGGCAGTGTGTGGATTTTTCACAAAAAGCAAGAGGCTAAAATGAACCTGCTGGGTTGGTCATGCTTTTAGGTTGTAATTTTTGTTCCCAAACCTGCCCTGTGGGACCCAGTTGTTGTCGATGCTGCTAATGAGGATAGGCCTTATCTCCTGGTGCTGTTACACCTGGCACAAAGTGCTGCAGGAACTTTGTTCTGTCAAGCTGGGGTGATGTGGGAGAGTGTTGGTGGTTCATTGGGGAGGGACTTGGCGTCTTTGTGAACTAGAAAATGATAATTTAGAAATAGATTGAGGAGCTGATATCATTAACAGAAATAAAACAACTTGCATTTTAGCTGTAATGAACTTAATTTTTAAGAATTAAGTAGTAAAAAAATTCAGACTGCAGTGGATTTCAAGCAGTGTGTGAGGTCAGCCCAGGAGCCTTTGTGCTCTCTGGCCAGGACAGATCTTGCAAAAAGAAAAACGATTTGAAGAAGTGGAATTGCAAAAGGCACAATCATGACTGTCCAAGTTTTTTAAATGACGTTTTTACGGCGCTGCTGATCCGGACAAACCAAACCTCCTGTCCCTTGCCAAGCTCTGCAGCCTCCCGGGGCAGCATCGGGCTCCTTGCTGAGATGTTATCAGCTCAGAGGAAGTGAGCTAAAGCCACAAAAATGCATCAGCCTGGAAGCCCGGCTGCTTAGGGAGCAATTCCAGCTCTGTCGGGGCTCCTGGACCGGCCTGGGAAGCAGCTCCTGCCGTGCTCTCCCCCTGGAGCTGCCCCCGACGGCACAATTTGGAGCAGATAACGGTGTGGAAGGCTCTCCTGCCCGTCAGGGGCTGCAGGAGTGTTTTTCTCCCCTGCTCATCCCCTTGGGGCTCAGCCTTTTGCCCCTCGTTCCGTTCAGACCCCGAGGGCTGCAGGGCACCCCCTGAGCTCTGTGAATCAGCCCCGTGGGACATCCCCGGGCTGCGCTTTCCTCCTTTGCCCACGGAGGAAAGGAACAGCCCCAAACATTTTTGTGGCTTTGTAAACAGGGGAAGCTTCTGTGCAGCTCCGTCTGGAGGGCAGAGCCGGGCCGGTGCTCGGAGCAGGAGCCCCAACAAGGATCTTTTATTCTGTGGCGTGGCAGGGAGCCCAGGGCAGAGGGGCTGGGACTCGGGGACAGGCTGCTTGTGAAGGCTCCGGGGGTTTCCAGCCGCTGCATTGTCCCCTCCTGCGGCTCTCACAGCCCGTTTTTCTAGACAATTAATTAAGGGACGGAGGGAGTGGGTTCGTTAATGCCTGTTCTGTTCTCGCAGTCGGGAGACGTTTGATTTTGATGACGACTGTGACAGTTTAACGTGGGAGGAGAACGAGGAAACGCTGCTGCTTTGGGAAGACTTCACCAACTGCAATCCCTCCATTGACCTCCAAGGAGAGGTGAGTTCCTTCCCGTTATTTTCTCCAACTCTCCTCTGCAGAAACTCTCCCTCAGCTGCTCTTTCAGCCCTTTGAGCCTGTGGGTGTTTGCCTGGCGATCCAGTCTGCCACCCAAACCTGCTCTGACTTTAAAATCCTCTCAGTGCTTCATCCCTGCGGTTGATTTTCGGTCTGTGCAATCACTTTATTGGCCAAACTTTATTTCCTTGGCTCCTTCAAACTGAGTATTTAAAAGCACCAAGTGAGAGGCAAAAGATCCAACTCTGTTCCAGGAGCATCAGGGAATCTGTCACCCTTTTTCTGGGCTGACAGAGGAAGTGATTTAGATGGGATATTAGGAAAAAATCCTTCCCTGGGAGGGTGGGCAGGCCCTGGCACAGGGTGCCCAGAGCAGCTGTGGCTGCCCCTGGATCCCTGGCAGTGCCCAAGGCCAGGCTGGACAGGGCTGGGAGCACCCTGGGACAGTGGAAGGTGTCCCTGCCATGGCAGGGGTGGCACTGGATGGGATTTAAGGTCCCTTCCAACCCAAACCAGTCTGGGATTCTGGGATCTTCACACAGCACCTCCCTTCTCTGTGCAGGATCATTCCCACTTTAATTCTGATAATATGTGGAGTGCAGGGCCCGGGAATGACTGGGAATGACAGGGAATGGGATGGGGATGGCCAGGAATGGCCAGGAATGACGGGGAATTGCAGGGAATGACAGGGAATGGAAGGAAATGGCAGGGAATGGCCGGGAATGACGGGGAATTGCAGGGAGTGACAGGGAATGGCTGTGTTACTGCATCGCTGAGCAGTGCAGCGGTGGGAGGTGGGAAATCATCCCTCCATCCCTCCCTCCAT
>VZRO01008430.1:103020-122093 GCA_013397915.1 Daphoenositta chrysoptera | reverse complement strand
AGAGCACCCACAGAGCAACGGCCCTGAGCGCGCACGGCCGGCGCGCACGCGCAGCACTGCCCGTCTCCCTCCCGCCCCTAAACACCGCTTGATGCGACCGGGCAGTTACTGCGCATGCTCAGCGGTGTTTCCGTCTCGCCCTTCATTACCACGTGAGCAAGGGCGTCACGTGGGCAGCGGCACCTGCTTCCGCCCCCGGGGACGCTGCTGCGGGGAGATGGCTCCGCGGGGCTGCGGGCACGGCTGTGCCGCCTTGGGACTCAGACCCACCGCAGCAGCTACCTGTCATCCCCAGCCCCGCCCACTCCTGCAGCTGCTGCTCCCCCGGAGACACCTCTAGGCAGGAGGGCTCCTGCTGTGGCACATAACGCTATACCCAGAGGTCGTGTCCATGCCCAGTGACCCCCTTGGGCCCTGGGACAGTCCTGTAACCGCGGTATCTTCCTCCTGCTGTACCTGCCCACCTCGAACTAAATCCACAGCACCTGGGCCCCCAACCACCCACTCAGGTTCGTCCTTTCCAACAACCTTTGCAAAGTGGCCTTGGGAACGAGCACTGAACTGGTTCCAGAGTGGTGAACACAGGGAAAACTTTAATGTTCTTGGAAGCATCTGAATGCCACACAAGAAAGCATGGATTTTCATTTTAAAAAGTGATTTTATTTTAAATTTCTCCAGAATTCCTAGCAGAATGCCCGTATTACTGAAGGAAAGCAATACTGATCAGACAAATGTACCCATCAGTAGTGAATCATGCCCTTCACACTGCAGTTGCACATGTCCTTTGGAGCTCCACTACAGTCCTGGCACTTCATCTTTGCACAGAGAAAACTGCATGCTTTAAAGAGTGCTGAGATAAAGAAGGATACATTAGGAGGGCCACAGATATAAAATAAATTAGAAGCATCTGTAAAAGTTTCTTTCCATATACAAAATAACTTTTCTTTTTTGGGGGTGATTTTCATCTTTTTACACTGATAGTCTGTACACAGATAAACATTTCACCAGAAATCATTTTTAAATGCTGGTTTTACAAGGAAAAAGGAGCCACTAAACAACCCATCGGTCTCCTGCAAACTCACAAGCCTGTACTCAGACAAGGGTGTTAATCTGTGGGACCAGCCCTGCCCTGGGAGTGACACTCTGCTGCCGATGAGTTCAGGGCCCCCAGAGTACGGAAGTACCGATCACCACCTTTCCAACTAAATCAGAGCACTGAGTGCCCTGTCCACTCCTTTCCTGAACAGCACCATGGAGGGCAACTCCACCACCTCCCTGGGCAGCCCCTTCCACTGCCTGACCATTCTTTCCATGAAGAAATTCTTCCTAATGTCCAGCCTGAACCGCCCCTGATGCAGCTTGAGGCTATGACCTCTGGTCCTGCCGCTTGTTACCTGGGAGAAGAGGCCACTCCACAGCCTGGCTACAACCTCCTTGCAGGTAGACAACCCACAAATTATTTGCAACTATGCTCTAGAATATGTGGTGAACAAGTCACTCGGACACTTCACTGAGTGTGATATTTTCATGCCCCTGGCCTGCTGAGTTTCCATAGCAAGAAAAGTTTTCCATGAAAGAAACGACTGAGCTTTTGAGAAATCAGAGTTACGCACTCAGCAGTCCTGTTTTGAGCTCTTCTGCCTAGGGGCACCGAGCTCTAATAAGCTGAATGACAGAGAACATGTCACTGAAAGGGAACTCACAGACAAGGTGGATAACGTTGTACCAAGGAGATGCATGTCCATGTAGGGTTATCTACGGCTTTTAGGATGTCAGATTTGTTTTACCTCCTTGCTGTACTACTCTATAACCTAAGGCAAGAAACTTAGCTTTAAAATGAAGACTATTACATTTCTAACCTCCCCCTGCCATTAGTCACCATAAGAACAGAGAAAAGAATTAACAGCTTGCGCTGCTTCCAAAATCTTGTACAAAAATAGTTCACTATGTCCTTTGGGCAGTCTCAAAAATCTGCAGATAGTTCTTCCTCCTCTCAATTTCAACAGGTACAGTCAGGTCCCATTCCCAAGGCTTGTGTCTCAGTCAAAATCACAGACAAATGAAGTTCGTATTCACTTTCCTTGGAATCACTATCTGGAACCCATTCCACTTCCATTCTCATTGTTTGGATTTCTTTACATTTTCTCTGTGTCCAAAGGAAATGCACTGGCAGTGCAAACATAAAGTAGGTATGATGAGACCCCCGTCCACCCCCCCTTCCCCAAACAGCAAGTGATCACCCTGGTATTGCCAACAGGCCTCACCAGGTGTTATCTGCATGCACAGGACTCCGCTGTCATGTTGGGGTACACCTTCAGAACCACGTTTTTGTTTTCGTCAAAGAATAAGATACTAAGAGAAGACATTTTGTCAGGAACACAGCAAGGCTCGGGAATGCCGGGGACCACTCCGACAGCTCTCACAATGCTCTGGATGGTGGCATGGTTGGATGGCTTCATGGCCTGCAAGAGAAAGATATGGCAGAACATGTTACTGCACCCACATTGCAATGGATTCATGCACTCTACAATAAAATTGCTTTCTTGAAGGACCCTGTGGAGACCCCTCAGCTGGTACATCTGTCTGCCCTCCACTCTTTCCATTTACCATTGTAGCTGCCCTGAGCCAGCAGCAGGGAATACGAATCTGGGCTGGTTCGTTTGGCCCCCAGATGCCAGAGTCCATCCACTGCGTTCAGCTCCCTGCTGGGGGTGGAACCTCGGGCTCCCTGTGGGATCTGCCTGCCCAAGGGGTACCTATAGGTCAACGTGGTCTCTCCTGATTTAAGCTACACACGGGCTGCAATTCGGTCATCTGGCTGGGAGGGAGGCAGTTCATATGTTGACAGGCTGTGTTGCTAGGGGGGCCAAAGAAACACAACTCGTGGGCTGGGAAGTTTGAGCAGTGGAACACGAGCCCACCCGGAACAAACCAAAAGGGGATAAAATGCATGCAAAGGAGACAATGGGAGTGCCTCAGGCCATGATGCCGACTGTTTCTCCTGACGCTCGTGCAAGACTCTGCTGTTTTGTTCCTCCTTCCATGCCAATTGCTTCTCGTCCAGAGCATACATCGGTAGCCAGTGGCACTGCTGAGGAACTGAGCCTCCAAGACAGCTCTACCTCATACTAAAGTGACATTTTCCTCCAGAGAAGAAACTCCAAAAGACAAAGTTTCCTAAATTTATAAAAAGGGACACGCTTGGGTTTGCTCTGAACAAAAAGGAAATCTGCCTGGTGAGATAACTGCTTGGCCACAAAACCAGAAACCATTAAGGTGTTAATAAAAATAAAAAACCAACACAGAGAAATGAAAAATACAAAGTTTTACCTCTGAACCCTTAAACACTTCCAGATCCAAGTATCTGTACCAAAGACAGGTGGGCATGAAAACTGCACAAGATACAGCTTTTAGCCAGGGACTTTGGTTTGCTTTTTAGAGTTGCTCTTACACACAGAATCTGGGAATCAACATAGTTCAGTGTGTACCCCATTACTTATCACTGAGAAATATACAGACCAAGGTCATTTTGGCCAAATGTTCAATTTGCAGTTTTGCTGCAACAAGAGATGATTTGTTTCTGGGAAAAAAAGTCAGTCTTAAGGTCACAGTTATTCCTGTGCAAAAAGCACAGGAGTAACTGTGAAATTCCACCTTGTCATATCATTTGTGCAACACAGTAGTACACAAAGTTGTAAGTCTCCATCTAAGGTGATCTCAAGAAAGACATTTCTGTTGGTTTGTTTTGAATTCAGGAGTGCCTATATTCCTTAGCAGTAGCAGCCAGGGATTTAAAAACATGTCTTAGATTATCACACAATTCAGATTTCTGTATCATTTCTTCCTTCAAAAGGAAGTGAAAGCTGCAGTAGCACACAGCCATGTTTCCTTACTCAGCTGCTGAGCAGCATTCTCCCCAAAAATAACTGGGAGCCCAATAGCTGTCCTGAGCCTGCTGATCACAGGCCAAAAGGTAGAACACCTACTGAGATCCTATTTCCTGTAGCCAGTAGTACTGAAACTAAAATCAGGTCTCCAAATATGCCATGTAACATCTCATTATAAATCTTCTCCTTCAGATATGGAATCCATAGTCCCAAAATGCCAAATTGCACCAAACTGACTTCAAGCTAAGCAGCACCCAACTGATTTCAAGCATGGCCTCAGCTTTCAGTGGGAACAGCCTGGACACACGCTGTCCTAAAAGAAGTATCTCTGTTTGACATGGGTAGCATGCAACAGAGAACATGGTCCTCACTGACCCCAGCCCATGCTGAGCATGGTGTGCCAGTCCTTCAGGTGCACCCTGGAGGATAACCAGCTTCAGCACAACTCTGCTTCAGCCAGCGAGAATTTAACCGCAAGCAGAGCAAAAATCCAAGTCCTGTGCTTCTCAGGAAACCCAAATCCCCTTGGGAGTACTGAACTGCCATAATGCCCTGCACAAGGGGGGGTGAGTCAGGTCACTGCCTGCGGGCTGCCTGTGCTCCGTCCAGCACGTGGTCATGGAAGGCAGGCAGAAGTTTGCTCAGAGAAGGGGAGAAGCAGGGCAGGCCGAGAGGGCCAGCAGGAGATAAAAACACCGAGCTGCCTCCAAACGGCCAGGCCTGTTAGTGAGCCCAGCTGCGGTTGGGCTACACCTGCCAAGCTGCTCGGCCCTCAGGAGCCTGGCTGTGGAATGTCATTACAGCTGGGTTATGTGCAGGGCACACAATGGCAGTCACGAGCTCTCATTCCTGACCCGGAGGGCGTCTGCCCAGCCTGCAAGCTCTGTGCCATGTCACACTCCCAGCACATGTGGATTTGACAGCAATCAAACCAGCTAACTAGAACCAGGGCATGGGTAAGGCCTGAAAATCTGGAGCGGGGGGGCATACCTGTTCTTAATTACCCAACAGGTTGATAACTCTAGGAGCTCACCCTCAGCAAGGGAACATTATATACCCACAGGCACAGACTAGTCTGTTCTTGCCTGAGGGTCAGAGTATCCTTCTGCAAACACAATCTTAGTAGTAGCAGGTCCTGTGATCCTCAGCTTTAAAGCCTGCCTTTGCAGCTGGAGGTAGGTAGGCAAGTCATCTCCTGCAAGGAGAGGACCCCACCTTCCTCAGCTTGCTTTGTCTGGGTGCCATTCCCTTTGGTACAATTCCTCTACCCATCACTTTTCAAAGGGCAACTCCCTTGGTTCCTTAAGCCACTGAAATGCCAGATATATTTTGAAACCAACTGCTGTGGCTTCACTGTGGCAGGAATAAATACTCTGGAATGAAACACTGCAGTGAGTCCAAGAGCTCTGCCTTTACTGATGTTTCCTGCAGGTGTTACTTGTGCATACCCCTCAATTTAGGCCAGCCTCAAATCCCACATCCTACTCTCAAGTTTCAGCAGCCTCCAGGGGCTACATGTTGCTAAGAATGACACTGGACATTTGGAGCAGAGTTCATCTATCTAGGTCACAGGGCTAGGAGCACATCAGCCTCGCCTGCTACTCACATGCAACCAACCGGTGCAAACCAGAGAATATTTTGAAAGTCAGCGGGCCTAGATCCATTGCTTTTGGATCCCCTTGGTCTGTCATACAAGTGATTCACTCGACTCTTTTGCTGACAGGCGCCCTGACCATTCCCGCCACTGCCTGGAGCTCTCTGCCCTTGGGGCAGCCTTGCCTCCAATGGTACACGGCTTTCCTGGAGTGTGTTGTGCTGACTGCCTGTGGTGGGGCTCTGGGCTCCTTTCGGGCACAAAAAGTGCTGCCTATGAAACAATTTTCCAAATCTGGCTTGTAGTTTGTTTGTTAAACAGACTAATAACAACTTCACACATCATAAGCACTCTTCAGGATATGTTTTATGGCAATTTGGGTTCTGGATGAAAAACTAATAGCAAGTTGAGTTTTTTTAAATTATCTTTGCAAGCTTATCTTTTTACTAGATGTTCTAACCACTGCCCGTGGCTGCATGGGGAAAAGGTACCAGGTAGGTCCTAGATCCAAACGCATACTGGCACCAGCTGCCTTTTTACTGATGGGGGAAAATAATTGCCCAGTTCATGGTAACAGACATTGAAAAAGAATCAATAAAGACCATACCTTTGGAATAGGGAATTGACATTCTCCTGAGCAGTAATAGGCATCGAAGGACTTAGGGGAAATAATCCACTCACTCCAGCCAATGTCTGCAAAATCCACCTTAAGGTAGCGCCGGGTGCAATACCTCGGCTCATTCCACTGCTTCCTCCTTGCCTTCTTCAGTGTTTGCTCATCAAACTGGAGAGTCTGGGTCTTCTGGAGATGACTCTTCCTCTGCTTTTTCTTACTCCTGGCCCTGTCTGCTAACTGTGGCTGGAAGGTCTTGTAGGGTTTTCTGTCTTCCCATCTCTCGTCTTCACCGTACTGGTACTTGGCTCCTGGAAGCTCGTTATTCTGCAATGGCAACAGGATGTTTGCAGAGCGTTTTCTCCGGTGATTCCTGACACGGCTCCTCATGGGGCTTTCTGGCTTGGAAAAGACCCTCGCCAGAGGATGACGGTGTCCTTGCAAAGTAGAGACAACACTCTCTGGCTCTGAGATAGCAGAATCATTGGCGTAAATCAGAATATAGGGTGCATAGGAAGAAGATGCCCTTTCCCAGGGGTGATGGCTGGTCAGATCCATTTTAACACTGATCAGCAGTTCGTTGTTTTGCTTTGCTTCAAGAAGGAGCTGAGTGATATCCTTCCACTGCCAGGAAAGGATGTCCTGGTAAGCAGAAGAGACATTCATGAGGAAATGTCCCAGGCTCCGAGCTGGGTTCCCAACTGAAGGAAAGGTCCAAACTGAAAGATGTATCTGAATTTCAGGTTTCCTGTGCCTGTGATGCGAACAGCCACTGGACTGGGAACAGTTCCACTTCACATGCAGCAGATCACCAATATAATAATACACCGAAGCTGACAAGACGTTTTCAGACTCCGTGAGTGATGTTAAGTTGAAAATGTACATCTCCTGGCCTTCGGGGCTCCCTAGAAAAAGAAATACTTAGATGTCATCCAGAGGACACACAGGCTGCTCTGACAGCCTTTTGGCTAAGTGAGATACTAATCATGCCTGAAGTTTCCCTCTAGAATAATTATCAGTTATAACAGGTACATTTAGTCATTCTGTCTAGGACACTTCATCAATTTTCATGCCAGAGTTAGAAGGTATTTACTAATACAGCTGAAGGCAGGCAGATGGTACTAGAGCATCCTCGGTAGCCCAAAGGAAGCCAATACAGAAACCAGATTTGAGGGGTAGCAGGGTGGCACACCCCTCCTTGTGTCTGTGCAGGGATAAACAAGCCAAGGACAACCCTTCTTACGCCTCGGATGTGCCTGTGCCAAGTAGGAGTGACACGGGGGACAGCATGCTTTCCACAGCTGTGAAATTCAGGAAATGGACCTAACTGCAGGTACTGTGCCCAGACCCAAGGATGCTGGTCTGGAAAACATATGGGGGACTCTAACCCCCAGAAGGTGCAACAGGAAGGCTCAAGGGGAAGGTTTAGTTTTTCTTATAAAACTCCCTGGTTGGGCTGCAGTTATGTCCATCCTTCAGAGCAAGAGAAATACAGATCCAAATGTTAAGCTGTAAAACCAGGTTGTATGGAAATCTCAAATACAGTATAGCTAAGGTGTGGTCTGCAGCCCCCCCAAAGGGTTGGAAACATCCCGACACATTAGAGAAATGAGGACAAGCAGAATTAAGTACTTTGTGGACACGACGGTATGTCAAAACACTCTCCAAAGCGTTATTCCAAGCAATGACAAGCACAGAGATGGCCATGGACTAGCAATGACCAGCCATACCTCTCCCACCCTCCAAACAATGTAGGAAGTCCCTTGTCCAAGCAAGTTGTGTTGGTTTAACACAGCCTGGTTTTTTGGTGGTGGTGATGGTGGGGGCGAGGGGGAAGCCACAGAGGTGGCTTCTGTGAGAAGCTGCTGGAAGCTTCCACTATGTCCGACAGAGCCGAGCTCTGAAGATGGACATGCTGCTGGTCCAATTAGAGAGGCTGGTAATGCCTCTGTGATGACATATTAAGGAAGAAAATCAAAACCGCACAGGCACAGTTTTTCCTGGAGGTGGCGAGGTGCTGTGGCCGGGACCATCCCAGCGCCGGGTGCAGCCATGTGGCCACGCGGCTGCTGCAGCTGTGTGGACAGCACCATCTCGGCATGGCCCACGGTGAATTTTGCCTGTCCGGCCGCCTGTAGCCAGCCGCGCCATGGGCAGAAGGGCAGGGGCGGTGGCTTCTCCTTTTCGGCGCCCCGCATGAGGAGAGGCATTGAATGGCGCCGGCGCCGTGGCAGCCGGCACCACCCACGCCGCGTGGCCGGCAGCAGAAACATGGCGAGCGATTCCCCGACACAGAACTTAGACAAAATAAACTTCTAACCACTGCAAAATCCTGCAGAAATCTTTGAACTGGTGGAATGTGCTGGCAATGGTACTTACGAGCAGCAGGTTTTTTTCCTCCTAGTTGGAGAAAGAGGAGGAAGTGAGGACATGTGGAAAAACCCAACATGGTGGCACCAAGGTCAATGGAAAGAAAGAAAGGGAGGAGGTGTTCCAAACGTCAGAGTCGAGATCTCTCAGCAAGCTGTGGTGAAGACTATAATAAAACAGTCTCCCTGTAATCCATGAACTCCATGGGGGGTATGCAGAGATTCCCTCACAGCCTGTGAGAAAAGGTGTTCACGCTGGAGCAGGTAGATGCTAAAAAAAGCTATAATCCAGTGGGAGACCTGAAGAGAAAGAGAGAGCCCCTGCTTCCAGAAATAGAAAAAAAGAGGGCTCTTGCTTCCAAACTAGAGCAGCTTATCCTTAGAAGACTATACCCCATGGACTAGTGACCCACGCTGTGGCAGTTTTGGGAAGAGTTCTTGGCCCGTGGGAGGGACTCACATTACAGCAGGTTGGGTGAGACTGCTACCCGTGAAATTAGAACCACGCTGGAGGAGTTCAGGGAGAACTGTCTCCTGTGCGGAGGACACCACAGCAGAGGAGAGACTCCTCTCCCTAAGTGAACTGAAAAAAGATCCTGAGCGACGACCTGGGGAGGAGGGAGGGACTGGGAGGGGGAAAAGGTGTTTTAAAGGCTTATTTTACTCCTCATTATCTTCCTCTGACTCTGTTAATAATAAATTTACTTTATACCTTTAAATTTGAGCCTGGTTTTGCCCTTAGTGTATTTTCTCCCACTCCTTAACTCATGAGTCCTTCCTTTTTTTCCCCTCCTGTGCTCAGCTATAGCAGAAAAGAGTGAGTGAACAGTTTTTGTGGATACCTAGTGTTTTAACTGGTGTCAAACCACAACACAAGTGAAAACATAATCTCCAGTACTGATCTTTCACAGACTTGGATAGTTTCATGTTCTGTGTGACATTCTGTGCCTCCAGCCTGCAATATCCCAATGGCCAGTGCCATTCAGGTAAGTCTGGCAAAAGCCAGTACTCTCCCTGTGCTGCTCCATCCCTAACCCAACAATCCAAGCAGCTTCCTCCTCTTCTGAACATTTTTGTGTCATAATTTTTACCAATCAATACATTAAAAAAGCAGGAACTGGTCCCACTAGAAAGGCAGAACCCTTCTCCCCGACTTACCAGATGCACTGCTTCATGGAACTATGAAAAAACGACATGCTTTCTTCAGTGGAACAGGGCCAAAACAGTGAAAAGGCCAAATCATTTAAGGAAGACACCTTTGTTTACATGTTCAGGCCAATCTGACACAAGAGCACATAGGTAAGTTTCCAAGCAGTGAAAACTCATGTACCAAACCCATACAAATTCTAGCTATTACAGATGCCCAGGGAACTAGATTTACTTGGAATTCCATCCTACTTTTTATTCCTCAAGCCAAAACCAGCTCTTGATTACACTTGTACTAAGCATACACAGGACCTGATCTCTGCTTGGCTTATAACCACTAAGGTAATAAGGTGAATACGTATCTGGCAGAGCATTGAGTAGATCAGTCTTAAGAGCCAGAATTCATAGTGTCTCATGAGCACCTGTTTAAGGAATTATTTAAATCATTGCTGTATGTTGAACGACAAGTTTTGATCTTAATATTTATTATGAATGCCACTTAAAAAATCCTGCCTGTTCTACATTGGCATATTGTATTGGAAGACAAAAGAAGCTACTTTTGTTTATAAAGAAATTCTAGACAGCATGGGGCAGACACAGAAGGAGTCTGTTTTTTCGGTTAAAAGCTAAACTCCAGCAGCCACTTCTGGCCTGTAACTATGCCAAGATGAAGCACTTGCAGTAGATGGCGCTATTTTCCTACACAACCACCCTCAAGCTTCAGCAGATCTGAGTTCTCAGATCTTTCATCTGCAAAATCATCTCGAAAACAGTTATTAGTGGCTAGCACAGACATCTGTGGATTTGCTGGATTCTGCCTCAAGAAACTCAACTGCATGACCTGGGGTTCCATCAAAATTTGGGAGTACTGGGTCCAGTACCTCCCTCATGCGACAGCGATACCTGACTCCCAGGTGTGAGCACTGCACTGAAATAAGTGCTCCCCGGGCTAGAAATAACCCTTAAAAATGACAGACATGCCAAGGAAGATGCAGCTTTAAAATATCTAAAACCACACCCTTTTCTCAGGAAAATTTCATTTCATTGAAATGAAACTTTGTCTTTTGGCTCATAGGACACACTCAGCTGGAAATTATTCCAGAGGATAAGTTTTAAGAATAAAAAAGGAAAGAAAAAGTGTGAGGAACTGAGCTACACGCTACTGTCTTCCAGACACCATGAGGCCAGATTTTAACAGCAATCTCTGCTCCTCTCCACCAGATGTTAATGCCGGACTGATGAGGAGTTTTTAAGACCAAGCACTGCATGACAGAGCTCTTTTGAATAGACAATACGTAGAATACAGCACCACTGCACCATTAGCACTGCTCATTTTTACAGTATCGAGCACTGAAGCGGCAGCCCACGAGCTGGGCAGAAAGATACTCAACAAGTAGGACACGGCATTGTTTATATTCATATCGAGTATCATTTGGAAGGTACCTAGAGTTACACAGACAGGCAACGGGTTTATCAGCCCCCTCAGCCCACAGGCAAGTCTGTGGTCACCTGTGCACTCGCCCCTTAACCAAATAAAACCCACAGCCCAGCTGCACCCTGGCAAAGCTTGCACTGGGATAGCCCTGCTTCCTAGTCTCGTGCACAAATTACAACAGGGATCTCCGGGAGAGAGCGAGAAGAAGGGTACAGTCTCTTCAGACCTAAAGCAGAAATGCCTTATTCTAGATGTGTACTGGCACTCCCTCTTCACAGTACCAGAGATACAAGACTATTTACTAACAGCTCAAACCCAGCTCCTGGCACTGGACCTGAAATACTTGTACCTGCTGGATCTTAGGGGCATGGCCCATGCTTGCTCGCCTCCCTGCACCAACCTGCAGCTGCAAGGATGGCCTGTGACCAGCATTAAAGAAAGTATTTTCAAGGAAGTGCAGTAAGTCTGTGAAGACGGACATTGTCAGCACCAATAGATTCCTGTCACAAGGGGGATTTCAGGCATCAATAAGCTGGAATGAATCTGCTAAGATGTGGTGTGTTTACCTTTATAGAGGATGCCCTGACATTTTTATGGACTGCCAAATCTATCCCACGGGTGAAAAGGGAAGCAATAACAAGGACTATTTAGTTATATGGTCACCATTAGCCATCATTTAAAGGAGATATTAAATAGGTGTCCTTGTGCCAGGGCCCAGTTAAGAACGTATCGGCATCTCCGGTGTAAAACATTGTTCTCATCGGTTCACAGCCCAGCTACAAAAGTTCACTCAGAGCTGGAAACGGGAACAAGTTCCTCAACAGAAACAGATCTGGAAACCAATTTTTCTCTTTTCTCCCACCTTCCCTTTTACTTGGCTGCTGCTTCCTAGTTACCAATTTGTGTACTGTGCAAAAGGAAAAGATAGCATGCGGTTCACCATTTTGAAAAGAGCATAGGACCTGGTGCCAAACTGGTTTTACTAATTCTTTTAGCAAAGCAGGTAAGGTCGCAGCACCTAGGAACTTGATATAGAATAGCAGCAAGTTCACCACTGATTAAAGCTATCAGCCACTCAAATAAAGAACTTCTGAAGAAACAGCAATGCTGCATACTCAGGACCTAAATTACACGAGGGTCTCATGATATGAAACGCACAAATCTGCACATTGCATATCGTAAGTGTGCTGCACAGTGGCCACTTGATCTCTTTTCTATATTTTTCAAGCAGGAAGAGCAGAGCAGGTGTGAAAATTAAACACAACATCTACCTTGAATCTACCTAGCACAAGCCAAGCAAGCTAAGGGGGGATATCCACAGTGGGCACAAATCTGGACAGAGAAAGAGCCAATCTCACTCTTCTTCACAGCCACGATTCATTGCTCTTCGGCCGGTGGCAGCAGGCTGGTTGTGTGAAAAGCGAATTGTGCACAGCCTGTCCTTTGATGCCAGAGCTCTTCACGATGGAGCAATGTGTTCTAGAAACAGGGGCCAGAAGGCAACTGTGAACACAGGTCACTCACATGCATGGCACCGCTGGGAGACACACGATGATAGAAGCCAGAAAATTAAAATTCTGGGTCTGGTCCTGAGAGGCCAAACCTACAGATCCTACCCATTTGCCTCAGAGGCTTGCAGATTTGGGCCCATCTACCCAAATCATAGCTTAATCTTTTACAAGTTCCTAAAAACTGCCAGGATGCTGCTGTTTGCATTGTATTTATAGAGGTGCAGCAAAAAAACCCCAAACCAAAGAAATACACAGAAGGAAAAAAAAGTCTCCTGACTGAATATTTTTAAAGCTTTTGTTGCAAAGAACCCCCAGTACTACTGAGGCTCAGAGGGGCCAGCATTTGGCCTGGACTGGTTTCTGCAGGCTGAAGGCAGCTGGTGAGGCGCTGCTTTTCCTGTGTGTGCTCCTGTTTGCGTGGGTACTCAGCACCACAACAAAGTAAAGAAAGACCTTTTGAAAGGGAGGAGAACATAGTTCTAAAACCGCAAGAATTGGCCTAGAGGCAGGTGTAATACCTGAAATTACTTGAACTTCAGACAATAAGAAAGAGTTTAAAGTAATTTCTCACTGTATAGCTTTACTACAAAACCATTAGGAGGACCTTCCAATTAAAGTCCAGACTCATTTGCAAGCTGTGTTCCTTAAGTGATGGTAGGATTAAAAATGCTTTCAGAAGCACACCTAATCTGCATTTGAGGCTTTTATCTTTCCGCTGTCTTTTATTTTTTCATGCTGTATCTGACCTGCAGATCCTGAGCAGCGACCAGCACACCTCTGAAGGCAGTGCTGAAGGTAAGCAGATTTTTGCTGAAGGTAAGCTGTCCCACGTGGAGGTCAGATCTCTTTCAGGAGGAAAGAAAAGTCACGTATAGACACTGCTGCACGGACAGGACCACAGCTTCAGAGTTCCCTTGCCAGAACTGCCCGAGTGTTCCATTCTGGCTCACCTATCACCTGACCTTCTTCCTGTGTGTCTTTTAGGGCCACAATGGATGGAAAACCACTCACTCCTGTGGCATCTGCAGGTAAAGAACTGGAAAAGCCCTGTCCAAAGCAACACAAGGACTACCAGCATCATCCCAGAAACATTCTGCAACAGTACGAAGAGCTGCCACATAAATCACAGGCAGAACATCCCTTGACTCAAATACACAGAAACAAATTAGAGCACTTAAGTCCATGAGAGAGAACAGTGCTGAAAATGTAATTAAACGCTCTGCCAAAGATGTACATCCTTACTGCCCTCCTCATGGATTTCAGGCCTGGGTTTTCTTTTCAGCTTTGTCACAGACATCAGAGGTTCCTTTTACTGAGTGATTCAAACTGAACAATTATGCTCACAGATAATTTAGCAAGATTAATGGGAAACAAATTTGCCTGAATGGATGATTGCATGAGCATTCATCAAAATCAATGGCCAAAACCCCCAGCCCAAACAAGCAACCATCCAGCCTAGTTGTGAAGCCTGGTGCATGTGAGATTTCAGGGCAGCGTGGGATGCAGGCTTAAAAGAGGTGCCACATGGGGCTGAAGGTCTGGTCCCATCCCCTTGGAGAACTGAGTCACAGAAAGAGAAACTTGCTTTTAACAGGTATGAGGATGCTTGTTTTGATTAATCAGTCTTAGCTGGGTTTTGTTGGCTGTCGGTTACAAGGCTGCAGCTGTCACATGTGACACCACTGTTCTCTGACTACAAACAGGGATGAGTTTCAACAAATCCTGCAAGCTTTGGTCTCATCACACAACAATCCAGGGTCTCAAAAATTTGTCTACTGGGTTACCTGGGAGATTTGGGAAAGGCCTTTTCCATGTGCTGCAGAAGAAGCAGAAGCCCCTGCAGAGGAAAAGCAAGGACAGAAAGGTTTCATGGCTACATTTGAGAGCTGTGTTTCAGAAAAGGAAGCGTTTCTCTCCTGAAAATGTCAGACTAAATTGCAAAGTTAAACTGCAAATGAAACCACTGAAGATTTGCTCCAAGACCTCTTGCTGTACGTCATGTATTAAATTAACTGATGCAGTCCCATTAAGGACAAGGGGAAGCCTGTGGGAAACTGAAATTTGGAGTCAAGGAGTGCAACAGTCAAAGCAGAGGGTCTAGAGACAAAGTACATTGAAAGGGGAATACTGCTGGATGTGCCATTTTCGTTGCAGGGCTTGTCAGGCTGTTGGGCCCAAGGAAGAAGTCAGAAAAAGCCTTTCCACTGGACCCACCACCCTGTGGAACATCTGATGTAAGGGCTTTCTGGAAACAGACTTTTCTGCCATCAATAACCACACAAAATAAGCTGCTGCTGCCAATGGCAAGAGAAAGACAACAGCTAACTGGTTAAATCTTTTGCATAATACTTACTAAAGTGTCAAAAAAGTTTTAAAACCAATTTATTGCTTTGGCACTTGATCTGTGAAATATTGGAGGAGAAGGAAAGGGATTATCAAGCGTGTGTTTATAGGACTACTGCCACCCAACGTCATGTCAGAGTACAAACATAATCAGAAAGACCACAGAGATGGGATTTCAACCAACAACACTCTAGGTTTAGAACAATAAACGGCTTTAATCAGATATGCATAACAGAGCAAATATTGCTCTGCTGGGATTATTAACAACCTCCCATTTCGTGGGGGGTTGTAGTGAATATGATATCCTCCCCTCTTTTGGTGGGCTTAATTCAAAGTCAGACATGGACATGAGACTTCATATGGCAAACAAGTCATGTTAGAAAGGCAAGAGAGCTGCTCAGTAAGAGCAGCAGCTGGGGAGTCCTGGCTCTCAATCCTCCAAATCCAGGGTATTTACTCCTCTAAAGCCTCTCCTGAGGACATAAACACTTGCAAGGTCGAACGCAGAGACACCAAAGCCACTCAATTCCTCATGGCATTTCATCTCTGTGCAGAGCTGCCTTTTAAAATACATTGTTGCCTTCGAAGAAGCAAGGAAGCCTGCCACCTAGCTCTCTTTCCTGAGACAGAAAGGAATTGAGGCAAGTCACTGAAACTCGCAGAAAACTCTCAGTTTTACTGACAGATGCTTGTCTAAGAAAAAGTCAGTGGCTCAGTGCAGCGGTGTAATGAAAATAAGAGACTGGCAAATGGGGCTTCTGTGTGTGGCATGACAGCTGTCTCACACGCAGCAAGGTTTTGGGATGCAGTAGATAAGGGGCGGACATACCAGCGATGGTCATCTTTGGGTTCTGGCAGTTCCATTTAGCCCTTGTGGAGCTCACATGCACAAAAACCGGAAGAGGGAAGGGAGGGGATGCAGCACCAAGACAGCGACTTCTCTTTCTGCTAGGACGTAGCTCTTTCGGAATGATGGCATGTTAAACCTGTTCCCCCCCTTACGAAAAATGTTTTTGCATTTTCACCCACCTACCTGTGCGTGCCAGTCTGTAATCACAGAGATTCAAGTGCCCTTTCCAAAGATGCTAAGATGAAGTACTTACACTCAAGTCATGCTTCAGCTGAACTCAACTGCCACTGCCTCTCATTCTCAGTACTATCACCACTTGTCAACATGAGAACGCTGCAGACAGCTTGAAGGATCCCCAAACCATATCACAGCTCTGTCACACGCACATCAGCCCTTGGTTCCAACAGAAGCGACACGTGAAGACTAACGGGAGACTCCGGAGAAGATCTGCTAATTGCTCCACCTCCCTCGCACTGTACTTAGCCATCATACGGCAGTGATGCTAGCAGCAGAGCCGAAGCGGTAAGGCAATAATTAAAGTACAAGACATAACGTAAAACACGACAGTCCCCGCAGGAAGCGATACTTCTCAAATTCTCTCATTTTTTCCCTCCACCGAGCTCTCCGGGCACTACCCCAGCGATGCTCTGACGCCGCGGCTCAGGGAACACGGCCCAGCCCCGGCCGAGACACGGGGCTGCCCCGTGGCCGAGCGCTCCTTGCCGGGAGCCGAGTCCTGCCCCGACGGGGTCCCCCCTCTCCCCCCGGCCGCGGTGCGCACTCACCTGCCGGCAGCGGGCGGAAGCCGCGCACCGTGTTGCCCCGGCGGAGCCACGGCCCGGGTGGTGTCGGCGGGTCCCGGCTCCCGCGGTANCAGCCCCCGGCGCAGCCCGGCGCCGCAGCCCGACCCGGCGCGGCCGCAGCGCATCCCCCAGAGTCAGGCACAGGCAGCCCCATCCCAGGCACAGGCACAACACCCAGCGGGCCGACGCCGCCATCCTGACCCTCCGTCCCGGCGGCAGCGCCCAGGGCCCCTCGGCGCGGCCGGGCGCCCTCGGGCCAGGCGAGCCCGGGGCTGCGCGGAAAGCGCGCACGGGGCGTCCTCCTTCTGGAGAAGGAAAAGAGGAGGAAAGGAGAAAAAGGGGAAAAGGAAAAAAATGGAAAAAAAGCGGGGCCTAGGAAAGCTCCACGGTCTGGACCGCCCTCCCTTCCCGGCGGGGAGCGAGGGGTTTTATTCCCATCCGTGCAGGTTGTTGTCGGGGAAGAGGCGGCGGTGCTGCTCCCGGCACGGCCGGTACTCGTTCACCGCTCCCGCTCCGCGGCCGGTGCAGCCGGTACAGACGGGTGGGACCGCGGCGATCGCCCCGCCCGCCCTCGCTGCGGCGGGGGCGAAGTGCGGGGAACCGCCACCCCACGGGAACGCAGCGACGGAACGGAGGGAGGGGATGCTCTGGAAAACTCCATCCCCCTGGGCGGACGGCGATTGAGGCGGAGGACGGTCCCCTGCCCTCCTCCATCCAGCCCCTCCCAAAGGCCGTACAATAACGTGATCGCATTAAAAACAAACAAACAAAAAAAACCCCCAAAAACCACGAGTCGCAGCGCTCTCACCCTTCTCCCCTGGAACTCGCCCTCTTCCCTGCACGAGTCGCAGCACATTCACCCTTCTCAAGGCTTCGCTGGGAGCAGAGCACAGTCCACCGCGAGCAGGTGGAAGGGATGCTCACCGGGTTGTGCTGGGGTTCTGCCTGCCTCTCCTAAATACCAGCCACGTTCAGTGACCCTCGGCTTCCTCCAACACGGCCGGGAAGGGCAGAGGTGCGCTCAGCAGCCTGGAGCCGGTGGGAAGAGACGTGCACCCAGAGAAACCCTGCACGTGAGGACTACTCCACTACAGCAGGGCACAGCAAGGTGTCCCTTGCTCGGCTGTGACAATTCCACGTGCCTCCCACATTTGCTGCCTTTCAGCACTTAAAGGACGGAAATGTCTCAGCCTGCCTTGCCAGTGCCACAGCATCACACAACAGCCCAGAATATACGACACCGTCCCTTACAAAATCTGCTTTGCAACACAAAGGGTACCTCATCTGTACATCGGGCAGGGAACACACGGGAGGTGGAAGAGAAGCCTCACTGCAGTGTCACACTTTATAAATGTGTTGCTTCCTAAGATCAGCTTGGTTTCTAACCTGAAGAAGGGAGATTATAAGATTGGCCTGCAGATCACTACACGGACCTTAGCACATAGCATTTTCAGCACAGGGCATATATATTTTCCACGGGCTACAGCAAGTGTATCATTATCCAGCCCTAAATAAAACACTATGACACATTGTGTATTGCCTCTCAAATTACACTGAAATTAGGATCGGTAGCAAGTACTGTTATGCAGTTGTAATAAGTCCATCTGTAACTACAAGAGGCAAGTGCCCACCAGCAAGGTAGGGCGGAAAGTGAAGATTCTCAACGGCAGAGTAATGATTTTTACATGCTCCTACATTTGAGGGCTCAGATGCAACCCATGGCAGTGACTCATCTTCAAACGCTGCCACATGCATCTCAAAATACTATCCGTAGATGTGGAAGCACACACCATGTCAGTATCAATGCTAGCAGTACTATTACCTCTACTTCTCACTTCTCTAGGTAAGAAATACACATTAGTGCAATACAAAAGCTAACAATACAAGTGAACGTAATTAGTAAGTTCATAATTAAAACATTAAGGTGTGATTGCTTTCTTGGACACAAGTAATAAAATCAATGCGGATCCATGCAGAAAGAAAACAAAATTATTTAAACTGATAGCTACAAAATTCAGCACAAGCAGCAGTCCCTGGCTTATAACCACTGCAGAACTGTCAATCCCAGAGAATCTTTGTGCAACTGGAAATTACCATTTAAGTCTCAGTCATGTTATTTCCTACTGCTGAAAGAAGCAACATAAAAAAAAAAAAAAAAACCAAGCAGCAATACACCACAAGTCTTTAAATAAAAACTGGCATAACTGAATCCTGTCCTATACCTACAGTGCCAAGCTATTTGCTGAAGGAATGTGATCTTTTGTGCATCTCCAACACATCCTCTGAGCAGATTCCTTACTCTTGAGATGAGACCACTGTAAATTGACAATTACCCGAGTTAAAAAAATATAAACTCTCAGAGACTGTGTGTATCCGCAACACCATTCTCAAGCAAAGGGGGATTAGACAAGAACTACTTTAAGTTCAATGTGGAAGCTCAAGCACCCTATGGTTAAGCTTTTATTTAAAATCGTTCAAGTGTCAGCAAAAAGCACTGTTTATGCAAAATTAAATTCAAATTT
>VZRO01008430.1:32954-102961 GCA_013397915.1 Daphoenositta chrysoptera | reverse complement strand
CCCCCCTTGATTGCAGTGTCGAAAATAGGAAGTTAGCCCTATACAATCCTGTTACAGCCAGCAAGAAGAGAGAAAGAGGACACTGGGTGTGAAACAGAAAGGAAAAAGTGACTTCTCAGGGCATTAGGAGCCTCCAAATCCCCCTTTTCAAACAGCCGCTGCAGTTCTCTGAGCATGCTACACAGGCACACAACGGGTATCAAAAATCCCTTGCTTAATGGATTGTCTATGTGACATTATCAGGACACTCATCACATGGAGTTCTGCAGCTTCCAAAGTTTAAAAATATCCCCCATTCAGTGAGATTTTTAAATGCCAGAGCCTTGTGAGCGCACCAACCAAACCAAACCACGTAGGGAGCTTCTCTCCACAGCCAACAAACTCTCACAGCTGACCTCTAAGGGAACAGCGCTTCTCTGCTATTCCTTCTCTGCTACTTCCACCGAAGTGCTGCAAACCAGTTATCCACACATATCCTCCCCTCCAGCTACAGCCAGCACAATTCCAGGCCCTATCAAGCCTGAGCAGCTCCATCCTGATCACCACAGAGTCTCGTCTGTGAAGCAACCTGGCCTTTTAATTCCTTAGGCCCTGGCACACAGCAGGCTTCAATACAAATTAAGTTTATTTAAATGGTGAGCAAGTCCTGTGCCATTGTCAGGGCCAGCCTCACCACCCTCCAGCAGCCCCTTCAAAAGTGCTATTTAAAACCTCCACCAAAAACTTCAAGGTTTTCACTTTTTCTGAGCTTGCCACAGAGTGCACAACCCAGTAACTTTCCAGTTATTTGTTCCCTTCACACAAGCACTCGGAAGTCCCAGGGAAGAGGAAACCACAAATACTCCTTCTGGGGGAAATGAAATAATTACATATTTGCATAACAAAGTGATATTAGCAAAATCTGTTCAGCATGTGAAGGCTAACCCCACACTCGTGCTGTTATTTGCCTGGCTCTCAGCCGTTGCAGAGTTCACTTAGCAAAGCAACCTCTGCTGCTGCGGCTCCCACATCCAGCTCTCCTGGCTGTCATTTGGAGAATTCCCTGCTGCAGCTCTGCCTCAGGTGCCTCGCAGCAGCCCTCTGCACATCTGCTTGGCTGTCTCAGATGGGCTTCTGTGTGCTCTGCTATGGCACGGCTCCTGACACCGAGTCTTTGGGTCAGTGACACCAGCTTTGCTGCAGTGGTGTGTCCCCAGCCCCACAAGGTCATCCCCACTCTTACCAGACCCCAAACCCGTGGTTAAGGTGCGCTGTCCCACATCCAGAGACCTTGTCTCTTCTCCCTGGGGTTGGTTTGCTCTGCAGGACCACTGTACCCAGGTCTGTATCACTTCCCTGCATCCCTGACACACATGCATTCCAGATACACCAGATACAAATGAGAACGCCGAGCAGCACGTCATCCACCAATGCTTGGAACCACGCTACCCGATCCAGCAATGCTTGGAACCATGCTCCATGGACCTCAATGCGCCGAGCTGCCTCTCCCATTGCTGGAAACGAGGCGGCACATGCTCCTTGGAATGCTTCCCCTCATGGCCCCAGAGACGTACACAAGAGAACAGCTTTTCACAAGGCAGGCCAAGGTGGGAAGCCCAGAGCAAACCCCCTTGTGTGCACCCATTCCCTGTATCCCGTGCTGGCTTTTCGAGGCTCGCCAGCTGGGCTGGGTGTTTGCTCAGGTGGCCGGCAGCAGCCTTACCCCTGGAGGGGCCTTCCAGCAGAATTTCTTCTCTCAGGCCTCAGGATCACATGTTTCTCTCATCACAGAGAACTTCTGCTGCAGGACCTGTAACAACTCTGCCTGGAGCCGAGCTGAAATAAAACATGCCTTGAGCGAACAACAGCCAAACAACAAGAACAATGTTCCCCTTCCGTGCAAATCCATGTTCTGTACACACAGCTCATCTGCGTGGCCGCAGTCCGTTCAGCACCTGTGTTTTTGTTTTCTTTGCGGTGGGAACTGTGCCTTGGCCTGCACTGCTTGTCCCTGCCTGCCTTGCAGAGAACTGCCCAAAGGTTTTAGTCATCTGTAATCTGATTTCTGTAAGTGGGGAAATGGAGTTAAGGGTACAGTTTCTCCATCTGCCTCTTTCACAGATGGCCAAAAGGAGAACATCTAATGACCAAACATTTTGTACTAAATAATAACAACTCATCTGTGAATGTGCCAGTGGCTCAGCAGAATGAAGCTCTTCAGCACTAATCTTCTGCTTCTTTCCGGCTTCACTCTATGATCCAAAACAACCACTACAACAACGGATGCCAATGTTGTTGCAAGGCCAAAGATCCAGACTCCACATAAAAAGAACAAAATTATGATTTTGGTGGGTTGCTGAAGAAATAGAAAAGAATTGAAAACATATACAGGCTAATACAGCTTTCAGACCCTAACTGATGCACACAGTTCAGATGTGCTGTAAAAACACCCACAGCTCTCCCCACCAGTACAAAATCTAGATTTCCAGGGATCCACCTGCCCATCAATGACCAAAATCAGTTCCCTTACTGCAGTGTGCAAACCCTGTACCTGCAGTAAACGTCACAATTGGTGACAATAACAGAATCTCCTTCCAGAAAAAAACTAAGACACTTCCATGCACCTTATGCTTACAGGGAGAAGTAGTTTTGGGCTGGAAAGTTTGCATTTGTTTCTGCTAAAAAGCCACAGGGCCTAAGAATATACACAGAAAGCTGTCTGATGTGGTTATCAGTCCGTGGAACGCTTCTCTCTTGATTACCGTGTGTTTTGTATGTCCACTTCTGTCTGATCAGGGCTGAACGGCGACAAGATACTGGGAACAACGCCCAGTGACCTTTCAGGGAAACAGAGTGTAAGGTCACTAAGTTACTTTTTTATGCACTGTCCTGTTTGTCTAAGAAAATCAACCTTTCCTTTAGAACACAAGCCAGACCACAGAAGGGTTTGGGGACAGATTTACACTTTGGGCAGAGGTCAGAGCTTCCTCCAGTTAGTATTGGCAAAGGATTATAGGCTGTAACTTGTGAGCTTCCATTTGTGGTAACACTTAGGGGTCCTTGGCTTCAGATGTCAGGAGGGACACAACACCAGGAGGGCAGCTCACATGCAAGCACAGGTGGGCAAGGAAGCAGATGGGTTTCCTGAGCAGTCAGCAATCCTGTGAATTACTCCTGACTGCCATTCCTTCATTGCAGATACCACAGTTCACGTTTTGTCTCAAATGACGTTCATTGCCCAAGTCAGCAATGAGCAGCCAGATTGAAGGCTTTCAGGTGCTGTGCCAAGGCAACCTGGAGAAGCATCACAGTCTGTGTAGTCTGCTTTTATAAAGCGTGGTGTCCTTCCAAGACTGGGCAGAAGCAAACTGAGCATGACTGCCACTACACTACCTGGTGTTCGTGAAGCATGTTTGACATGACCAGTGCAGCCAGAAAAGAACATCCTATAACACACAGATGATTTTTATAAAAATACTTTCTTTTTACTAATGAGATCTAAGGATGAGCACTGAAATGATTAATCACAAGACATCTCCATACAAAGGAAAATTAACTGGCATCACACAGGAGAAAAGATCAATAATCCAAAAGAAGGGAAAACAGAGCAATATTGAACAAGAACTTTTTACTGAAATACTGTTTTGTATGCAAATCACTTGCAGGCCTCTGCTGCAGCACAGGAGATGAGTAGATTCAGCTCGAGGTACTGAGGAATTTTTCAACCAAATGTTTATTCCAAGACCCTGATTGCTCAGACCTCACCAAGGATGTGGGAAATGCAGTTGCATATCCATCCTTCACTGGATCTTTAATTACTGACATAGTTTAGACAGCAGAGCCTGGAAAACGCAGCCACAAAAACCAGTAATCGCAGACCCACCCTGAGCTCATCAGGGGCTGTTATCCGCCTTTTCCCGCTCCTTCCCCCCTTAAAATTTTAAAGATACCAGGTCTTTTCCAAGTAACAGTTTTGGAAGCTTTACGGGAAGTTTTTACAAAGAGTTAAAGCAGATCCCCCCTGCTCCCTATTAATTCTGGTTCCTGCAAGTTAATCACCAAGAAACAGCCTCTGGCCTCCTGGGTGCAGGCATGGGCAAGGGCTCTCTCTTGCGGAGGTCGGCGCTGCACCCTGCCAGGCGTTAGGCACAAACTCTGCTTATGGCAAGAGGTGGCCCTCCAGAGAAACCCTCACCTTGTCTGCCACAACATCACCTGTACCTGCAGCAGTTGGCCCCACGAGTAACACCGGCACTGACCAGTGCCATGCACGAGAAGTTTGCCATTGTTTTTGCTAGGATACAGCTGGCAGCTGAAGAGAGTACTAGTTTTGCCATTCAACCATCCACTAAAAAAATCTCGACATCCCACCTTCAGCCTCAGCTGTTTCCTGAAAACTCAGCGGGAAAGTGGGTCATCAGACACCTGTGTGTGGCAGCAATCACAGGAGCAGCCCCAGGAACAGCACACAGGCCTCTGGCTGATGTCTGTACACCCAGACAGCAAACCCACAGCACAGACTTGTCCCGACTGTACTCGCAGAACTATGGGATGCTGCAGCCTCATTGAAAATACCCCTTTTGTGCCCATGATTAACAGGCAATGCCCAGACTGGTCAGTCACCACCACGCAAGCCAGAGCCACGCATGCAGGGCCAGAGCAGATGTGCCCGAGTGTGTGGCACTGGCCGGTCGCTGCCCTTGGTGGGCAACGTGCCACGCTGGGCTCCTCGCTGCTACAGCCCCTCTGCCTCTGCACCCCACACACTCAGTGACCTAACATAAATTTTAAATATACAGCGCAACTGATCAGTTGTGACCCTATGGCCCGTAGAGCTCCCTTGGAATGAGTGAACACATGGGGAATTACTGCAAATGCATTGCCTTTATTTTAAGGAAATCAGCAAGAGGAGGAGAAACTACCGTGTTTAGTTTAGTCACTGCCTTCTGCCTCTGTCTGCGCATCATGACACTGTCTTCACACGTGAGGAGCAGTGAATCATTCCAGATTCCCAAACTGCACACAGAAGCTTCAACCCAAATCACATTCCAGACAAGCATTTGGCCAATTTCTGCTTTCTTAGGTATTTTTTCCTTCTGTTCTGTTCTCTCTAGAGACAATACAGGGAGGGCAGGATAGCATTTTCCCTAAGTCACAACTCTTTCTCCCCTAAGATTTTAGCCATTTGTAGTTTCCATTTCCCTGTTGTAAATATATATGGTTAGTTTCTCCAAAGCTGTAAAAAGCCCAACTTTCCTCAGAAGAGATTTGATCTTTCTCATTAGATTGAGGTTGAAATTGTAAAAGAGAGAAATTAAAAGTGAAAAGTAGTATTTGCTGTACTTAAAGACAAGCCAGATGTGGAACCATATATCTCCAAATGAAACATTTACAGAGTTGGCAGCAATGGATTTTACTTCTCACACATAGAAACGTTGGGTCTGAATGTACCCTACTTCCTATCTATGCATCTATCAAACACTTGTTCCCCGTCACCTTGCATTCCCAGGGATTGTCCCCTGGACTCCTGCAGGGCAACTCCTCACATCAGCACAGTGGCCTCACTTCACCTCCAAAAGATGTAAAGACTATGACAAAAATACTGGATGCTGAATGAGAGATAGCAACATGCATGATCAGGAGACTAACGGATGACCGACAGAGCCATAAATACTGAAAGCAACTATAGTGCGGATTTTGAAAATCTTCAAAAATCAGGGCATGCTATCCGCGAGTGCAGACGTTGAGTCTCATAAACGAGGAACACCATTATACAAAGAAAAGACTCTGAGTCACAGATAAATGTGGAGAGGATATTTTTCCCCATATGGCTCCAGCCACAGGTCCGGAGCAACAGCAGCCTTCCCTGACTTCGTTCTCATCAGGCTCTCCAGTTTCACCCCTTCGCCACCCATTTCCCCAAACTCTCAACAGCAGCTGGCCTGGTACTATCAGTATCTTGGTCAACCAGTCCAGAACTCAGGTGCAACCAAAGGGCCAAGTGGTTTTATAAACATTAAGTATGATGCCAAACAAGAGGAAGAAAACGCATCTACTTTTTATGAACTATAAAACAAAGCACTGCCCTCCTCACACTGTTGTAGCTCTTGTCTAAGAGATCCTGTGCAAATTTATCAGTCACAGTAAAGTCCATAAAAAAACGGAATGTTGAAGAGAGGCATTTTTTTCTCAACCCTGAATTCTTTCACACTGCAATACTATGAGCAATATGGCAATCCCTGCAAATTAGGGGCTGGAGTCTGGGTAATTCTCTCCAAGACTGGTGAGTTTACATTTTGGAAACTCAAGATGTTTTGACCTTTTCCAGAACTGAAATTCGGACTTAAGTCATAGTCTATATCCACAGCACCTAATGAGCACCACTGAGCCAATGACTTGCAGACATTCGACACTACTGACTTCCCTTGAAGCAGCTGGACAGCGGAACACCAAACTGGTGTGATGGATGGGGCCCATAGACACAGCCAAGAGTGAGGTACTGTGGGGGTTCGCTTCCAGAGCCAACTGCAGCAAACACACCACCAGGGCCATTGGAGGAAGGGCCAACTGTGGATCTTCCAACATAAGCACAAACTCCTGTTACATTGGCAAAGAAACCTCTGCTGATAACAAAAGAGAAAACTCCATAACCAACAGTCCTTTCTCGTCTAAACCCCCCTGCAGATCCTGTGCCCTGGAAGCTGGTAGATCACAGTGACAGCCATCACCAGGCACGCTGCTGCCTGTCGCACATGACCTGCTCCAACCTCTACCTGCTGTCACCAACTAACTGACAGGCATCCACTGAGCATCCCACCCTTTTCCAGAGGCTTTGGCCTGGACTCTGGTGTTACCACCCCTCTCCCCTGCATGGGGTCACTGCTGCCTTTGTACTCCAGAGGCACTCCCACTACCCGCACCTCCTTCCCTCTCCGCTCTGGCCTGGATGTGCGGGGCAACAGCAGATCTCATCTCTAAACTGCTCTTAAATCCACTGGGCAGAGCAGGGAAGGGAGAAGTTGCCTTATGCCCCACGCTTGGAAATGGGTGGCTGGCCATGACTTGGCCTATAGGTCCTTACAGATTACCAGATTGTATCTCTGAATATACCCAAGATTACAACGGGATTGGAGGGACTTCCAATCCCAGTCAGTGACTGCCTGCCAAGTGCTCGTCCACTTGCAGTGAACAGACTACAGCAGAAATGCGAGGGGGGAAGGGCAGAAGCAGATGGGACGGTTCTTGCGATAATAATGCCCAACGCGCTGCTCCCGAGCGCCCACGTGTCCCGATGCACTCCTATCCCAGACGGGGCGCAGCCCTGTCCGCCGGACCGCCCATGCTTAGCCTGACGTGTACTGTGCCCGAAGTAAATGAGTTTCACTGTTAATGAGATAAGGGAGGGATTTCACATCATTAGTACGGGGGAAAATCTAGGAGTCAGGTGCTGCAGCGAAACGGCTCCTTACCTGGCTCTGTTTTAGAAAACAACAAGCACACAGTAAGAATAAATGAAAGCACTGCAGCTACAAGCTAAGAGTGAGGACAAAACGCTACCAGCTTGCGGTATCACAAACACCATATCTAGCACACTGCCACGGAAAACCCATAAACCAGGCAGTTCACACAAAACTGAAAGAGTACAATTCCACTGCAAGACATTCCCTCCATCCTGCTTTGCAAGGAGAGACGCCCCAAGTACGGCTGATCAGACAAGGGAACCCAAGCTCTGCCTCTGCTCAAGCTGTGCTGCTTCATTCAGAGAACTTTTTTTGGTATGGTTTGATAAAGTGAACATTCTCCATTTTCTTTGAACAAATTGTACTACACTTGTTTCTCATCAGATTACATAAATTAGCTGAGAGGGAATGGATTCAATTACAGTCCAGATTCCAGACCTCTTAAGAACTGACTGCCTAACACATTCCTTTCATTTAATAAACTGGAACCAAATGAGGATTATCTCATATAAATAATACTCCCTCGATAGGGCTATGCAATAAAATGGCAAAATACTCAGAGGAACCACGTACATCAAATACAAGAGCCTCTGATATTACCCTCTGGATTTAAAGTATGAACATCACATAAACTTCATTGTTCAGTATTTTTACTTTGTATTGTGAACAAGAATTTGATTCAAAGACTTAAACTTAAAACCAAGTTTCGTATCTTCTGACAGCCACAGACAGCCAAGGAAAAAATGTGTTTCAGCAAAGTATGCCTTTCCACATTGAAAAGATAATTTGATATCTCTGCACACCATACAAACCTCTCCTAAAAAACCCAAGATTTACAGTCTCCCAAGTGACTCAGAGTAAGCATGACCAAGAGTAAGGGCTTCGCACCGCTCTCAGCAAGGCAGTTTCCCAGACAGACTCGTTCTTTAGGAAGGCAGCATTGTGGACTGCTTCAGCAGCTCTTAGGAACAACCCATCCTGACAGAAATACTCACCCAGCCTTTCAGCCTGAGAAGCAGACAGGCCATCTCCAGTAAGGTTTTTTTATACCTGCTTAAACACATAAGTATCCAGGGAAGAAAACTGCAAGGGAAAGACTTCGATCTGGAGCTCAATAAAGGACTCGAGGGCTGAAGACACAAAGTTATACAAACAGTCAATTATCCCATTAGCAAACAGCAATCTGGACATGTCTTGAGGGAGCTGGTTAGAAAACAGAGGCAGAGAACAACACTGTCCAATTACCTGTAAGCAAATGCTTTTTAGATTACTAAAGAATGGCTGAAGACAGTTTTGATGTCAGCCCATGCAATTACAACTTGTCTAATCCTCCAGCTGTATTTAACCTGGCATGCAACTACAAATCCTGGATCCAGCAGGTAAGCTTCATATCTAAGACTCAATCCAAGAAACAGGATGTTTTTACCCACTCAGTAAAAAGGTTTCCAGGGGACATGGTAAGTTCTCTGCCAACTTGAATCTTTAAATCAGTACAGTACTAGCCAAGCCTTTCTTCCTGGGCTTCTTCATACCTGTCCCTCCATCTATCCAAAAGCTTCCTCAGTATTATAAGAACCTCAGTAACTGCTGTGCACACATAGACACATAAATAAAGCAAACAAGCTGTCCTGGTACTTAGTCTGAATGTTCCTTTATGTTCAGTGGGAAAGTTCAAATGCAGTTCTGCATGTGCTACATTCCACCTATAAAATCCCAGATACGGGAAATGCTCTGCCCCCACATTCCTCCTTTTTTTTTTTTTTAATGAAAGAAGTTAAATGAAACATCACCTGAAGCTACATTCTCCCTCTAGAAGGGATGAATGTGCTGACCCCATCCATCGAGTTTGCAGTGTGCCCTAGTTTTTACCCAAGGAATGATAAAAGTGGTTGAAGTATACATGAAAGGAGACTTCTTCCACTCAGAGCAACCACGACTAAGCATATCTACTGAATACAAAGGGGACATTTCCCTTTTGATGGATGTGACAACAAGGATTTTTAAAGGCTTCTTTATGAGTAACTAATGAAATCCTAATATGTAGAAAGGACTAGTTAAGCAAAGCAGACACAATGTTATGTTCTTATTTCAGTCATAAACAACAATTGTCTGTTCACCCCTGAGATTTAAAACTTGATTTTTGCTTCCCACCTCACATGTGTTGAGAGATTTCTGTGTCTCTCCCCACTGACTGACCCCTGAACAAAGCACTCAGACTCCTCATCCTGGCCCTGGAGGGGTCACCCTGGCCCCTCCAGCCCTCCGTCCTGCTTTTGGGCTCCGTAACACACACGAGGGTTTGATGGAAGAGGCTTGTCAGCAATTTGATTTACAGAAACCCCTCTCAGAAAATGAAGAAAGCATGTTACCTCCTCCATACCCTCCACCTTGTCATCAGGAGCCTGACTGTGCATAATGCTGCACACAGCTGCTGATGGTTTTTACTTTCTAACCCATAAGAAGAGGAGAATCCCATGAAGATGCACTTGGGAAGGCTTTTCCCACAGGTCCCAGGCTGTATCTGCTACGTACACCGTCCTTGAACAGTCTAATGCCCTTGGACACCTATTTTTAAGCACAGGTGGTTTGTTTGGCCATCTGCAATGCTACTGTCCATGCAATGACCATCCGACAAAGGTAGGAAGAGCGAGAGCACTATTTTATTTGGAATGCACCTCTGCAGCCAAAGCTAAACTGACTCATCCTAATATTCACAACAGACTTTTTTCAGAGAGGTGTTTGGCTGGGAGCTGGTTACTGCACACCTCTGCTCCATGTCCTGACTGGAGAACGCAGGAGGCTTCACCAGCGCTCTCTCTTGCAAGACAACCCTTGTACTATTTCAGTCCTAACAGCCAATGAGTTTCAGAGCAAAAATCTGATAATTTAAATACAAGCAAACAAACGGCAGAGCAAAATCTGTGCCCAGAAGCAATGCTGATTAGGGCAGGGCAGCTGAACAGAGATAGGTTGGCAGAAGACAATTCTTGATCTCATACTACTCCACTCAAAAAGCAAAAAGAACCAGTAGACAGAAAGGTTGTTGCATCCAGGAATCCACAGAAAAAACTCTAAGGGTGGAAAGCAGAGGTCACTACGCAGGTGAGGTATAAGAGTATCTGTTAGCTGCACACGTGGTTGTTTTTACTCAACTGAAATCAAGTGATACTTCTTTTTTGAACATGGGAAAATGGAAATAATACCACATGGAACTCTTTCAAAAAACATTTTTTATTTTAACAGCAGCAGATTTCTAGAGTGTAATGGTTTATCTGGCAAGCCTTTGTTATACTTGAGACACGTTTCCTTTTCCAATTTCACATTTAATTCCATCAAAACATGTGTTACTAATTTTGCAGTTTTGTACCCTCAATGCTGTTGATGAGAAGAGCCAGAAGAATCTCCTGCATTCACTTGTGACCAATTTGAAATACAAATCTCCTCCCTATCCTCAGCACCCCCTGTTTGGAACAATTGGTTTATTCCTCTGCAGAGCCAGGTACGAGCTCAGAGGAAAAACAAGACTGTCGCCAGCATAGAGCAAGGGCACTGCGCACTACGGCCACAGGCACACACAATCGCAGCTGTACGCCAGGCATCTGAGAGGGAGTCACAGCTTTAAACCAAAGCCCTGACTCGTGCAGCGCGACCCAAGTGTCGAGTAAAGCGGCAGATGTTGCAGTGCCACCTGCAATGTCCAGCAGAAAGCTACTTCCTGAGGACCTTCTGCTTACAAAACCCACCTTCTAGAAACTGTTCGGATACTATCAGCTATAAATCATCCCAAAGTTCAGGAATGCGTGCAGACTAACATAGCATCACTTTACAGCCTCTACGAGAGCAAGCAGAATATCAGAAGTGCCACATGTTACAGGTACACTTTGGAGGTCTGCTCCTCAAAACTACAGGTCTTTGATCCTTCTCATCTGTCAACATCACTTCTTTTCTCACCTGCAATTCATTTCTGATCACCCAGAAGCATTCACTTATTCAACTATAAAGCAGTTGAATTTTCTTCAGTTCGTTCAAACTTTAATTGGGTTGCACCTTTTTGCCCTGAGAACATTTGTACAAATTAGCACTTTTTCCTAACAAAATGATAAAGCTGTTGACAGAAAAGTAACCAAAAGAGAGAACAAAAATACCACAAAATTAATGAAGAGGGAAATAATCTCCCAAAAGTCTCACTATTCTTCTGATTTGTCTTCACACAACAAATTCTACTAAGTGCAAAGACTGTGCTTCATGTCCACCCCTAAGTTTTCAGGAATTTATATGGCAAAAGGTGAAAAGGCTTTGGTTTGTGATGGGGTTGGAAAGCCACATATACACAGAGCTTTTAGGCCTAATGATTGAACCTATTTACCACTGGAATAAAGTGACTTACACTTACTGCAATTTTGAGCAAAATAGAGTAAAAGAGAAACATTGAGTTGGACGGGAGCTATGACAACCACCACACAACACAAAGTTTTCTTTCCCCTCTTCCCTGTTCTGACGCTAGAGGCAAGCAGAAGGGAGGTTTCACCAAGGACTGTGGAGTTCTTGGAGTTTCAGTGGAGTCAATACCATATATTTTCATTTAATTATTTATGGTAAGTTTCTATAAATATAAATCTCTCCATGGAGAAGAGGCTGAGGCAGCGAAGTTCAAGACCGGCAAACTGTCATTTGGAACAGAAGCAGATCTTACATTTCCCTGCCTTTCTCACTTCCATCTCCAGTAATACAGTTTTACAGTAGACAAATACTGTGGGATGCAAATGCTCTGATTATTCTGAAACCATTTGCAGCTGCTGCTTCCTGTAGACAAAAGCTGAGCACTTATAAAGAGGTGCACTTGGCTGTGCTTAACAGAGGGCATTTCTTCAGGAGCGTATGCCTGTGATCCTTGGAAAAGCCTAACATCAACCTGTCATACCCAAACCAGATTAAAGGAAACCAACAAACCGCTGTGAATAACCAATTCATCCAGGCATTTACTGATCTCCTTAACCACATTGATTATTTGAACAGTTCTATTGCCTTTCAGCACACAGCCCTACCAGACCATACCGCTAAGTGTGTTTTTCCACCCAGCGGTCCTCAAAATCAAGCACAACTTGCACAGCCACAAAATCAAGTTCTGTGCTAGTAAGAAACAATGGAGAGACCTGCCAAGCACATGGCTCCTCCATGCTCCATCCATCTCCTGGCATAGGCAGTGCCTGCCCTGCGTGGCCCCTAACAAGGTTAGTCCCATCTGTGGCGTCACCCTGCTGCTGAGCAATGCCGCTTATGAAAGAAAAGCTGTTCATGCAGATCAGCCTTCAAGGAAAGACCTCAGACTTGTGCTAATTCCCATGTACCGGGTGTACCATGTCTTCATTTGTTCAGAAGTGGTGCAACAGGTGAGCTCTCCAGAGCTCAGACCTTTGCTCTGGGCCAGCCGAGTGAGCAGGGGTGCTAACGCCAGTGATCATCCCCGTGAGGGGGAAAACCCACAGGGACCTCTTCAAGATTAAAAGGTATGGGTGTCCATTATCTTAGGAAAACTTTAAGCTCTACACAAACTCCTCCCTTGCCTCTATCCTTAGAGCAGAACATTCCTACTTGGAAAGAGAGCATTTTAATACAGACTTTTCTTTCAGCGCCTCCTCAATGCAGCTTTGGGCATGTCCTACACACCAGGTACCTTGGAATTTTAAATGTGCCCACCGACTTTGCCGGGCTGGGACCTATGAGATGGCAAACAAACTGGAGAGCACAGTGATTCCACTTGCTTTGAGATCACTGCAGTGCACAACTGCTCAGGTGCGGTGCAGCCAGGGACAGAAAATATAGGCAAATACAAAGAAACCAGCCTTGCTGTCTGGTGGAACTATCTCAGAACGCGTGCTTTAACAGCACACCAGACCAAGGGTAGATGACAGGAAACCAGGGACAGACAATATTTAGGAGCCAATTACTAAATCACAGAAGAAGCTCTTTTTACATGAACAATGTCTCAGCTGCGGGTCCAGGGGAACAAGTGCAGTTGGACTGAAAGGGACAGGTGTAAAATACATTTCCAGTGGAAATACGTGTTTAATGAGGAGCACTTTAGTTTTGTTGGGCCATGTTTGGCCTTCTTTGCCACCTGCAGCTCAGGTTACATCTAATCAAAATACAGGTGGGTACCAGTAGTCACAGACGGGACCTCACCAGGTATCTGTAACCCAGGTGCTCTGATCATGTCTACTGCACATGCAGGAATGAAGTGCTGAGCTGCTCTTTTGGCTCCCTGGAGCCAAAACAGCACCATGCACAGACATACGGCTCAGCATTTACCTTCTGCTCAGTTTAGGTTGGGTGAGGGAGGCGGGGCATGGCACAAATACACTGTCCCTTGAGCAGACAGTGACCCTGCGGCACCAGACACGGGGGCCCAGCGGATCCTGCCTGGCTTCCCAGCTCCCTGTGCTCCCAGGCAGATTCCAGAGAAACTGGCACCGAGATGTGTCCACACACAATTACCCAACCCAGCTTTTTGAACTTGGGAAGCAACATTTGTGGGAAAGAATGGCTGGCCAAGAAGCAGATGTTGTAGCTTTCAACCCTTCAGAGAAAGAAAAATACAAAAAAGAAAAATAACTTAAAAAAAGGGTTACCCTTCAGAAGAAGAACTGTTTGCTGTGCATGTGAACCATGTGCTGCCCTTACACGAAGCGTTCAACAGCTGCTCTGACTGGAAGAAGCTCTGTGGACTGTGAATTTGCCTATCTATGTAAACAGGGTGTTGCCTCAGTTTGAAAACAATCTTCTGGCTGACAACAGCTTGCTGAGAGAGCAAGTTTAGATTAATTCTGTGTGCATTAAAATAAAGAAGCCTATTAAAAACAGAGACACAGAACACAGAACCTACTCAGTCACTCAAGAAGTCGGCATCAGCAGTGAGAAGGCAGCGCTAGCCTTTGGGTCCAGCTAAACGGGGAGCAGGGGGACAGAGGGTCACATGCTCTACAGGTCAATCAGGGGGAGCTGCTGCAGGCAACATTCTGAGTAGAGGGAAGAGACATGAGGAGGAAAGAAGCAGAAGCATGAAGGCAGTTGTCTGTATATCAGGAACACATTGTGAGGAGAAGAAAAGGAAATCAACACGAAAGGAGAAGAAAAGAAAGAACCAGTGGAGGACTCCCCATCCCACGTGAATTTAAATATAGGACTGAGAGAGAAGAGTTGCTTTGCAACTGAGACTTACCAAAAACAGAGACCTGCAGATGCCTCCTGGGACCTTTCTGGGAAGCAAGCTTTTCTTTACAGCCACCGAGGAACTACAAGGCTTTTAGTGGACTGAGAAACACAAAACCAAAGCAAAACTCAGCGCACAAAGAGAGACAGCCAAGGGCAGAACAGTCCAAAACACCCTGCTGAGCTGCCATCTCAGCCAGCATTCGCTCGCCCAAACGCACACAATCTCCTGAACCCCATTCCCCACCGAAGAGCCAGCCGAGAGCACGGCACCGCTGTCACGGCTGAACATGGCTGCCACCAGCTTAACCACCAACATGCCATGGGAGGCAAAGTATAGAACTGAGGGTTCTGGCTGCTTGGGATGGCCCTTTATGCCTGCTACACAAACCAAGTGCCCATCCAAGCGCATCCTCCAAATCCCACTACCAAGTCTCAAGTACCATTTTTCTGTGGTGCCCAGCCAAGAGGCAGGATGATAGATTTAGGGAATGTAGGGCCATTGCAGCTACTGGGGTTTTGGATTAACCTTCCCTGTGAGCTCCAGGATGCGGGTCAGAGGGCAGAAGTTACTGCACGTGTAGCTGAGCATACTCAGTTCCCAGACTGAGTATGGTCAGTTCCCAGTTCGCACAGGTTTGCAGCCACGGGTTTGCCACTGGCCCACAGGGCCATGGGAAATGGCCATTCAGAAAGGAGCAGGGCCATTTGTTACTTTACTACCTGATTCGCTGAAAACATACACTGCTATTTATCCTGCTAACACATATACAGGCGGAGCAGTTATTAGACAGGTAAACCATTAGACAAACCAGCGAAAGACTTTAGCCTGGAAAGTATGTGAAAAGAAATGCAGCTTTTTGTCCCTGGAATGTCAGCTTTCAAAAGTCCATAAATATTGCTTAAGGGTGGGATTTTTTTCAGCTCACTGTCCTGTAGTGTCCCTGTCAGACAGGCATCCAAGTATCTTCCCCAGAAAACACCCGATTTATGAATCTAAACGTAGTAAGGCATGAGAAAATAGAATAATAAGGTTATGCCTGAAGTCAGGGTTAGGGACTGCTAAAGCCCACCCTAATACCAGGCCAATTTCTACAGACAAGCCTGCCCCCATGACAACGGCAGTGCTGCACAGAGGGCTCCTGTATTTGCATCCTGGTCATCTTTGTTCTACCTCTGAAGGAAAGAAAACATCAGATGTATTTTCTATTAACTGGCCAAGAAACTCTTCGGGGCCCGAGGTCTGCCCTGCTTGACTCCTGTCCGGCCACGCGTGCCTGGCTGGACCCCCAGCCCAGAGCAGTGCTCGGTGCGCTGGCTCCTGCGGGACGGACAATCCCCCATTGTGCCAGTGCTGCAGGTGTCCAGGGGTGCCGGCCGCCAACATTTATCCCAAGCCCGCGTGCGCGGGAAGGCTGGCCAGGCCGTCACTAACAGCTCTGCAAAAATGGGTCAGGGAAAGAAAAATAAAGCCCGTGCAGCGGAACCTGGGGCTGGGGCTCTGCTGACAGGGGCTGGCCCCGCTCCTCCGCAGGTGCTACTGAAACACTGCTGCTTGTTTGGCTTGGCAACCGTGGCCCATACAGAACACGCATGGCAGGGAGGCAGCTGCGGGCAGGTGTGCAGCGTTTCCATTTCACCTCGCACTGCAGGAACACGGCCTCTGCCCAGTTCTGAGGGCTTGGCTTTTCACAAGTCCGTTTGTATAATTTGTTTTCCAGTGGAAAAAAAATACTGTCAAAATAGTAAAGGATTGATTTGCGTATCTTTGAACTTGCAGGGGGTGTTTGCTTTTTTTGTTCTGGCTTTCAAAATGAGTCAAAAACAGGAGGGGGAAAGTTACATGAGGGGAACAGATCCCCCTGCTCGAGCTGCTGGGTGAGCAGAGGGTCCCCAGCCTGGCCCTGCATGGGAGCACATCCTCCCCAGATCAGGGCTCTGCCTCACAAGACGTGGAGTCCATTTCGGCCAGCAAATCTGTAAAACCTCAGCATTATTTTGTTCTCAACAAACACAAGCTGCCCACCCCAGGATGTCCCACCACCTTGGCAAACATGATGTTTTGACAATCCCAGCTCCAGCCATCGAGGCAAAGCACAGGGACAGGGCTCTGCCTGATATTCCCACTCTTCAGCAACAGCGCCCAAAGTCATTGCCACTGAGAGACTCTAAGCCTGTCCTCTAATTTTCTAAGTCCGTCCTCCTTAAGGAGAGACATGCACCCCACCCTGATACCAGAGGCCAGGCTACCTGGCTACGTGGGAACCAACAAGCATCCTGAAACAGCAACGACTTGTTCAGATTTTAGGAGCCTTCCTCTGGAACAGTGGGGACTGAAATGAGCACATCACCCCCTGGTCGCCTGCGCTTCCACAATAACAACTTCAAGGCAGCAATCCTGCCGACACAAGTGTTTGCTTTTCCGAAGCCTCCCTCCCTGTACTCCTCCTTGGCCTCTGGGGCAGCTGGAAAGCTGCCAGTGCCTGGCAGGTGCAGAGGGGCCGACTGGTGCTAGCAGCTACAGCCACGCTCTTCTCCAAAAGTAGCAGAGCAAGCTCTTTCCCAAAATTAGTCACAACAAGGCATAATTAGGCATAGTTTGCTAAATGTCTCTTTCTCCTTTTCTGATGCCAGTTCTGATGGACCCTAGGAGAGTAAGCAGGAATCAAACCACACAGCAGACCATACTCTGACACAAAACCCAGGAGAGCTGAACTCCAGGTATGATGACAGCTGCTAGTAGCTCCATAAACATTTGCTGTGTGATCACACTTCAACTCCCCTCAAGTTGAGACCTCAAGGACCATGGCAAAAATCCATGCCAGACAGAGCAGGCACTGACTGATGGCTTAAGGTTTATAGATACAGTTAAAAACCAGCTTTACTCAGGTCAGTAAAAACGTAACTAAAATCCCTAGCCCAAGACAGACTCGCAAAACATGAAAAGGAGCACAGATCTCCACCAGAGTTCTCAAATTTCCACAAAAGGGGGAAAGAAACCCAAAATGAACTAAAAAGAGAAAGACAGGAAAGGAAGTAAAATCAAAGCAAAGCAAAAGTTTCTTGCTTTTAACATATGAAAGTTTAGACGCTTTTGATTGTATAACAGCATACTCATTTCTCCTGTCACCAGGCACAGAAGTCAGTTGAGCTGTTGATTTGAAAATGCTAATTAAAAATAGGATTTGACATGCATCTGCCTAATTGTGCAAAACTTCTCAAAGGCCACACCTTGTCGATGCCACAGAGTTTTCCCTGCCGAGAGGGCAGGTTGAGCCCAAGCCACACTGTGGCTCCTGTCCTGCATCTGCAGCACTTCCCTGCAGCCATTCTGCTTCTCCCAGAGGACAGAAGGGATTGCAGTCCTCACAGCCTGTCTCTTCCTTTTTTCTTTTTTTGTTTAAGGAGTGACCTTTTAAAAAGAACCCACCTGTCTACAGAACACTCTTTCCTGGTATTTGTCAAGGATATTTGAACAGATTTGACTGCAATGAATGTCATGCCTCCAACCACTGAAATGAACGAGTCATTCCCAGACTTCCCTTTTTTTTTTCCTTTTTAAAAATGCTGTTTATTGAAACATCCATAAAATCTGCCTGGCAGCCTCAGGGCATGAGCCTCAGCTGTATTCCCTGTGTGTACTCAATGCTGGCACTGCTGGAAGAGACCACGGAGAAGTTCTCACTCCTGCAGATCGGGCCAGTTACAGTTGTATTCCCCAATTCAAGGGGAGGGGGATAGGCCAGGGAGCACAAGTTTCTGGTGCTGCACGGATACAGAGCAGGGGTAGGCTTGGAAAGAAAGTTTGCAAACTCTTCAGGGCAGAAAGCTTTCACTTATACCTCTTGGCAAGTTGCAGAAGCTGTTTGCAGATTTTCATTAATAAATACCAAATTTAACACACACAGAAACAGCACACTAAGCATCCAGCATATTTTTCCTGCCACTTCCCTTGGGCAGAGTGCCCCAATACAACTCTGCCTTAAGAAGGCGCCTGCAAGCAAAGCAGAAGTCTTTTGGGCAAGTCATTTTCTCTCTTAGCATGCCTGCTCCTAAGATTATTCATTTTGTAAAACCTATAATTATAAAATAGACTTCAATTACTTTCAGCACCACTGAAATGCCTCTGCCTCTGTCACAGCAGGAGAGAAATCCACCCATCAGTCCAATCAAGCACTGGGAGTGGGTCAGAAGAGAATCCCTCATAGAGGGCATAACTACAGTACCAGTATTTAACAAAAAGGGAACACAGAACACAGATTGAAAAAAGCAGCCTACACTGACCAAACACGCCAAAAGCTCATGTAGAAAACTAAAACAAACAAACAAACAAACAAAACAAAAGCCAAGAATTAATCTCTGACTTTGGAAGATGGCAGTCTGACTTCTTAACTGAACCTGCTGGAGTTGAAGCCTGTGGATGGCCCTCACTGCATGGCACATGACACCCTTGTGTGTTGGACCTCTGGGGTTTTTAGAAAGAGGATTTTAATTACTCCAGGAACAATTCCTCACATGGTGAAAGCAGTCCAGGGTGGATTTGTTTCACCAAACTGCCGCTCTGGCCCAGGTGCGTGTGAGTGCCACATATGCCATTTGTTGCCCTGCGAACAAATATACCAGCACAATCTGAGGTTGGAGATCCCTTTCCGTGTAATTACAGGGTGGTGCTGCTGTGCAGATGGCTTCATGTGAAGCTCCAGCAGCCCACAACTAGCCAGAAGAATCTGGCAGCAAACATAGTTGGAAGGGGGAAAAAAAGAGACATGTTTGCCCTGAATTTGATGGAACTGCCTATAAATAGTCATAGGGGCTTGTCAAGCACGTCTTCACTTGATGATTTCTCCTAAAATACCATGTCAGTGGGATTTAGGGCCAGGTGCATATTTTCTATCAGATAATAGCCTTGCCAATACATCCTAAAGATGTCTTGCTGCTCTCTGCCTTGCATCTGGAAGGTATGCATGTGGATTTATAAGGCGTAAGTCAGTGGTTAGTCCATCTGATTATAAATCACGTGACTTTGTACTATGACCACATTAAAACCCTCCCATCAATTAGAAAAGGGAAAACTAGAGCTACCCTATAATTTTGGTTGACTGAATCAAGCCTGTTCCGTGGACTCACATGCATTTGGTTCCAAATCTGTCATACAAAGGAGATGCTCAACAGCCACATCTTTAATGACTTACATGTGCAGTTCATGGGGCTGACAGGCTGAAGGCTTTTGTTTCCTCTACAGTTCTCTTGACACAAAAAAAAGAGAAAAATGAACAGTGGCATTGCCAAGGGTGCTGAAGTGGTAGGGGGTCACGGCTTGTCACGGCTGCAGCTTGGGCAGAGGTGCTCCTTCCTTCCCCAGCCCTGATGGCTGACCCTCCCACCCTTCCTGCTGCTGACATGGGCAAGTGGGGAGCAATGCAGAGCCAAATGGAATCCCACTGTGCTGCCCTGGGAAGGGAGGTGGTTTTTCCTAGGAAACACGTGCACCACCACTCGCTCCGGCCACACTCTGCAGCTCAGCAGAGGCTGTGTCACTGGCACCGCCAGACTGTACCACGCTCGTTGTGGCCGAGCAACCTGAGCGGAAGTGCACCAGAAACCACTGTCACAGCTGCCTCACACTGGTCAAAGTTATTTACTTTCTGGTGTCTTTCACAACTATTTCCTGCCCACAACCAAATTTCAGCACTTGACCTCCCCAGAACATCCATCTCCAGGCAAGCTACAACCAAAACTGGCAGCGTGTGCTGTGCTGCCAACGGGCATGGAAAAAACAAGTCCTCACTGGAAGGGACTGAGGAAATACCCTCCAGAGGACCTAGTTCTGAGGGGTTCTCCTTCACATCTCAGAGATTTCCTCAGAGGCTCTTCGAAAGTCACCACTACTCCAACATCAAAGCCAGAGGAAGAGTGCTGCTGTGCTGCTGCTTGGCTCCTTTGCCGGCACCGAGAAGCTGTGGGAGCATGCAGAGCCTTGCACTAATTAAACCCCAGTGACATCGGGACAGAAAGCATTACCCACAGCTCCATTTATGGAATTGCTGTTGTTTCTTCACAGAGAAGACAGATGACTGGAGAAGGAAGAACGAAGGAAAGGAGAAAAAGGAGACACTGCCCTATATCAATCCTTTGCAGTCTTCCGCCAAGCGCCCAGCCTGCCTCTATTGGCTGTGAAGGGACAGACTTCTTAGGGGAGGAAACAGGCTTTCAAGTACAAAACCAGAGCCCAACATCTCTGTCTCCCCAGTCACACCACAGCCTTCTGTTGTGATCACTTCTATGATCAAACACATGCTGATATCTCAGACTCAGTTAACAGCACACAGCTGCGCTGCCTCTGGGGCCCTGGGCAGCAGCCACGACTGCTCTCCTGTGATCTCATCGGAGCGAGTTCGAAGCTCTGGCCCTCTCTACCATAACTCCCCCACTCTCCAAGTACTCCTCTGCTGAGCATTGCCTCTCTTTCGCTGTTGGTAGCTTTCCTTTGCATATCCTGGTCATCCACTTCATCTAGAGTACAGGAAATTGAATCCTGGCCCAACAGTGACACTTGCATAGCATTGCTCCCATTTTCTTCCTTCTCTAAGTTTATGAATTTCCAGGCTCTTTTCACAGCCCACTGTAGATGCCGAAGGAGATACCAGCATGTGGAATCAGAATTTTGTGGAGAGGTCTGTGGTACTTCGTGTTGCCCTGGCATCCACAGCACCCATTAATGAACTCTTGGGTTTCAAGCAAAGAGCCCATAACCTTCAGGCCTGGAAAGGACAGCTTGGACAACCTGACCTCATGTGGGGCTCAGCGATCAGAAGCTAAATCATGTTTACAGACCTGTCCTGACCATGCTCCATCAGCATGCCTCATCCTGTACTGTTTGCATAGATGAAAGAACTTCAGCCTGGTATGAACTTCACATATTTGACAGCTTCCTAAGCTGTCCTGTGCGGTCTGCCCCTTGTGTGGAAAAAATGCGTAAGTAGACCAGAAACCCTCTTGAGAAAAGTATCTCTCTGCATTTCTAATGAAATCCAACTGGTAACTCCATAAGAGTCTCCCTGTCAGCAGCATTCCCAAGAACACCCTGCTTCTATCAGTAAAAGCCCTCAGTCAACCAGTTTTCTGAAATACAACTGGAAGTATAAGCCATGCATCTGAAAAGACAAGCAGAGCAAAGATATCCCTAAGCTAGCAAATCCTGAGCACTTCCCGAAACTGTCTTGGTGAGGGAGAAGTTCCATTTCCTTGGGCACCACTCCTGACCGTTAGGAAGTTTGCCCAAGGCTGATGCTAAGAGAGCCAGCTCGGCGCAGCTTACCCGATCCCACTTTGCTGTCATGTCAGAGCCTTCTTAGCTCGTTGGAAAGCTCACTAACGGCTGTACCTGGACAGGCACTGTCAGCTGTGCCACAGAGCAGGTGCAACCCCACGCAGTAACAGAAGGAAATGCCTGCTGCGAAATTACATATCGGGATGGTCTTGATGCTGTTCTCAGATAGCGCCCTGGCACCTTCTGAATAGATTTTCACATCAAAGAATCGCTAATATAAACATACTTTGTTTACAGTGCTCCTCAAAAATCGTTGTTCAACATCTTCTCAACATCTATAAATCACTGATCAAGCCAACTTCTACAACTCCTAACCCAGCCAAATGCCAAGTTCTGCTGTGAGTTAAATCACTAACTCTCAAATTGCTGCAATGCTCTGGCGGACGTGGTGGTGAAGCTCTGCAAGAGCACTCCGACAGCTTCCAAAGAATCTTAGTGAGGAAAATGCCCAGCAGGTCTCCGTTCCTCAGAGTGCCAGAGAGCAGAACTACAGTAAACAGCCCTTCAACACTGACCAAGACCCTCGCCATCTAGTGCATATGATTTAAAAACATTGACATTTAACTAAATCACATATTAATAAGAGAAAAACAAGTGCAATGCAGCCAGGGTAGGAACTCATAACATACTGAAAGCTGATTTCAGCCAGCTGAAACCAAACAGGTGACCTAAGCAGGCCACATTCTATGCTTGTGTTTATATGTTTGTTATTTGGATACAAAGTGAAGTTTTAAGTACTGTCTGGATGTTCTTTCAAGTACTGGCTGGATGTTGTACATGTAAATCTGTCAAAGAAGTCCTAAGAATTCTCTGTACGGAAGACTTAGAAACGTCAGTTACAGATCCCTTCACAAAAGGCATTTCTTTCACAGAAGCCAGAAACATTAACACACAACCACCAAAAATTCTCATGGTTATGTCCCTGGGCAGTGGGATGCATTCTCACATCAAAGATTTCACGCTCATTGCTAACAAATGGACTCCGCGCCCTGAGCCCCACTTGCAAACATAACTCCCGACCATGAAACCAAGGACAGACATGACCAAACTGCTTATGCAAAAGAAGAAGCAGGTTCCTCAGTTCCGGCTAAGCCATGTGGTAATCCTAATTAGCAGCATTTTCCAAGTAATTATAATCTTAGAATAACGATGTTAATAAAAACAACAAGTAAGAGGTCACCTGGGATAGTTCTGTCATGTCTTGGTTGAAATTCCAGTAAACACTTCTGGAATTCATGCCAGCAGACAGTTTGAAAAAAAAAAAAATCTCAAACGTACTTCACAGTTCAGCTAAATCAAAGCAAATCTGATTCCCCTGAAGTCTGAGTCAATGTCAGTTGATGCAAATGAGCATTTGTTGAATGAGTGAATCCCTAAATGCATTCAGCCACGGAGCCAGAATCACATATGGTGTAACTTGTTGATTAATTTGCCTATTTGGGGCATGAAGAAAATATTTTCTGCTTTTTTTAGGAACAACATGGGTTATTACATCTGCCAGGAAAAGTTCTCTATTCAACAGTGACAGCTACTATACAGGATGTAATTCATTCCTATTTTCCTTATCCAGATGCATGCCACCATTAGACATAAGATCTGGCACCAAAGACACTCTGGGAAAGACTGCAAAGCATTAAAGTGAAAATCACATCCACCATTCGCAGTTCCAGTGTCAGGAACATCTTTTCCTCCTTTTGAACTGCAGTTCTCCACTGCCTCTACCTTTTGTTTTGGCAGCCCTCTAAAGAAAGGGGATTTTTGGCTACCTCAATAGACAAGTTTGCCTTGAACCCATACTTCAGAAGTGTTCCCTCAAACATGTTGAATAAGCCAATGTTCCAAAAAGCCCAGTGTGAACTGCCATCTCCACAGAAGGAAGATAACTCCTGAGTGCTTTCTTTGCCTTTTCCTTCCTTTCTGTCTGTTCTTTGGGGTTTTTAAGAGTCAAAACCATGCCTCTCCAGCAGGGCCATCGAATACCATTTGTCCCCTGATTCCCCAAGAAGCTGAAGCCACATGCTATCCTCTCTGTGAACAAACTGCCAGTCACCAAATGCACACAAGGTTCTTGAATATTCCTTCTCCTTTGACTCCTCTGATACCACCGCTAGGATTATCACCAGATGCATTGATAAGACTCTCCAGCACTGGTGCCAGGGACCCGCATGCAGCAAGGAGGGGACTGAACATGCACCAGCATGAAAGCAGAAAGGTTCTCCCTTTCTGACCGGCCAGCCATGTGCATGCTCTTCCTCGGGTCATCACCGTCTGCGGTGAGGATGGGTCTGTGCTCCCTGAAGCATGTGTGACTCACCATCTGATCCAGCGGCTGATGTGCCGCCTGCTACAGCCCTGCGTTCCCATTGCTCAGCCACAGAGAACATACGGGAACCGGCAGTCAGAGGTGCCCGACCATGCCAGGATGCCCTACCCAAAAGACAAGGCAGGAGACTCAGGCATCCCTTTGCTGTGCTGCTGCCCGAGCTGGAGGGAGGCCTTGCCCAGCCTTGCTGGCAGCCTGTGCCCTGCAGTCAGCAGCTGGCATGGCCCTCCCGGCCAGGGGCAGCAGCGTGGCTGCTCCCAGCCATGCAGCCAGCCGAGCCAGGGGCACCAGCTACCAGATACCGTGGCAGTGCTGGACAACGTGCTGCCAACAGCAGGGCTGAGGGAGAGGTGGACCAGACTCTCCTTCACACGCTTGGCATGTACAGAGACCCAGTCACCATGGGGCCAAAACTGCCAGCATTTGCCAAGTCTGAGGACTGCGCATAACCATGGCAACAGCTATGGAAGAAAGGAAGGGGTTAAGGATGGATTTAGTCACTGTTCTAAAGGCCTCGTCTGCCCCTGACCTACGGACCACAACTATAATAGTGAACCGCCATGACTAAGCTTTAAAATTAGAAATATCTGAAATGTCTCTCCTCCAATGAACATTTCTGGAGACCTCTTCTATGTGCCAAATAAAGGTTCGGTTTTACCCTTTACAACTTCAGAAAAAACTCCTGAACGCAGCTGAGAAGCCCGGCAAAGATGAGAACATGCCTTTGCCTACTGCTCTAGCCTCAGCCCAACGCAATGCACCAGTCCTTAACTCTGCTGGCAACAGCTACAGGTTCTGGATTCACCCATTTTAAGCACTTCAGAACATTTTTGTGAGGGTCTTGACAACCTTCCAGTAAGAAGCAGCTGTCAAAATGTATCATACAATATCTGAGCAGACCTCCTCTACACTGCTGCTATAATTAGGTTGGGTTTTTTATTTTGGCTTTAAAGCAGCTTACAGAGAAAATAATTTTCAGTTAGAATAAATTAAATGCTCAGAGTACATCAGGTCCATAATTACATTTCAATTTGACAAGAATGTGTTCAGTTTATAAGAACGCAAGCACCGTAGTTGGTGGTAATTTCATTTACCTTTCAAAGCTTCTGAAATTTCTGAGATTTCTGAAAGCCAAACCCTCAGAGTAAATGCAGTTCACAAAGAATGCGGAAACTGGGAAACTCCATCCGAAGTGAGCACAGCATCCACAAATCCATTTCAATGCGGCACTCTATAGGAGAAGCTTGGAAGCTTTTACCCTACAGTTCTCTTCTGATGTTTCCTTCACTTCATCAGCTTCGAGAATTCAAGTCCCCACCTCGAGGGCCGTGACCAATTACAGACAATGTGACACAGCTCCTGTCAGGGTCTGGCTGGTTGTGGTGCTCGTGTGACACAAAATGCCGATAAATGAGGCTTAACTATCTTTACAGACACTCTGTGTCAACCCACCTCTGCAAAACAGTTAGCAAGGAGCCTGGCTCCAAAAACATGCACAGGCACATATCTGACAGTTCTATGTGTGCAAACCAGAAGGCTATTTATATTCAAGAGCTGCCGGGACAAAGAGAGGGAAAAGAGAGCCATAACAAGCTGCCGAGTCTCCTCTGTCTCCCAGGATGCTCTATCTTAATATTCCGACAAAACCAGTGATGGCCAATAGCAAAGAATTTAATTCCTGAATATCGTCTCCCAGCTGTCCTAACTGGGCAAGAATCTAAACACAGAAAGAAAAAGCAGCAGTCAGTGAACCCTACCTACGACTCAGGCCAGCACCAAGTGACCGGCACCTGCTTACTTCTATCCCTGCCTAATTTATTTCACCAAGTTGTCTGAAACAATGAGCAACCCTGAAAATATACACAGGAATCTTTCCCAAACAGGTACACAAACATCTTGGAGCAGTCCACAGCCACTTTGAACCTCAGCCTGATCCTACCTAAAACACCAGCACTAGGGTTATCTAGGGTTTTATTTTTATGCTGACAATTTGCCCTCTAATAATATTTCCTCCATATTTAACAAGATAATTTTGTACCCCATTTCTTCAGCTTATTTTTCATTTGGCATTAAAAAAAAAAAAATCCTTTCTATTCATGCTTCAGCTCCTCTGAACTATTCCTACCCTTTCACTAGGCCAAACAGAAAACCAGCAACATATGAAGCAAAAGCATGTTCTAGTGCAATGCCGCCTTCTTGGGAGTGAGTCTGAACCCCTCCTAAGCCAAGAGCTCCAGTACCCTTCTTCACTTATTGCCCAATATCACCCACTGGAAATGCAGTCCTATTTACCATGGCTATGCTGCAAAGTACAAGTGCCCTTGATCTTTACTTGGATTTATCACATACTTAGTCACTGCTTTCTGTCAGTAGATATCCTCAATACATCTATTTAGAACTCTGATACAGTTTTCAGTCAGGTGGCTTCCGAAGTAATGTAAAAGTCCTCACCAGCAAGGATACACAGGAACCTCTATGCCTTATTCCAGTACGTGAACATACAAAAGCAGTGTAATAAAATATTTTAGCAGAAAGAAAAGGAATGTTCAGGTGAGGCAGCGATATCAGCATCCCTACAGAAGCCTTGCACATCTCTGATGTGTTGTCTCAGTTTGTAGAAGCTCAAGGCTGTGACATCATAAGCTGCCCTGAGGGACAACGATCACCATGTACACCTTCAGCTACAGGCATTTCCTCGCTGCTGCCTGAAAGCAGCTGACAGCATCGGGGCCATATCCCCTGGGCAAACCGTGCACCCCCTTGACAGCCAGGACACCCGGATCAGAGCAACAGAGCACTGGCTATGGCAGGATCCGGCCAGCCATTCCCTACCTCATTTCCTGGGGGAGAGAACACACACCCTAGGCCACACCTTTTCCTGGACCAAGCCTGGCTTTTGTGAAACTCAGATGTCCCCACCTCACAGTACACAGCCAGTCCTTTGGCTCCACGACTTGGGGGTGACTTAGAACAGGGCCTATGTGGTCGCAGTGAACAGCACAGGCATTTGGAGGAGCTGGCACAGCTCTCCTGGGAGTTAGAGGAGCCCTCTGACAGCAGGATCAGCTGTTGTTTTCAAAGATGTGTAGGATTTAAGTGACTCGAGAATTCACAATTACTGAGCATGAAATCGCATCTTTACACTTGGACTCTTCCAAGCACTACGGCAGGGTCCCAGGAAGTGAGTGCTGGAAAGGCAGGAGTGGTTACACAAGCCTACAGGTTCATGTTAGTGCCCGTGCCAGCCTCGGAGATGCCCTGTGTGCAGCTCAGAGCACAGCTGCTTGGGAGGAGAATCTGCTACAGGGAAGTGAGACACTCTTAGAGAGGCTGGGTGTAACCCATGTGAGCAATTCGCTCAGCGGTAATTTCTGTTTCTAAATGCCTAACTGCATGGCATGCAGTTAAATACTGCCAATGCCTGCACTTACTGCATGTGCACAGGACATTAAAGTAATCTCCTCTGGAGGAGATGAATGAGTGACTGCTAAAGATCACCCAAAAAATGAGTTTTCTGTCTACGAGCAGATGGAGAGAAGTGCTTCAGCAGAGCCCCTTCATTACTGTCTTGGTGCCGAGTGAGAGCTCAGATCATGAACACACATCAAAAGCAGTAACGCACATTGTCTGTCTAGGGCGGAGGTTTAATCCTAACCCATTCCTTGCTTAGCTTCCCCAGCCTGAACCCATTGAGGATGGAGTGCTGTGTCAGCCACAGCCCAGTCTTTCCCCACAGATATTGTGTCATTCAAGTCTACAGCAGCAGTAGAGATTAAGACAATGCAGTATAAAATAGAGCTGTTAATATCTGCAATTATTTAAAGCTTTAACCTTTGAAGACACTACAAGAATGAACTAAAATTATGCCCTGAAACAAGATGGCCCCGAGGCATGAGGTACATCACATGCTATGAACCAGGTATGAGACCAAATCCTTCTCCATCTCTCAAACTGAGATGTATGCCCTTCCTCTATCCCAGCACGCTACCAAGATCAACTGCCTCTCAAAGCCTCTCTAGAAATGAATTTGATCTCACCAGGTCCAGCTCTGAGATTCAGAACCCCTAAACCAAACTGGGGACAAGGAGGGATTCATGCCATGGCCCTCAGGGGGGCCAGCAAGAGTGGATCTGGAAGGACTCATGAACACTTCCACTACTTCAAACCCAAACAGCAAGTACCATTTTGTAATGTGGCTTGGCAAACTTTGAGCACCAACATTCAGGCAGGTTGGGTTTTTATCAGAGCCATTCGCATGGCACCGACCCAAAGCAGTGTCTGAGTTTGGGGCCACTGTCCTTGCAGATTCTCTCATAAAACGGTCATGATTTTTACAAGAATGAGCTGTCCAGTAACCTCTCTCATTTTTGAACACATCTGTTTTCTTCACACTGAGTTTTGTACAGCAGCATCTCTCCATCCACTGGGATGCCAGAGGTGGAGCAAGTACAGAGGAATGTGGCAGCAGCATCTTTTAGGACAGTAATGCTGACAGGAGAGGAACAGCCCTGGCTGTTTCACCCTGAAGCAAACTTCAATTCTGCCTATCTTGACAGAAATTAACTATGACAGGCAGGCACTGGCAAGAAGTAAAAGGCATAATGCAGCTTTTTAGGGATTTCCTTTCAGTATTAAAGGATTTAATACACCGTATTTACCATCCGTGCTCAAAGACAGCATCCTCAGCCCTCACAGGATGAATGTTTTCCCTTCCTCAAAGTAAAGCTTTTCTTGCTGTTTTGAAACACATCCCAGGCTGCCCCTGTAACAACAAACCAACTTCCTTGCACTGACCACAGGAAGAGATGGACAACTGAGGCAAGCTAGTTCAACTGTCCTAATTGTAAACAGGATTCTGTTGTATTCTCATTTATACCAGACAGCTCCCACTATATACCCGCTATAAAAACACCCTGCAAGTACAGCGACCACCCAGAAGTGAAGGACTGGATTCCAAGAGGTTGTGGGGAGGGACACAGCTCAGTTACACACGTGTTCTTATTTACGTAATTCTTCATGAAAATTACATTGAGCTTTAAAAATATAAAATTAAATATTGATGTCAACAGAATGCAAATGTCTAGAACATCTGTGATGGAGAAATAGATTCATGCTAGTCAGAGCAGTGGATTGGCTACAATTACAGCAGTAAGATTTAAACAGAAAGGAGATTTTTTTTCACCCAAAGCAGAAGGTGCTCTGTGATGTGCTACGGAAGCAAAAGGTTCTGCTTTTATGTGAACCAGTGCTGCAGAGTAGCTCAGTCTGACCTTATTACTCTGATCCCCAAGTATACTGCCACTCCTCCACTAATGAGAGCAACTTCCTCTGCTCGGAGAGGGAACAGTTGCTCCCTGATGTTTGCAGCACAGGGCTGCACTGAGCAGACTCGCACACAAAGGTTTTTGGAGTCTCATGGATGCAACACTGCTTAGAGCATCCAGGGAGAAAAGCAGGTCCACACCAACATCTGCTAAACTGAAATTGCTAGAAACTTACAGAAACCCACTGGCCTAGGTGCAGCATATTCAAATTCCCACCTGAGAAAGTCACCTTCATCACCTGGCTGTGACAGCAATACAAACCTGGAATCTACCCTTAGATAGTAACACAGGAACCCGGCTATCCTGTGGCAAGAGGAGGGAATTGGACATCGAGACCATATTTTTATTTCCAGTTTGGTCCAGTACATTTTCTAATTGCATAAAACAAGAAGACAGCCATGCTTTTATCCATCAATCATTTGGTCAACAACAACAGGAAAAATCCTGCATCTGAATTCCATCCTCCTTGAATTCTCTGCACTTCTCTGGAAATGAGCAAGCTACCTTAGTTTACCCTCACCTCAGAGAAGCTGAGAACTTTTTAATCACTAAGGTCTTTACTGTCAAAATCACCCCGGAAAAAACTCAGCTAAGGCAGAGATAGGTTAATAATGTTGCATTTTATGGATTAACAGCAGAGAACACAGCCTGGATTAATATCCTAATCCTTTTACCCAGCCCATCATTATCTGACCCGAATCACCGGAGAGGAAGCTCAGCGCTTTTCCGAGATGGAAATGCAGAGAGAACGAGCAAACACCTGGACTGGTGCATCCACAAGGAACACACAAGTTCCAGTCACATGTTATTTGGTTAAAGCCTACATCCGCTTGTCAGTACTACCCAGAGTTACAGCGATGGAGTCACCAATGCTGAAGTGGGTCAGCAATCTCCTGAACACCAGGTGACTGGAAATAAAAGTCAGTCACTGTTCAGGTGTTTATCTATAATTACCTGTGGACACTCATCTCGGCCTCAGCATCCTTCGCCTTCCACTTACCTCCTCTCCACTCATCAGCCCCTCAGACATTTCTACCCTAAGCCTACCAAGCAGTCAGTGCAGCCAAGTGCGCTAAGGCTCTGCTGGTTTTAAGCACTGTCTCCTCCCCTCAGCCACGCAAAGCTGTATTTTTACATCATATAGCTCTCCAGAACCCAAGCTCTCCATGGGGTGTCACAGAAATACATAAGAGGAGTAAGACACCAGTATGACCAACCCTACACAGAAGCCAGCCTGTGACACTGACAGTCACATGCCTGTCCCACAGCAGCAGCCACAGCCTGTACCTAGACAAGGGCACTGTCTGCGGGTGCGCGGGGAACTCTGTGTTTGACAGGGTTCACCAAACGCTGCTGTGACAGCAGTGCCGCAGCCATGGCATCGGGCTGGCTGGTGTGCACATGCCGCTGCCTGACACACGGAGCAGGGAACAGCTCAGTGCTTCTAATCCTACATTCAGGCAATGTTCCCATTGACGTCAAACATAAATATTGGAGAGTTCAGCTGTGTAAGCCTCTGCAGTGGGGAAAACAAGTATATTTTCAGTACTTAAATGCTTGGCATGTTCTTAAAGAGAGTTCAGATGAAGCCTTAAAGACAGGTTCTTCCAAAGAAGAACTTGCTGCTGTCCCCATCTTCACGCTGAACAAAGTTCCTCCCTACACTGCGGCACCAGAGCATCAGGGTCAAGGTACCCCACTCTGGCCATGCCATCATTCCATAGCCACAGAACACGGTAGAATTTCAGGCCAGGTAAAAAGCACTGTACACAAGCAGTGCCTGCACCTCGGCCACCTCCCAAGCTCTGCACATGCGTGGACATGCCTGTAATGGCAGCCAGCTAGAGTAAAATCCTTCCAGGCTCCCCTAGGAGCAGGCAGGACAGACTGTCAACAGGGTACAGCCGAAAGGGCTCACTTGAAGTTTTTCCCTTCTGCTCATTCCCACATTCAGGGGCTAAAATCAGCACCAGAGGGGAGCTCCTCCGTGACAGGAGGGATCACGCTGCTGGGAGGATGAACAGGACGGCAGCGTAGCTCAACTCACATCTCTTGTGCGATACAAGAAATGGCAGCATGGGACACGGCAGTTGCAGCCAGGGTAGTTTATATTTATTAGCGCAGAAGTGTAAAAATATTTGGTGGTAAAATGAACCCAGCGGATGTTTTCGCTGGCAGGAGTCTGAGAGTGACAACTGCACCGCGCATTGTGAAAGAGCAACAGCTGAGCATGTGCTGGGGCTGCTTTCACACTGCCAGCAAGGCATCCCATGCTCTGGGATTAATCGGATTAGAGTGGCTTTCCACTTCCCACCCAGATCAATTGGCATTTTAAGTAATTCACTTATAACCCTGCAGAGTGAAAGGCTGAAGTAACTTCAATACTAAGCCCTTTGCAGAAGTTTAAGAGCCTTTGCCTCTACCCAAGCCCCTGCCTCCAGCTCCTTTCTTTCCTGTTTTCCTATGTTTTCGCTACGTTCAACTTCTTGCACAAAATGATCAATTAGTATGTTGCAAAATAAAACACTTTTGAGAAATTTCCACCATCTTACACCCACAAAGATAAAGCAAAGAAAATATTTAAACTTCATTTTATGTGAAATCAGAAGGAACATGCCCCATGAAACCAATTTCCAGCATAACTTGAAGTCCATTTCAAGAGCAGCATGAAAAACTGCTCTTGAAACTCCATTCCAGGAGCCCTGTCCAAGAAGCCACCTTCCTGGAGAGAAATTATTCTGCCACTGCAGGGGTGCTCTTTATACAGCTGGAAATTAATAGTCAGCAAATGCTTTGATCTTTCCTTTTACTTTTTGTAAGAACTATGTGATGACTTTCAATAATTTCTTTTCTTTGGAACTCCCTTGCTCCACACTATAGTTCAGTACATTGTCAGCATCTGAGAGGGCACAGCTGTACTGAAGAGATCACTGATTGATATTCCTGCAGTCCAGACAACTTTTCAGAGCTGGTAAAATAGACACTGGGCAAAACGTGACTGAGGTAAATAACAAGTTACTACAGATTTTCTTTTGAATAAAAAGGAAGTATAAGAATAACACAAAGTCTTTCTTTTTTTAGCCCCCCTGTATAGTACAGTAAGGAAATGCAAGAGTAAGTAAGGGATAAAGTGGCATTACAGGGGTCACACCAAGAAGTGAAGTGCCTGGTACCAAAGCCTTCATTAAGAAAACATACATGTTCTGAATATTTTATAGCACATACTTTCTACCTCAGACCTCTATAACTCATGAAGTCACCAAGGCACCAACAATGAGAATGGTAATCACAGTATATCACAGAATACCTAGAACGCAGATACAGAATGTAATGAAACTAGGTCAAGTGCACATCAGCTGTTTTGCTGGGATGCCGTGAAATGTCGCTGGTTAGTGGTATGTGTCCTTTGTAGGCAGAGAGTGCTAATGATTATTTTCTCAAAGAAACCATAGTCTCAAAGCTTTGTCCTGCAGACGTTGGACCCAGCTAGGGCAATCCTGTGCATGTATATTTGAAAAGGCATTTAATATAGCCGAGGTCTGCCCACATTCCCAAAGCAAATCCCTGTGCAAACCTGCCACGCCAGGTGCAGACAGAGCTCTGCCTCCAAGACAAGCCGTGCTCCTTTGGTCACCCAGGCAGCAAAAATATCATCCTCACTCAAAATGATGGGGCTTATGGGAAGATTAATGGCAAGGTTAGAGCTTTCCTTTGTGTGAGAAAAACAACCATCTGCTTACTGTGCTGTTACGGAATCACACGCTATCACCTGCATAGTTCCAGCCAAGCCCCACACTCAGGTAGGAAGGACCAGACAGACAATTCACACGGAAGTCCACAGCTTGCAGCTAAGTAAATATTTCACCACCTCACTGAGCAGCTCTATCATTGATATAAAATAGTCTTTGTTATATCATCAAAAGCCATCTACCTAGTGATCAGCCAGCCATAAAACAGATGTTGTGAGCCATTCCCTATCCTTGCACCTTATCCACTGGCAAGAAATGCCTGACATTCTCATAGCACATGGTCTGACACTTCTCTTCCACAGCCTCACCAGGCACTGCTGTCTCCTGAGCTGTTCTCCGCTTTGAATTTAGTTAAATACCCATGAGAGCCAAGGAAGCCAAGCTTTGTGCTGAGCCTTGCATGAGATCCCATGGCTGATGGAGAAGCAAACTCTCTTCCTTACACCCTGCCGCCACTTTCCCCACGTGGAGTGAGATCTTCATTCTGGGAATTGTTTCCACCATTAGAATTTCATGAGGATAAAACTTCCAGTTAAGCAAATTCAAATTCCCTAAAAAGAAAAGCCTTGGCAACCTCCACTCAAAAAAAAAAAAAAAAAAACAAAAAAACCCCCCAAAAACAAAAACAAACCAAAACCAACCAACCAACCAACCAAAAAAAACAATCTGGAGAAGAAACTCTCCCAGAAACACTTTCCAATGATTTTGAGACACAATATCTAAAACAAACATTCATATCAAGCCATAAACTTTGTGGGACACAAAGTCCTTCTTAGTTATCATTACAGCAGCAAATCAGTTGCTACAATACAACACAGAAGGCAGTCAGCCCTTTCCTCCAAGCACCTTCTTGTTTGCTGTTGCAGGATTTAATACACTAATTGAAAATCTCAAACTTACACAGACAATAAAAACTTGATAAGAAAGCATCTGCTTTGCCACCTTTCCAGCAGGAAGGCTTGTGCCCTACTTCCCCCGGCAAGACTGTGCCCCCAGTGACGCACAGCATCGGACTAATCCAGTGCACACCCAGGGTGGCAAGGCCCAGGCTCCAGGCAGCCAGAGGTTGGCACTGGCTGTGTGGGGACCATCCCAGCACTCCACCTGCAGCAGCAGCTCGACACAGATGTTGGCTGGGCAAGGACAGGGAGATGAGCCCCCCAGAGCCAGGCAGGCCCCGCAGCATCTCCCTGTCATAGCCCAGCCACCGGCCCTCGCTGTGCCCTGACAAGCGCTGGCACTGAGGATGCCTGCATCAGTCACAAGGGGATAAACCAGGGCAGAAAAAGAGGGAAATGCCAAATACTGTCACACACACACCGCTATAATCTTTTTGCCCTCCTGATCAACTGTGGAGAATTCAAGAGTCTCAAAGTCTCTTTCATATGTGTCCCAACTATTCACCTAAGACAGACCCACAGATTTCATCGCCACTTTTTATCATCTGAGTGTGTCACAATCCTCCTCGTCCATGATGTTAGTGAGCCAAAAATATGAGGCTGGTGATATTTCCCAGGAAACACGGGGATACTTAGACATGGTAGACTCTACCAAGGCAGTGCTGGAGGTCTGGAGAAACAGGCAATTTGCTTTTCCTGTCCTACCACTGCGACCTCTCCTTCCCACCTTCCCTTCTGACACCTTTACACTCAATGTATTTCCCTACAAGGATCTGAACCTTAAGAAGTGTAAACACAAGTCAACAAAAAATGGCATGAAAGAAACAAAGACTTTTCTTATGAAGGATTATAGCAGAGCTACACAGATAAAGTCACTCCTGACAACTGCAATACTAAATCCTTTTAAAAAGTCCACAAAACATTCCAGGGACCAAGTGCAAGCAGCTCAGCTCTGGATGCTGCAGTGAACTGCAAACAGCACTGAACTGCCAGCAGAATGCCTGGCAGTTGTCATCCCCCTGAAATTGGGGGGAAAGACCATTTGGGATAAATGGCAGGAGCCACCCTGCACCTCGTAAGGGTCAATGGAATGGTGCAGCCAGGGCGTCTTCATTGACAAACAAGCCCTCTGAGCGCCTATGGCAGTTTTCCAAAGCAGCACAAAGATTTATAAGGAAAAACACTGAAATCCAATCCTTTCCTTCAAGTCTTCTGCCGTTTTCTGGCCCTTTTCCAACCAGAGGAGCCTCCTTTCCAACTTCCTGCCCCATGTGTCTGCGCACCATGCACAGGACTCTGATGGGCCAATGCCAGGCACACCTGAAGAATCAAAGTGGCTTGCATGAGGAGTGGACAAGAAGGAAACTCAGTGTGGACACTCTTTACGATAAATATGGGAATATGCTTGCAAATGGAAGATTTAAAGTGCAGTAATGAAGGTAAATCCATCAGATGTTATCAATTGCATTAGCACACTCGTCACCCAGAAGGATCCTGGCTCACGTACAAAAATATGGTTGACAGCACTAGAAAAAAAGAAAACTCAAAACAGAAATGCTACATGGAAAATACAAAAGCTTATTTTTAGTTGTGTCTTTTGAATCACCAGGTACACAAACCTAAAAATCCAGTGTAATGACCTGCCACTGTTTCCTTACTACGGATCCAGGACTGTTGGTTTTATCCCAGTGGCCACAGAAAGAACAGGAGGATGATGCAAGCACAGGAAAGGAGCTGGCATCTGGAAAAGCCGGTACGGAACATTTCCAGTCAAACCAAAACAACAACTAGTCAAAAAAAGCCTTGATCCTAAAGGCCTTTGACCTTAGAATGGGACACAGGTTACTCAGCTGGCATCACTGGAGTCTGAAAGCCATTTTTTATAAGCCACGTTATGTTGTTGTTGTATGTTATAACACCACTTATGTTGTATAAGTCTGATATGTACAGCTCTATGCCCTGGGACATATCCAGGTGCCAGTCAACATTCAGTTTATGTTTCCTTTTCTCTTGTTTATATTTTTAAGAATTTCTATTAGTCAGGTTCATTTAATCAGCTGCCTGAACTGCATCTCACTGTGTGACACAGGTTTTAACAACCAAAACTAGTAAATATTATTTAAGAGCACTGAACAGTAACCAGGGTTTACTTATTAAAGCCAGGGTGAAAACAAAACACTGATTCCCATTAGGAAAGCAATTCAAGTATTTTTCCACACATGTAAAAACAGGTGCATCTCTTCAAAGACCAAACAGTCACAGATGGTAAAGTCAAAATTAGACCAAACTAAGATAAAGAGAGAAAGAAATGATGAAGTTGCAAAACTGTTGTGCAGGTTGCCGTGAACCTTTCCTGGCAAAGCTGGTGCAGGATGCTCCAGCAAGGGAAGGCATTCCTCACACACAGCATCACTGATCACATGGCTGCCATCACGGGACTGGGAGCCGTACCTGGCTGGGTGCAGAAAACCATTCTGGCCCACTTCCAGGGAGCTGCTCTTTGCCACTCGGATCACTCCTGCCACTAATGTGCGGTGGGTGAAGCTTTCAGGTTTCCAGGCACTTCCCACCTTGCAGCTGTGGTTGATATTCCTTTCCTATGGTCACTGGGTTTTGAAAGCAGGACAGCTTTTTCTGTATTCTTGAGCAAAGCTCTGTACCATTAGCTGGCTTTACGGAAAAGCAAAATAAGTTTTTTTAAAAATCAACTTAAATGCTGAGAGTAAACATCCAGAGATGCGGAGAGGGGAAGGAACCCTCAAAAATGTAATGAAAAGTTCATTTCCAAAGACTCCTGAACATGAAGCTGACACTTACTTCAACAACACCCACACAATCTCGAAGGAAAAGGAAAGGTGGGGGAATGCTCTAAAAAGTCACAGCTAAGGGGAGAATGTGCAGCACATCTTACAAACGAAAAGCATGACAATGGATTGCCTTAACCACAGGCTCAAAAGCACGTACCTCAGCCCCCACAGTACTCTCAAGGAGCTTCCAAGGAAACACAGACAAAGAGAGGAGGTTACCAAACAGAGATGGGTCACCTTGACTGAAGCATAAAAAAAGTTCTTTTCACCTCCACAGGGAATAAGGTCTCATCACCGCAAAGCTAAAACCAGACCTGACAAAAACAGAGGTGAGCAATACCTCCGGTGTGCTCAGTTGTCAGCAGGAATGCAGAGATTTCTCTTAAGAGATTAACACTGATTTGTGTGGGGTTCTCTGAAACCCCGTCGTTCATGAACAGGCAACCATTCACGCTTCCTTGTTCTGGGCTGTTGAACCACTTCATGGAGTCAGCTTTCAAGGATGCCCTGCCTATATAATAAAGTTTAAAACCCATGTCCTAATCTTGGCTGATCAGGACATCTTCAAAACATCTGCAAGTTTTGGTGCAATGCCCAGGAATCATAATTACTTCTGAGGAGGAGAAATGCAGATTTATTAAGACAGGGCAATACCTGGAAAATTAAGAATCTTAGGCCAGACATGCCACTGCTAACAGCAGTTCAAAACTTGATGAGAGTCAGCACTGTGGAATGGTGAGCTCCAGACATATTTTTTAATGATGTTTTTGGTTACACTCCATTTAAAACAATCAGCTGTCAACACTGATCATTTCCTTTTGTATAATTCATAAAGTGGTTAATTTCAGAAGCAAAAGTATTATGGGTTTGAGTAATTGACTGCTGAAGCACAGTAGGTGCTCCATCTCCACATCTGGCGCCTGGGAGCACGTGCTTCGCCTGCTCCGAGCTTGCTCCTCAGTGTGCTGCATGCAGGAATGTGCTTCCACCCGCGGGCTCGCTGCCCACCGCAGGGGCAGGAGTCCTCCCAGCCAGCACGGAGGCCATGCAGGAACACTGTGCTTCGTGTGCTGCCAGCGCCATGGCTCTGTGCTGCTCCAGAGGACACCGATCTACTCGGGCTCACAGCAGAGCACACCAGAGGTCTTGGTAGGGTGGAGAGAACCCAACCTGTGCCCAGCTGCAGTGCTCAGGGCTGCTATTGGCCCTGCCCCATCCATGCCACCCAAATGCTGCCACGCCCTGTCAGAGCATCCGTCAGGCCGGGATCACGCAGCTTGATGGCCTTACAGGATTCAGAAACTGCCACGTGATCTCTGAGGCCTCGTCCTTGCTGAGGATACAAAGGGCCAGCAGGATGCCAAGCACTCTGTTAGCCATGCCCCCCCGTATGCTATCAGGGCTGTCGTCACACCGAGCCCCTCAGTAACTATTTTGTAATGGGCACTCATGAAACACTTTTCCTCATTGCCAGCCCTGTGTGTATCTTGTGCAATCTGAAAATCAAACTGGGCCTATTTCATTGATCATTGGTGACAAAAATAAAGCAACCGGTTAGGCTCTGCACAATGTCAACCATTCTGAAGGGATGACTGGGATTAAGAGAAGTGGAATTTTGCTAACAGTTCAGCTACAGATCCAAGATAGAAAACATTTTTCTAACCATTTTTGCACAGAATGCCTTTGGAGGATTATAAATAAACACTATTTACAAATTACTTTAGTAAGTTTGCCATGGAAACTTACTAAGGATGGAACCCCCAAGTTTCTTCCTGTGAACTATGAAAGCCAGTTTTCACTTGAGTGCTTCAGGAACTGACACATCAGATCTGACTTGGCCTCCAGACTCCATTGGGAAGGAACCCCAGTTTTACCCATGATGCTTTCCCTAGAACTGGAAACAGAGACGGCACCACAGAACTCCTTACACAGAATGTCAGACAGATGTTGTCCTGAGATTGGCCATCAAGCCAGGCAGAAATTTCTAACACTTCTGCGTTCTGAGTCTCTAGATATAAGCAATCAGAAAATGGTAACTGGTTAATTACATAGAGAAGTCTAACATGTACTGCCTGCCACCAATGGTTAGTGCAGAACAATCTTCTGCAGAGAAAACCTTTGACCTCTATTTCCATGGGGAAGTGACAAACACACCCTGTCACAACAGCAGTAGCCCAAGATAAAGTCTCCAGCCAGGTTCGGCCAACAGTGCATAATACACCAAAAGCTAGCTGGCCACTGTAATTCTTTAGAATCTGACAATTATTCTTCCCTGATAGGGAAGAATATTTAGGGGCTTGGGAAGAGGCAGGCTGCTTTCCCTTTCAGGGATGTTTGATCTGTGTCCAGCTGTAGTGCTGAGTTACAGAACCAGTGGCTGCACTGGTCCCGAGTGCTCTCACCATGGTAGGAGATGTGGGAGTATTCATGAATAACCAATTGGAATGAAACAAGTGCCAAGCAGGATTGAAGAGAGACAGAGATGCTGTCTCCAAATCCTGCTTTTCTTGGAAAGTTCAGAATTTCTTTCACAAACTTTAATGTAGCCATCCAATAATGTTCTCCTGGGGTAATAAACCCAAAATACCAAAACCCATTAGCTCTTTCAGAGAAGGAACAACTTCTGGAGGAACAAGAACCTCCTTTTGAAGCTGTTGGTTACCTGGCTCGACTAACACTGGAGCATCAAGAACATGCTCGCTGCTCCTAGCCAGGGCGCTGCAGAACAAAGCTCTGCAGGAACCACCTCAAACAGGGCATCCCCTAAACACCTGGCACTGAATAAAATGCAGCAGAGAATTCCAGGTGCATTTCTGGAAATCATTTAAAACTGCTTGTTTTCAAGTTATTTGAGTCTGCATCAATATATTAAGTGAAAAAATTCCTTGACCATTCCATTTTTCCAAGTGAACAGTGATTCACAGAAACCTTCTGGGGTGGGAGGGGAAGGGGCAAAGCAAACCTGACATTTTGAGCTGTAGAAGTCAGCAAACTAACAGGATGAAACTGAGGGAAGAACAAGCAAAAGTTTGGGCCATGCTTCCTCAGCCATAAATTACACAACAGGAAAACATGTTAAGTTGTCAGCCAGAGTGAGGGCAGAGGAAACCACCCCCCCACCCCTGCAAAAAATACATCACAGCCCCAAACAAAGCTTATCCCACCAGAGCTCTCACTGGGAGGGGTGGTAAAAAGCCTGAGAGCTCTGGATGAGTGCAATTTCCAGCAGGGGCCCAGCTACTTTTCAAAGATTTGACATTCATTCTGTGAAACTCTTCAAGCTCACAGCAGAGCTGTCAGGAGAGCTGGATTCCCCTTCTGCAGGTGCAATTTTACACATGGAAAATTAATTCCAGATGCAAAGCAGAGTGCTTGTCCATCTCCAGAACACGAACTGCACTTTGAGTGACGTTCACTTGCTGAAATTCCCCCCTGCAGTTCAACTATGGGTTAACACAGAGGGAGCCCTCTCCTCAAAACCTCTGCTGATCCATCCCCTCCTGCCCCACTATCACATACACAGTGACACAGGGGGCATGATGCAATAAACCTGCACTTCAGCCTTGGGCAAAGGATTTTAGGTGCATAATTCATATATGCCAATTATTTGTGGTAGGTAAAAATACTTCTGCAAAATTAAATGTAACAAGAATAAGCAAGTGGAAAGGTCTTTTGTGTACTTGCAAATACGGAATTTTGAAAGAGCATGAAATCTTTGGGGATCTCTGGGATGTCAAACTCTTCTAAATTCTTGATAATCACATTTCCAATCACCTTCCCCCCCCACTCCCAGTATGCACAGCACTGGAATCTGAGGCAAGTTCAAGGTACAGAACTTCTGTAGAAGCAATCAAATGTCCCAGCTGGCCCTAAAGCAGTGCAGTGAGCTAAGGAGGTGTTCTGGCTAAAATCAGTGCAGTTAATCTGCATCATTACTCCACATTCAACACTTGCTGACTGGATGCCCGACTCGAGGGCTGGGATCCCAGGCAGGGACACACCGAGCACGCTCTCCGTGCAGACACATCACCTGAGGCTGCATGTCCCAAACGAGTGCCCTGATCCCAGCAGTCACAGCCCTGGGCAGCTTCCTGGCAAAGCTCCACACTCAGCCATGGCAACTTGGACAAACACTTTCTCTTACAGGTTAAACTTGTCTATTTAATTTTTCACAAGATGAAAGAGGAAATTATGAGAAAAATTCGTTAGTAGCACTCATAACTGCCAGAGTAAATACAACCCAACTTATGTTTTATATGTGGAACACTACCAAAAAGACAGATAAATCTCTTTAACCAAGATCTTTATCTGCTGCTATCTGAAAATGAATGGCAATTGGCAGCAATGACAACTCCCTGCAATTCATGAAGCTTCAGTTGCCATAATCTGTGGTGCTCTGGAGAGTAGAGAGATGCTCTGAGGAGAGTCAGGCTTAGAAATGACAGCTGTAACACAGAGAAACAGATCCTGGGCTCCCCACAATGAAGCTTTTCCTGTAGAAAAGCTGTTTGCTCTGAGCATTGCAATGTGTAAGGAGACACACACCACCACTTCTGTCTGCATCTCCTTTTCTCGCCTGTTTAAATCTGCTCCTGTCCCAGCACATCCCAGTCCAGCTATGTCTGACAACATTGCCCCTGTAGAACAGTACACCCAGGCAGCAGGTACCACATCCTGGGAGGACATTTTGCCCCGAGCAGCAGATAGCAGGCAGAATAACCAACAACCCCCCAGCAGCATCACCACCTACACAGGCCACTGTCTACTGGCATTATAGATCGTGGACTTGGAAAAGCTGCAGCCCAGGCCTGGAGCTCTGGGAACGCAGCAGAACTCACTGTATACTGCCACCAAAACACAGCCTGGCCAAGAAAGTGGAAGAGAGAGGTGTATATTGGAATTACAGAGGCTTTCGAGCCCACCACCACAGCTACAAACCCAAAGTTTCTGCTAACAATTATTCACTCCATTAACCAGATTGCTTTGGTGCATGAAAGAAAGCCATACCAGCAAATATCACGCTTCCTGGGCTGACTCTGTGCTGATTAAAGAAGCCCATGTGTAACACCACACCACTTGGCGTTTTACACTACTAAAAGCAGCATCCATGTTATTTGAGGCATATTCTTGGGGGAAGATGTATAAAAACATCCTAAAAGATGGTTTTCATTCCAGTGAGTTCACTGTGTCAGTCAGACAAGCACAGGGTGGAGGGGGAGCAGTAGCATAAGCCTGTTCAATGACTTTGCCAAAGATCAGAGAGCAGTTCAGCAAAAAAGTAAAAAAATTTTCCTCGCTTGATTCTCAGCCCAATGTCCTCTGCTAGACCATGCTGCTTCCAATCATCTGGAAATACCGTGTGCGCCCATGGGCCAGTGAGCTTTTTTGCCATCAAAAATGGCAAAAGGTCCACAAGGTCTGACAGGTAGTGTAGTTTTTAGGTGTAATACAAAGAAAAGTAGCATTTTTAGGGTACTGTCTCACTGAGCAGCCCTCCTGCCCAATTACAGTGGTACTTAACAGGTGGCACAGTTTTTTCATCTTTCCATGACCTTGCAGCTGTGCCACCCCCTGAGCTGTCTGTGCCTCGCCACGCCAGGACAGCAATATCTGTATGTCAGTGTTAAGCAGCAGTGTGCCCATAAAGCCAAGGCTGTTGTGAAGGGCTCTGGAACTCTTCGGCAGCAAGCTTCACAGCTCTGCAGCCCGCCCCACCACCACTGCCACCCGGGCCGCAGGCACAGGAGGGCTGGGAGCTCACATCCCAAGCAAGGCCGGGCATACCTCGAGAGTGACCTAGATCAGGACTTCAGGTGCAGCTGTTCAGGTCCCCAGTTCAAAAGCTGTGGGCCTTGTAATGCCCACAGCAAACCACCAAAGGAGCCGGGGAGACCGTGGGTATTTCCAGCACGCTCACACCATGTGCTGGCTACGTGAGGACTTGTAAAGCCCAGGGAATGCTTCCCCCACAGCCACCAACACCTGCGATCACCTGCAGAGCAGCCACAGCCCCTACTCATGCACAGGGGATTAATGCTGGCATCTCCCCAGCCCAAACAGTTGGGTCTGTAAAGGCTAAAGGGAAAGTTCTGCTTCCCTAAAACGCAGGTAACATTCTTTCTAAAGCACACCCAGCCAATTAAAAGCAATTTTCAAAAATTTCCTAGCCCTATTTCTGGTTCAAAAAAAGAAAATTGAAACATGGAACCCCAGTTTTCAATTGGCATTAATAGGATCAAAGTGGATCCCTGAATAGTTGCCATCAGTGACAGCAGAGCAGAATCCCACATACACAAGTAGTAAATTAGCAACTCTCATTTCTCAGCATTTCTGAAATCATACAGCAGATGTGCAGACTTTTAAGGACGCAAATACCAAATAACAAGCCTTTATCTTGAGATAAAGGGAGAAAAAGTAGCATTAAATCAAAGCCAATATTTGAAAATTGGGAGATTATTTTTAATAATCTGTACTTCTAAAGTAAGATGAGCTATTTAAGACACATAGTTTTTCTTTAAGTGTAGCAATTTTCAAGCCGAAGCAATTCTTCAGGCTGCCGTTGTAGCAATATTGATTGGGGGGCACCTTCAGCCTGAAGAAACCGCTGCTGTTCACAACACGCACATCAGATTGCAGCAAAAGCGGACACTGCCTGCACGTGGTCTTGGGTTCCCAGGGGAGAACCTGACACAATTGTCTCTATTCTCTGTTCAACTACCCTTGCTGCTTTTGAAAAGTGCTCCATTTTGCCAAGTTTTCCCTAGACACACCTTTAAATCAACCCTGGCAGATGCCTCAAACAAAATCTGCAAACCAACCATCTCCCATACAGTGGATTTCAACACCTCTTTGCTCTTGTTAGCACTGATGCTAGAAAACAATTTTCAAAGCCATGTTGTGTCATTGCTGCTTAGACCTGGCCTCTCCTTCCATCTCTGCCCTGGCTCAGCTCAGGACATCTCCTCGAAGGTCAGGGGTTCACAGCCCTTCCGTCTGCTGGCAGCACAGAGGTAAAAGTACACTGGAACTCACAAGAAAAGGTATGAAGGCTTTCAATGGTATCAGGTGCTTCCACACAAATTCAAATGAAAGCTCGGTATCTCAGAGGGGAAAAGTGCCTCTCCTGTGCCAGGAAAGATCCTCAGCAGCAGCCCTACTAGCCAGTATTGCTTTTTATTCTAAGTGAGCTCAGATTAAAATGAAGGTGCAAACCAGAAATTCCCCCAGCTGCCGGCTGGGAACGACAACACCAGACACACTCTGCGGGTATCTCAGGGGCTTCAAACAGCCTGTGGGATCGCAGATAGGCTTTCTGCACAAAGCCAGAGCAACCAGGAACTGCACCTCCTTTGGAAAGTACCTGTGTGCCTCAACCACAGCTCCGTGGGCTGCACTGTTTACAGTGCCCCTCCTCCTGCGAGATGCCTGGCATCTGTAAACATGCCACTGACCAAGGCCACCTAAACAACTGGCCAGTGCTTCCCTCACTGGTTGTAGCTCCCATGCCTCAGAAGAGCCCTTGTCCTGGGCACGGGAACAGCTTTGGCACTCAGCCTGCACCCAGCTCCAGCACAGCTTCCCCAGCACAGGCTGCCAACAGAAACCAGTGCATGGAGCTCCGGGTCTTGCAGTGCCTTGATCAAAAGGTGAATTCCCCATTTATTCCCACAAAAATCGCCTCCTCCAGTAAGGCTGGCAGACTGCTAAGTTTCACATCTCTGTAACACCAAGTTAAGCAGCCAAGTGCCTGGACACACTCTGCAGGTACCAGTGGCCCATCTCAGCCACAGCAGCTGCCTCCTGCCTGCACAGCCCTGGCAGCATGTTCCTCTTTTGGAGGCTCCCTCCTGGGAAGCCCAGCAATGAGGAATTGGTTTTCCTTGTTATTTCATTCATGCTGTTAAAGCTGCTCACCTCCCGGGAGACTGAGCATTGATAGTCTAAAACCAGAGGATTCTCTACTGATTCCTGACCAAAACAATGTTAGTAAAAAGCAAACAGCCATTAAAACAGCAACTCTCCAGCACACAGCCACCTTGGTGAGCCAAGAGCCTGACATCGAGGGACCTGCAGCCCCTCTGGAGATCCCAGCCCTCTTCCAAGCACCCGCTGCTCAACAGCCCTAGGAGCTCTGGCCATGCCCAGGCTTTGGGTATTCACAAGGTGCTGGGCCTTGTACCTACTGACCTTTCAACCTGAACCTCTGACCCACCCTGTCTATACCACAGTGTTGTGGCTGACCCTGGCTGGTGCCACCAACCCTGGGTGCCCACCGCACTGCAACCTCAGCTCCGGCTCCCTGCCTTGGCAGAGGTGCTCCTGACTCCTGCTGCTCCCTGACACCTATGGGAAATAGGTGCTTCCTAAGCTTGGAAGTAACCCAATGTTAAAGATCCATTAACAGCTTTAAGCAATTCACGCGAGGTGAAAAGCGATACCTGTGGCTGGACAGGAAAATTGAAGCTGAGCCTTTCCACAAGGCCCACATCTATCTCTGTGCCCTCTCCACAGCTCCCGATGCCTGTGGAGCTGCCAGATGCTCAAACCACGGCAGGCTGCATGGCTGCAGGCTCCCTCAGGATAATTACCCCAAAACGCTTTCATTTGACTTGAGACTGTGGATTGGAATGCGATCTGTGTATTTTGTTGTGCTCTTTTCCTTTTTCTGGTATGAGCTCCCTATGCTCTGTGTATAAACACAGCATAGTTTGTGAGTTTCTTAAACAAGTAAGTTGTGTCATTCCCACAACAAAAATCATTGGTCTGGTACCACCTGCTTCCCTCAGCAGCAGTTTATATGGTTCTTTGCGAGAAAGGGTTTAAAAACTGCAAACTTTCCAGTACTAAAAGGAAAACTCTAAACTTCCATTGGCGCGTATAAATGCCATGACTTAAAAGCTCTCAAAAGTAAATCAAGCCCAAAGCAGGCAGCAGCAGAAACTGCATATTCAGGTGAGCACACTGAGACACAAGTCCCGTTGGCACCTCAATTCCCATGCGAGAGAAGCTTTCCCTAACTACAGAGACTCGTCCGCCACCACACAGCAGGTTCTCCCCTCTTGATATGCTGCCAAATGGGGAAGTCCAGGGGCTGCAAGAGAGGGGTGGGACAGTGGGGCACTGGTGTCCCCTCAGCAGGCTGCACAGCAGCCCTGCCCTGGGAATAGTTCCTGGCCTCTCCATGTTCCTAAGCGAGTGATGGGACCAAACAGCCCAAACCCCTATATTTTCCAGCTGACGGCAGACGTCTTGCTGGAAATTAATCTGCTGCCTCACTCCCCCTCAGCCAAGAATCCAGCATAAGCATCTTTCAAACCTGCAGTTTTTACTTTTTTCACTTAAAGAATGTAGTATTTGATTAAATACTACATTGTGTAAACAAAAGCCTTATCCCGAGCTATTAAATGTAAAGTCCCTTGTTTTGCTAAAGACATACCAAAGCCAAGTCCAAAGTCCCCAGATACGCCTGCAGGATACTTGGAGCGATTAACCCCTCTGTCAGACTGCCCTGACCTCCAGATGGATCAGTGGTTTTCTGCAAGTGTTTCTTCAGATATCTTGGCAGCACTAACAGTCTGTTCTCACCTGCAGCAGTGGAGGTGATGCCTGTCCCAGGACGAGTGCAGGTTGGACACCGGGATAATAAAAGGTCCTTGTAGACTTGGAAAGGCTGGGTCGCTTATCTCGGTGCTGCCCATCTGCTGCAGACAGCAGTGCTGACCACAGCTATTTTCACAAGCCTCTTTTTAAGGTCGTTTAGAGGCAAACTCTAGCTGCAGCCCCCAGCACAGTCGTTCTGAAATGTTGTGTATAAAAGGGATTATTCAGGAAACCTGAAAGAGCCCTAAGAAACTGAACATTAAGGCCCCAAATCCTTCTCCAAACACCAATACTGCAGCGGGTGCAAGAGAGAAATCCTGGACTTTCGCTCTGGAGAAAGAATTGCTGAAAAGTGCGTAAACTGCATTTCTGATTGAGGAAATGCTGATGTTCATACTGCTCCAGAGCATAAGGCAACAATGTCTTCATGCTCAAAAAATGGAACCTAGAACTCTAAACTGGGCAGATAACAGCATAAGGGGACCACATCCTCAAAGAATATAAATCTGCAAAGCTTCTGGGAAACAGCTTCCAGTTCTCCAGATTTGCATCTGACCTGGCAGAAGCCAGTCATTTTGAGACTCCGTCCATAATATTTGTGTGCAGGAGGTGCAATTCCATATTTTGGCAATATGTCCTGCCTAGTACAAATGTCTGGTCTGCACGAGAACAATACAGAAAAAAGAAGTTTGGCTCCGAAATCAGACTTCAGCTCAGCAGTAGTCAGATCATGTAAGCCCCAAAAGCCTCCACAGCCAAGACCAAGGAAATCTGGTTTTCGTGTCTGCTCAGACTTCTAAATTAAAAAATGTATTTGCAGAGCAGCCACTGGGGAACTACACAAGAAGTGCTTTTCACTACAGTTCCAAACAGCAACACTGACTCAAAAAGACGGGGGAAAAAGTTTAAAAAAAAAAAAAAAAGAGACCTGTAATCAAAACCTTAGGAATTATATGGAAAACATATTTCTGAAGTAACACATTTCTTATCATTCTATGCAGCTGAGAATGGCTTTCAAGGAAGGTGCTTTCCTGTAGCTAATAACCACATGGAAATGCCAGCAACCCAGCTCTAACTGTTCGTAGCTGAAACTTGTGCACTCGCTATTAGCCATTTCTATCTTCAAATATCAATTAAATACTGTTGTCATTTTGCAAAGAATAATTTACTCACCCAGCCAGCAAGCAGAAACTGGCAACTACACCATACACCTGTTATTATGCATTACAATGAAAATAAAGTATTTAGAGAATTTGGCAAGGCTGTTCTGCTAAAACTATGGTGGTGGTTGTAACTGTAAACATGCAGAAGAATGCTGCTCCTGCCTGCTAGGAAAGGCTGCTGCACAAAGAACTGCTGGTGTCCAGCAGCTGGCCTTTCAAGATGAGTATCCACAAACATGCCCTTTGTAACACCTGCTCAGGTGGCACGGGTGCCAGGCTCCAGGGCTGCAGCAGGAGCAGCAGGGAAGGGGCCCAGGAACGGCCCTGCACAAGCACTGACCTCAGTGGGGGAAGGGCAGAGCACTATTTATTCAGGTGCAATAATACAAATCTTTGTGGGTTGTTCTGCAATGATAAAACAAAGAGGATTCCAAAGAATGCGTTCCCTGTGTGACTTCCCGAGCCCCACTGTAAGCACACCATGTTTGTAATATCCAGTGATGGCCAGAAGCAAAATTATTGCCATTGGGGCCTCTGAGTGCAGAACTCGAGCAGCTTTTCAAACTGGGAAAGTTTTATGGTGCTGCAGAGTGTAACTGGGACGTGGGGAATAACACAGGGACCCGGTGGAGATAAGCTTTTGCTCCCCGAGGCATCATTTCAGCTGTCCGAACCTTTTCATGTAAAAATAAACAGGACAAGCCTGCAATAAAAGGCATTTTATGTGCTGTAGCTGTCCCATGAAAGCATAGGGAGCTGGGGGCATCCCAGCACAGTCAGCGACCTGAGCTTGTGTCATTAATTACTGGTTTTGTGTAAAATGAGAGAATTTATGCTCAATATGAAACACCACCAGCAGAGGTGGAAGCTAGAACTCTATAATTTATGGAAATGCTTTCCTCACCACGTACAACTAAGTAGTGCAGACACCTCAGCACCGACAACACCCAACCCCACAGAAAATGAGCCCAAATGTGGACTTCACTCCCAGAGGCTTTGCCATATATGCACACCTGGGGCTACCTGTATGCAATCAATCACTCCTGCACTCCTGGCGTGGCCACACAGCTGCAGCTCACAGTGTTAGCAGGTTACTCTAACATCATCCACATGGCCAATAGCATCCTCGTCCCAGGGTTTTCTAAAGAAAATATCTAAAGGACCTGTGATTTCCCAACATGACACTGGCTGTTTCATACCGGATATATAAACTGGATGATCCCTGAATGTATGTCTCCTGTTTTCCACGGAAACTTACATTCAGTAATCTTTGGCAGTTTCTTTATAAATCCATCGGAGACACACGCTGGATGCAGGTAAGCTGCTGCACTACACCTGGCCTGTTTCAGGGGCAGAGAGGGACAAGGTGAATAGAGACCTAAGTTCAAGGTGAACTCAGGCCTTAACTATGACCAAGTCAAGTTGCCATCCTGAAGAAAAAGCGTAAAACAAAAACTGCTATAGAAGCTATGTAAAAATATGTCTAAAAGACATTTCTCTGCTTGTCTGTATGAATCTGCCTTTTGCCTGTCAGCAACATCTCTGTTGCATTTCTGAATAACCCTGGAGTTCAGGAAAAACTATCCATCCTGATGAGCAGGAAAACTGCAGAGGCACAGGATGCAGCAGAACACCATGATCCTGGTGCTGAGATGGAGCTTGAAGAAATGCTGTCAGATGAACTGGGTGTTCCTTTGCCAAAGCCAAGTGGTCTTGGTCCTAGGAACAGATCTTAGCAGCTGGAAGCTTTTACAAAAACTTAAGCCTTCCCCTGCCTCGTTTTCTTGATGGCTGTCAGAGGTAAGGGCATTGGATATAAAGCACAGAGGATCCCTCTGCTATATGGAATGCCAATGAATCCATGTCTCTCTTTCACCAGGAATTTTTCTAATTTTACTTGCTCCACTATCAGTCTAGATCACCAGTGCTAACATGAGTGGGTACCATCAGCATGAGGTTGGCAGCAGGTAGCCTTCTGCAACAAAGGTTCCTCTGATGTCCCTCAGGCACAAGGAAGATTTGGAAAATTATACCTATGCTGTTCCCACTGGAGTCTGAGTTCAGCCATCAAATTAAGTATGTCCCTGTACAAAAGATTAAAGCAAAAGAGCAGAAGTAACGGAACTGATACACCAAGTTTAAAAATCCACTTGCAGGCTGACCCATTTCAGACAATTCCTTCTAATAAAACAAGACGGCTCTTGAAAACAAAAATGACTGATTTCCATTGTGAAAGAATAAAGGCAGGCCCAAACTTCAATTCTACAGTGGTCAAAAAAACCAAAAAGAAACAAGACTGAAACATAACTCTCTCTTTCATTTAGACTGACTGGTCACCTGTATGAGAAACAAGCTCATTATCACACCGCTGTTCAGACAGCAATTGTGTGTACACAGCGAAGGCACACAGCAAGATCAACTCTGCTAAAAAACCCCACAACAAAGCAGGTTTTGAAAGAGAAAAACCTGTGTACATCTTGCCGTGTAAACCAGACAGACACTAGGAAAAGATGACAAGAGTTATCTGATATGAATCCAAGACACAGACATTTTCAGGAAACTGGTAAGAGCTCACCTGACCCACAACATGAGCATTTAGTCTTTGTTTCTTTCAACTCTAGAGTGTTTAGGAGGAAAATGACGCAGAGATCAAGAAAGCAATGGAACTGGCAGGGTTCAGAAAGTGGATACTACAGTTCCATAGCAGTACTGGCCAAGGTAGAAGGTGCTTTCTCCACATCTGGCTACCTGAGGAGGGATAAATCACATGTCACATCAAGCTGAACACATAACTCCATTAAGTGCATTGGGCTGTATAAGTTAATTAAAAGCACTTGCATTGCCAGCTCTCACATCATTGTTCAGCTTTTAGTTCTTTCAATAACCACACTGAGCACATTGTACAGAAATAAAACTGAAGATTCCACCTTATGAAAAATACTTCCTTTTGCCTGTGGAAATGACAGCTTCCTTACAATGGATCTTCTTCGCCGAAGGACAACAAAAAGGGCACTTGGGTTACAGCAAGTCCATGCTCTCTCCTGGTAAAAGTGATTGCCATTCAGTAAAATCACAACTATTTTAAACAAGTCCTATACATGCATCTACGATTTGGCTAAGCATGCTATCAGCAGCTCAGTTCCAAACTATAGTAACTGCTGTAACTCTGGTGCCTGGGAAAGTCAGACCCATAATGGAAAGCAACATTGCTATTTTTAATCATTTCAGGCCCCATAAGAGACTCCCCAGTGAGCACTGAAAAGGGATCAATAAAATTTTGTGCAAGCATTAGAGCAGATCTTGCTATTATGCTACACAGCGGCAGCAAAAGCACATCCCTGGAACGTACAAATATTATTAAATCAGAGAAAATGCAAAGATGAGCAGAAACATGAGAAGCAAAACACTCTTGATTTCAGGTTAACATTGATTAAAAAAACCTCTTAATGAGGTTCAAACTCAGAAGTATGCAAAGCCACTTAACCTGTTGTTAAGCCAAAAATCTAAGCAGTCCAGGCAGTCTCCACGTGAGAAAACACTGTTCAGAACAGTCACGTTGAAGCCTCACTCTGGAATTCCTGTCAATAACCAGTCTGCAGGTTGAACACTCTAGTTCTCCCACTGCACCATGAGGGACAGACCTGGCCAAACACACCAAACCATGAATCTGACTGAAAACAGAAATGCCAACCGGCATAAGGCCTCCCAGGTTAACAGGGAGTGCTCCCGTCATGGAGCCTGCAGCCTCCCCTGCTCCTCAGGCACAGCCACACCACAGTTCCAGGGCTCATACCAATTTCAAAGCATCAAGGTACGCCAGAGGTAATGGTTCATCCAATATCATCATCTTACGCTACAGCACTGACTGATCCAACCAAAATACAGGAAATTCACCACTGAGCTTGGCATAACCCAAATGTGTGGCAGTTGGTCTTCTCCCTATCTCCATGAACCTAGAACACATTAGGGTTCCTGGTCTGGCCACCCTTGCAGACCAAAGGTAACATAGTCAATTTATTCCCTGCTGTCTGAGGAGGATAATAAGGTAGGTGAGAGGAAACATTTTATATATATATATATATATATTCCTTAATGAGGCAGCCCCTCCTCTGCACCAGCTGCCTGCTCACACCTGTGCCTGTACCCACCACACTCCGGCATCCATGGAGATGTCCGTGCCACTGGAGAGACCCGGGCACCAGAGCCGGAACTATCTCAGCCCACACACAGGCTCACTGTGCCAGAGCCTCTGTGCATGGCAAACCCTGCCTCCGCAGAGAGACATGGTGCAAATGCCACTGACTCGCAGGGGAGTGAGACGTGGGTCAGCCAATAACCTCCTGATGCTCCAGTACCAATTTGGCCGCTCCAGAAAGGTTTCCTCAAGTGCAACGGTATCAAAGGGGCTTAAAATGGAGGGAGAAAATAGAGGTAGGTAACTTTTTAAGCAAAACTGAAATAAAGAATTCAAGCGCTAGAATTCATAGCTGCCTAAATATTTTAGTAAATAAAGATTGATCCAAAACCTCCTTCCAGTCCCAGAAATGCAAGGCCATCATTTCATTGTGGTGTAACAAACTTTGGCTTTGGCCTCACACACATCTGGTTCAAATTAGCACCTGCATACCTCAGTTATTAAATAAAAACCAGCGCTCTCCACATGACCTGCAGAGTCCTTGTGCACAAGAACTTACCCAACGCCATCATGTCTTCCCTTATCAGATGTGTGTGGTATGACATAACGAACACAGTGCTGCAGCACAACTGGCACCAGTTCAATTCCCCAGCACCAGGTCACGTTTCCCATCACGCTGTTTTAACACAAATGCTATAGGCTTGGTGGCTAATGGACGGAGCCCTGGAATTTTACCTCAGATCCTTCACATTTAACCCAAGGCTGATGAACTAAATACAATCTCTAGGGAAAAATGCATCTGTCAAAACCATCGCTTGCAGCATATGGCCGAACCAAGAAGTATGCACCAGCCATTTCCATCTTGATTTGTAGCACCCAAACTCCAGCATCTGCTATGCAAGCTGGATTACAAATGAAAAGTTGCTGCTCTAGATATTTTTCCAAAACAGCACTTGGGGATTTGGATGGGGAAAGCAAATTTTTTATTGTTACAGCATACATCTCGGTGTTAAGGAGACCTCGCTTCTATTTCTGACTCCCCACGTATACTGCGTGAGCCAACAAAACTGCTTTACTACCGCCTCCACGGCTCACCCCAACCTGGCATACTGGTGCTGTGGAGACAGAGGACTTGCACCAGCTGAGGGTAAAACTATTGACTTCGTACAGCTCTCATATTCAAACAACGTTCACAAATGTGAGCAGGTTCAAGAATTTAGGAAGTCCTTCAGGTTAGGTACCCATCACCGGTGTCCCAAGACTCCCACTGCTGTCTCTGGGCACTGCACAGGTCCAGCCTTCTGCAGGCCTTTAAATATCAGGCAAAAACTCATTGACCCACAGGAAAAAAGACCTTGACTGAAAACCAGTTTTATGAGAAGGAAAAAGAAACCATGGGGATATTTCTGCCTATTTTTTGTTCGATACAGCAGAAACTGTTGGGGCAATAACATACAAGCACACAACACAGGATGAAGTTATACATTTAGCTGCGTATTAAGGCATCCTGAGCTAGTCTTGTCAATAACTGTCCATTTCCATGCGATTCTCCAACCTTTTGAGAGGCTGCTGTGGGTTACTGCCCAGTAGATTTCCTTAAAGACTGAGTGCTGTGACAGTACATTGCTAGCACAGAGACACCTCCTCACAGTCTGAAGTCCTTGCAGTGACCACCCTGAGAGCACAAAGTGACTGGACAGATGGGCAGGAACTTCCTCACAGTGATTCTCAGGAACCTGAATGACTGTCTGTAGGTTGGGTCACACCTCCAGCTGACACAAGCTGGACTGGGGCCCCCATGCCGCATTGTGAGTTCACTTCCAGTCAGATCTGAGTGTCCTTCCTGCCTCAATGCAGGCTTGAGTTATCAAAAATGACCTAACAAAACCTTAGTTTTCATGTATTTCTTGAAGCTCATGTTCTGATCTAAATCCCTGGTTAACGAATTGAAGAAGCTCAATGCATGATTTTACCCAGATCTGCTCAGATTGATGCTTAAAAGCAATTCTGAGTAACAATATTTTTTTTTCTACTACTTATACCCTATGCCAAAGAGCTCTTCAAGATGTGCCTCAGGAGCTCCTGCCAGTAATCAGGCTCAGAGGGCAGTCTGTGTCAAACTGCAACATTAATTTGTTCTGCACTTGCCCGAAGATTGCAGAAAAGAAAACTTCCAAGTGCTAACACTGAGACATCCAAGGAGATTAGATTAAATGCCCCCCTTTTTGTCTCCGCAGAGCACTGGCCAGTAAATACTCTTAACTGGTGTCAGACAATGTGGTGCAGCTGTTTGTCAGAGCAAACAAGAGGAAATCATTAAAGATAGAAACTTCCAGCCACTTGACTTCCATACCAAAATAGAAGTAGCAAGCAGACACGCCCGTGACGCGATTTCACGCTTGCAAGCAAACTGCTGAGCATGGCCTTGCCTTACAGCACAAATGAGAATTTTTCTCCACCATAACCGAGAGCTTGCCAGTTCCGCTCTCCTGGGCTCCCATGCCTACACATCCAGTAGCTGCAATTTACATAATTGCAATTTCATTTTGCAAATATGGTTGGGCTCTTTTTATGCCTGATTTTCCCAACAGCCACTTCTTGGAGTTCAAGTCTTTGCTAATTATTTCAAACACTTAGCGGAAAAAATGCAAACCATAATCGATACAATTATTACACAAAAAGCAGGAAAAATTCACATGGTTTGGAAGATGAGGGGACTGAAGCTTTTTGTGTTGGGCTTTTTCCCCCTTTTGTTCTCCTCTGCTCTTTAAGAACAGCACATGCAAAACATTTGTGAAGCCAACACATCTGTGGGGCCCGCTCACCAGACCAGGACTGTCTACTCAGTATCCTTTCTAGCTTTTTATAGATACAACTTAAAAACACCATGAAATTTATTTCCTGTAATAATGATCCCCAAATATTTTCTTTGAAAGTGGACGTTTCAGCAAAACTCTCCCAAGAATGTGGAATTATGCACTTACATTGTGTTAGTACAGTCCTTCCCTCCCCACTTCCTTCATTGTCCCCCCTCAGACTCTCCCTGGTGTTTTAGTTCACCTGCCAAGGTCTGTCAGGTTTGTGAAGCCAGGCTGGCACCACCATAACCGTACACACCTTGCTGGAAACTGGCACACCCCACACTGGAGAAAAGCTCCAATACACATCAAAAACATACAGGGTCAAGAGTTCTTCCTCAAATTTTCCCTTTTTTCTACAGTAAATCCCTGGGCAGATAACTTTATAGCTCATTTTCCTCCGTATGCTTCAGGACACTCCTGGTCCCCATCTCTGCATTTCCAGAGTCTATCCTAGCCTCAGGAAGGACCTCTGGAAGCTGTGATAAAGTCAATATTATTTTAAGCTAATAAATACAAGCCTCCTGTCCTGCATGCACAATCCAGTCCAACACACTAGTACCATTTCCTCATACAGCACTTGCTCTTTTAAACAATTTACAGCCTTCCTTCCATAGCAGCACTCCCTCCCTGGAGCAGGCCCAAGGGATCCACGCCCGTACACACCAGGTTCCAGCCTCTGCTGTACATGAGACATGCTGACATCCCCTGTGGTCGCTGGAAGCTGACATTGACAACACCTGGGACACTGCTCACAGCACATCAGGGTTTGGTTCCCAAAGCCTGGGGAAGCTCAGGATCACCACTGCACGGACTGGCCCAGTACCACCGCCGCTTGATCACACCAGCAAAGCAGCTCTGGAATTGGATGCAGGGCAAACTGGAGAACAAGCATCCCAGAGCAGAAGGAAGAACAGTGGGCATGCCTGAAAGGCAATTTGCTCATGCTAAATCCATCGCTCAGGCTAATAACTCACGCTGCATCTCGCCACGTTTTGGTCCTTACCCCACTGGGGTTATGGCAGCAGCAGAAAAAAATACAAAAATGCTCCTTCCCATACAAAGCCCAGTCAACGATGGACTGTTCTTCAGCACCTCAGAGTTAGACAGTGGAAGCACTGGAAGAGTAAGCATGAACCCAACCGCGACAGCACGGAACTTCAATTCCCGAAGCTGGAGCACATGTCCAGGTAAGAGTGTAAAGAAGAAAGGACAGTGTACTTAACATGCAGTTTAATAAAGCAGAAACAAATGGCAGTTCTGGCAGTTTTTCCTCCTTGGAGAACTGTGCTTGACAACATTAGGAGCATCCTTCTAAAATCAAGTTTCCCTCTTGCTTTTACAGATGGCAAAGCTGTGGTTTAGGAGCTGTGCTACGATGTAGTACTACACTGGAAAAGTGTCCAGGTTCTTGGGGCTGTAGCCCACCAAAACCTACACAAGCCAGTGCACATCAGACTTAAAACACTTTGCACAGACTTAGAGCCTTTTCAGAGGGCTTTGGGTTTGCACCAGAGGCATTTCTATTTCTATTTTGCCAATATCTAGGTGTACCTGGTTGGCGACTGCCTAAGCAGACAGAAAACCCACAAAATCTAAGTACTTACAGCACACACCTAACAACACAGTCCTCAGGCATAGGGACATCCAACCTCAAGCCAGACATCAGTCACAGAACAGAGGCCAGTTCACTTGCAAGGTATAAACTCTTTTTTCTGCACTCACTGCCCAGGAAACAGTTCCCAGACACTTGAGACTTAGCTAGACCATCTAATTGCTTTATTCAGTCACAGTGTTACTGTAAAATCTTTTCCTAAAAAGCCGCTTTGCGGCTTTATAGCATCACAAATACATCTTAGGGATGTAAGGTAAGCCTGGGCTAAGGTTTGGGGTTTATTTAATTACCATGACCTTCTCTTCGTATTTGACCAAAGTATCCCTTTTTCTAAAAAAGTACGCGGTCATCGTTTGCCCACGCGCTTGCCACCAAAGTCTGAGGCTGCACACCCTTGGGAGGGGAGAGAGGAAGCCGCTGGGGCAGAGCAGGGTCCTGGTGGAGCCTGGACCACCTGCCTCCTCCAATTGCTTCCCAACCACGGCCATTTGGGATGCTTGCTGTGAAGCAGAGGGAAGTTGTCGTTTTCTGCTGAGATTTACTTAACCCACTGATATTTAGGATCTGAGGTGGAAGACAGTTTGTCATCTCACTGCCTGTTTTTCTATTCTTAGCCCATTTAGTTCCCATCTCAGACAGCAGTTACTATAAATTCACTCTGTACCATTTTGGTGTGACAGTAATGTCTGTGCCTGAGACATGTCAAAATAAAACCTCCTGGGAAAAGCCAATCACTAAGCACAATATGTCAGAAATATTTGCTAAATGGAACAAGCAGATCTTTTCTCCCAAAACCACATTTTGATCCCTGAGATTTGTGCTCCTGTCCTGTGTTTTGATCCGTGTGGCAGCCCGCTCTGACCTGCCTTTCTGTGCAACAGAAGAGGCCGATCTGCCTGGAACCTCAGGTGCTGTGTCTGGGTTCTGTTGCTGAGGCCTCGAGCCACAGAGGTGAGTGGTCACACATCTCCTGCAGCACGGGAGCCCTGAGCTCAGCCCTGACTAAAATGGGCAGGGCTCCTGCAGAGTGATTAATCTTCTGCAGCACTAATTATTTGACCCCGCACTGTTCCCGTGGAGTGCTTTACTTCCACCTGCACTGGATGCTGGACTTTACACACACACTGGATAGAAAAGAAGGGAATGCAGCATGCAGCGCTAAGGAATAAGCAAATCTAATTGAAGGGGCACAGCTTGAGACTCTTGATTCTGGCAATATCCACCATCGACATCTCTAGCTTCTGGGTCTCAGCTGTGTTCAGAACCAGAGGAAAGGGAATCAGGCACTGGGATGAAAAATGAAGGACTCAACAAATAATATTAACAGATCTATCTAATTTCATATGTCCAGTAAAAGGAAAAATCCAGTTTATTTTACCCCACCTTATTTTGACAACTCTGTCAACACTAGTTCAGAATCATGATAGACAATATTTTTATCTCAAATGCTGACAATTAAACAAAAAAAAAAAAAAACCCTCCTACAACTGTTACAATTCCACAGAGAACAGAAGTTGCTTTGTGTGAAATCACCATCTCACTGCTACTGATCACCAAACACAGGAGTCTGCCACTAAGATATTCTCAATGTCCAGTCATTCCTATTGCTAAACAAAGCAGGAGCACTTACCAAAGAGCACAGAGGGGTTATGGAAACCCCCTGGAGCAGAGCCTAGGGAAAAGCCTTTAGAGGCAGGCACCTGATGGAAGTACTGCCAGCCCTATGCCCATTCCAACTGCAGTGCATTCCAAAGGAAAGGAGAAGGGGCTGCAGTGGCACTGCTATTTATGTTTGCGAATACATTTCCTCTCCATCTTGTTTTCCATGACAGACCAGGAATAATTAACTAAAGCGGGATCAGAGTCAGTCACAACTAGTTACCAACTTCAACTGAACCCAGGCCATCGGGAGCAGTCCCTGAGCACTGAAACCATGGTGGAAGCACTTACAAGCTGACTAAATATCCTATCTGTATGAAGCACATCCAATCCTCTTTTTTCCTTTTATTTCACAAATATTGCATGGGATGAAGGAATGTCAGGGCTGAACTCTCCAGAACAGATGTAGAACACATGTATTTGCATCAGTTTAAAGCAAGATTCCAGACACTAGAAAGCAGTTGGGGTTTGGCAGTGGAGATCTCTCATTTTAATTAGCTCAGGGTACAAATGATTTCTAGAAAGCCTTCCTCAGGCTGGAGTAGGGTTACTTCTATAGGGACAGGTCTTCCAGGCAGATTTTCTTGGGGGGAAAACTGCAGCGGTAATGTTTCCAACGCAACATGCTCAGTCCACGACAGCGAGCTAATTCGTACATAAGTAGGTTCCCCAAGTCCCAGGGGTAGTGGCAGCAACCACCTCAGAACTACATGTGACTTGTAGCCCATGTAGTATGGCCCACGACAGGCAGAGCTGCACCAGGTGTGCTTTGCAGGGATCCTCCCCTGCCTTGCAGTTTTCTTGATCTGTATTCTACAGATGTGCACTTCTTCCTAGCTCAGCTCAAGGGAAATTCAGTCATGGTGGGACTAGCTTGGCCAATGAGCAGTTGTCATTTCCTGTCCAGTAAGTAAAGTATTAATATCACCCAACAGAAAGTCTTTGTTCCCTGTTGCAATTATTGCCCTCTTTAGTTTGCTTAGTTTTCAGGTTCTGAACAAGTGATTGTTCTAAGGAACATGCAGAATTATTCAACAACCAAAACCTTGCTCTTAATTAGCAAGAAAGGAAACGTAAGAAAGAAAGAATCAATACAACTGATTATGTCGCCTGACATACTAAACTCCAAAGCCTGTGACATTGCTCATTTGTCATGTCCTCAGCATCAGTGTTCAGGAACAGCCATCAATAAGAGTATCAGTCAATGACATCCCCATAGCAAACAAAAAAGACAGCACTCACCTTTAGTAAAGGGAGGGCAACAAATAGCTAATGACATGGAAAGATGAAATGGTTGAATTTCTTTCAAGACCCAACTTAAGCCTACACAAGGCAAGGGAGAAATACCATGAACAGAATGGATTGACTGAAGTGACCGAGAACACCAGCTGATATATGACCAAAGTCCCCCGTGCTACGCAGTCCTGCCCAAGAACCAAGTTCGCTCCAGTGCCCCATGCCAGCCCCACCAGGAGGGCAGACCACCACCCTGGATGGGACGCTGTCCAGCTAGGACATGTCCTTTCCCTCGCTATTTGAATTACCAGCCACTGTAGCAGAACATTTGTTACACTCCAGTCCCTTCCTCATTTACAGGGTTTAAGCCGTCAGCACTACAAAGCAGCAAGTTTTCATCGTATCATGCTCTGGATCAGCCTTGGTCAAAGGGACAGCAGGATTTTTCCTGGAGATAAGGGCCACGGGCAGCCAGAGAACAGGGTAACTTCCCTAAGGCACATCCCCTCCATACAAAGCGGCAGAATGCTCCCTCACCTGCCATCTGTATGCACACACAGCCAGCCAGCCGCGCAGAGACCGGTCTGTGCTCACAATGAGACATACTTCTCTCTGAATTTTGTACTGAAATGTGCAAAGTTTTGCTCTGGTGACAGCAGAGGCATTCAGCACACTTTGGAAAATGTTACTATTTATAGAACATCCAGTGCTCTTTTGCTGTACTAGGGTTTCATCCCTTCTCCGTTGTTCATAGATAGTTTCCATAAAAAGCAAACTTCACTGCTCTGCATTTAATGGATAGATTCTGAGGGAAAAAGCTGAAAAGAAAAACAACATCCCTGGGAGTTAAATCAAAGGAAGGGATAGTTTTTCCAGCTGGGTTCTGGACGATGGAAGACAGACTGTCATTCTGAGGCCAGAAAATGTCTTTTACATACACCAGTCTCAGCAAACCTACCCTGAGTTATAAGGTTTATTTTACAAAAGTTTAAGTCTTATATTGTACTTGACTTCTGCTGCTAACAGCAAAGGCCTATGCAATAGCTGTTGGTTAGAAAGCAGCACCTAGTTCATTTTCTTTTGCCAAAACACAACGTGCAGCCATAAATCCAAAGCAGTCCTTCCCATATTGTTTATTATTATTATCATTAGAATAACACTAAAGTTTGCAAACTGTCACTGTAAGCAAGGAGCATTCTTTAGGGGCAGCTCTTCTGGGAGAGCAAGCAAGGGCTGCAGAACACCTCCTGAGTGCAAACTCGGCCTGTATCATTCTGACACCTCGGGTCATTTGGAAATCAAATGCTGGAAATGCATCCTGTGGGCCAGCCTTGGGCACTTGCGACAAGATATATGACAGCAAAATGAAACACGGGGTAAGGCCTCATAGTTGATCGAACACAGAGCTTTCTCCATGCTGGAAAGGCTTTAGGAGAGGTGATTTGCTCTACAGTGCTCTGAAATGGTGCATGGTGTGCTCGAAGGGCACGTGCCCCTCCCTGCCAGTGTGCTCTGCACAGGGTGGTGGGGTGCCCTTTCTGTGCAAACAGTGCAAATCAGGCAGGTGAGGACGAGGAGGTCCCAACTCACCCAGGTCACACTCCCAAGCGGTGTTTAACTTCCTACTAAGTGATTCGAGAGAACTGGTCCTTGTTTTTAACGCTGGGATTGCTGCATCTGCATCAGACACCTAGTCAGGAACTCTGAGCTGGCTTGCCAGGAACAGCACCCTCAGCACGTTCCAGGGTGCTGACTTAGCACAAGAGTGCTGGCAAAGTGGCACAGCAGGCATGATGGAAGCTCCTGGCTTCAGCAATTAAAGAAATATTTACATATTTACAAGAGCCAAAAACTAGAGAAAAAGCAGGCAGGAAAGAACAAGAGACAGGTAAGGTTCTCAAACAATTGAAATCCTCATGAAAAGGTCAATTTACCCAACCTTTTATTCAGCTTGGTCTTTCTACCAGCACCTACAACTGGGAGGGTTTTGGGGTTAAATCCAACACTGAAAACATAAAAGGCTGGACACACAGAGAAATCTCTCCAGAGACCAGAACTTCCCGTGCTTTGTCCCATTTCAGCTGCAGCAGACCAGTGAGCCAAAGACCATTTTGATCTCAATTTGCTTTTTCAGGTTTTTTTTAGTGATTAGTCTGAGCAATAACCCACAGTACTACAGTTTAGCCGAGACATGCACAAGCTACATCAAGTTCCTCTAGCAAGAATCAGAATTCTCCCCACCAGCCAAAATGCAAACTCACTCAACAGCATTGCTCTGCTCAAAATGAAGCGGAAGGGATGGGTTAGAAACCTTTTACCATCAATAAAAGCCAAGTGTTTGGACACACACTTTGAGATGGGTGTTATGCAGACTTCATGCACAGGGAAAAAAGAGCCAACCATAGCACTTTGAGCACATCAGCTAATCTGAGAGCTCAAATAAAAATTACAAAAATACAAGAAAGGGCTGAAAAAAACCCGCAAAATGATTATACACCAACCAAGAAACCCTCCAGCCACTCCTTCGGGTGTGCAAACCCCCCGACACCAGCACAGCCCTCCAGTTCACAGCAATGTGTCTATTCATGTGTCTCTGGTAGGCTTGCACTGCAGTGTCTCTGCCGACGTCAGGAGAAAATTACTATTTCCCAAAGATATCTTTTCCTTTTTTTCCCCTGCTTTGTTTTTCTGCTTAACTGCATAGAGTATTGCAAACACTTTATTAATGCTGCTGTGCTTTAGTCAGCTACACATAACAGTGTTTATTAGAAGAGACTATCACAAGTATGAAAACGGTCATTATCATGAGTGCTAATTTGTGGGCAATGGAACAAATACATTCCTATGTGATAATCAACATGGTGATTATCAGATCAGGCTTCTGGTTTACTTCAGAGCTACTGGATATCTGTTTCCTTTTCAGTTTAGGAGTGCCAGTGCTTCATCTCCCACCTGGTTTGCTTTCCACATGCAACAACCACATCGCACGCAACAATTGCTCACCTTCTAGGTATGGATGCTCCCTATTCTTTCACAAAATATGTTGCAAATACAAGTTTCCAGGAACTACCTGAAAGGATGATTAGGAAATGTCTATAGACACCTGTGCATTTCAGCCAGGTTGCCCATGTTCTGCTCTCCACCTTGGCAGCTCAGCTTGTTAAAGCAAACATTTCCGAACAGGGCAACTACTTCATGTGCATTGTGCATCATCCCAGCAGCATGGGCTTGACCCGGTCCATCCCTGTGCCACCAGCTGTCCCATTTCAGACTCACAGCAGGGTACAGGAGCCTCTCTGCAGTCTCCAGACACCTGTGCCCCACAGCCTGTCAGGGACAGAGGGAGAAGATGAGGAGCTGACCCCACACGGTTCCTGGAGGCTCCTGGCTGGAGCCCAACTCTTGACCTGCCACCCTCCCGCTGCTCCCATGTGAACCTTGAGCACACTTCTGATTGCCAGCGCAGGTGTGAAGTGCACCTGGTAAAGCATTTCCTTTGTTCTGTGCGTTACCAAAATGAGAGCTGCACAGGTGGACCTGTTGGTGTGAGGTTACTGGACTGTCCCTGAGGGAAAAGTCCTCTGCTGCAGGGCAGGTGCCCAGCAGCTGCTACACTCGAGTGAAATCATCTGAGGTCTCTTGCTCAGTTCAATTTGTGGTCCCTGATGTAATGTGTCATCTACTAGACTGTCAAAATTATTTTTTCTAATGCTTTTGAAGGTCTAAATTTTCTGGGGTTTGCTGTATGTCCTCTTATACCCCAAATGTGGCCCCACCTTCCATGCCCTCTGAAGTCCTCAGGAATTGAGCTCAATTCCACTGAGCTACCCCAGAAAGCCAGTGTAACCCCTTTGACTTCTCTTGGAAAGCCAAGATGTGCTTTATGGCCACGAAATTCTCTTTTATCAACCAAAACCTGTACATAGTTCAGCTTCAAGTCCAGAAGCACATTTAGTGCTGCAAAGAGATGCAATTAATCATTATTGCAAACCAAATTTGAAGGGGGAATGAACAACTCTCACCTCAGACACTGGAACTTCTCTATCATAATCATGCACAGGAAGGAAGAACGATTCAGAAAGATTGTAAGAAAGGCGTCCCTGCTTATAGCAGGGGCGTGGGAGTCATGACTTTTAAAGGTCCCCTCCAACCCCACCTATTCCATGATTTCATTCTGTGATTTTTAGACGTGGCTTCTATTTCCCAGGTTAATGGAAGTGATCAAAATTACTTTTGTCCACCTCAGCCGGCTCCAACTGGACAGAACACGCTGGGGCATTTCTGCACACTGCCAGGCCATGTCCAGAGGTCCCACAGCAATGGCACCCCCTCAAACCAGCAGCATTAACTACATCAAGCAATTCTTTTTAATTCATCTGATGCTCACAAGCATAACCCAAATCCCACTGAAACAACTGCTTCTCAACCAACTTCTGCAGTGCCAAAATTCAGCTGTACATGAACACGGAATCTGAAATGTCATTAAGTCCTGTTAGCAGTGATGGCCACTTCCTGACAACTGACAAGGTGTTTCACAAAGGCGTTCAGTAAGGGGTACTTCATGGGTGCCCAGCAGCAGTAAAGAACTACCTCCAGAATACCAGCTTCCCAGTGGAATCTTGGGTGAAACTGGTTGTAATTCCTGTACCAGTCACTGGGCTCACACCTACACCTGTGACAGGCTACCACTGAGAACATGAGGCAACTACAGCTCCAGTCCTGCTCCCAGTTCCACAGAGGGAGAATCCAGGCGTCAGCAGCAGAGGAAGACCGAGGTCTGAATGGAGCCCAAGAGCCTTCCTCCGACTGGAGAGCTTTAATTTCATGATACGGTGCTGTCTCAAGCCAGATTGTAGCTCAGCAGCACACACACAGAGATGGGGCTGTGGCTCCCGAGCTTAAAGGTGTCCCAGCAGCTGCTGCCTTCTGCAGGGGCATGACTGCACCTCCCTCCCAAGCAGCCCAACAGCTCCAGACATGGTGAACAGCCAGCAGGGATGCCTCTTTCGAGCAGCCTACAAACAACAGCCCCCAACAAAAACACTCAGCCTGAAGGGAAACCTGTATATTAATGATCTTCATTAAGAGCTTTTTAACTGATATTTTCTGACCTTAAACTTGGCAGTTGTTTTTGAATACTTAATTAGCAAAAGGCTACTTCAGAAAGCAAATTCAGGTTAGAGAAGCAAATTTGTGAGCCAGTCAATATCAGAGACCAAGAAAGACATCTTTAAGAGTGAGTCCCACCACAGTCTGAAGACTCTGTTTTCAGTCTTTAAGACTAAAAACCAGAGTTCTTCTGGATAGGAAAGACATTTAGCTTTTATCTTCCCCTACAGCACAAGTAACTAGCCATTACTTACAACTGTTATGTCACTGAAATGATACAACTCGTGCACTCCATGAAATATACTCCGCTCTCCTAACTTGTGCTTCACTTCGATAAATTACAGCGAAGAATGAAGAAATAAAGAACGCTCTACATTTCTCTTTGTTGTCCACATGCTTTTCTACATGGAGCCACAGTCAGCAGCCTGGTTGCGGGGAATGTGCACTACAGGAAATCATGCCATTTTTAGGCATTTAAAACCACCTACAGTTCACGCGCTACTATTTAATGGGAATGACTTGTCCATGCTACCAAAGCTATGACTTAAAGAGATGTATCTCAGGGAGTGAGGGAAGCAATAATTATAATAATTGGTCCTTTGTAAGTAACAGCTAATAAACACAAAGAAAATCTACACTGAACTTCAGACCTGCCTTAGCCTGTTCTACCATTTGAAGTAACATTCTCTGCTTGCTTTCTTACCCTCTCCCTGCTGCTTTTCCCTTTTCTGCTTCATGATCCTGTAAGTGAAATAACAGAAATCAATGTGCACCATAAAGGGACAGCCAGCTTCCCCACAGCTCATTTTGGGGTTCAGAGGACTCCATATCCAGTGGCCCCATTTCTGAGCATTCCAAGTGCTTTTGTGCTCCATCACACCTCTTGTTAAACACGCAGCATGACGTGCATGAGCAGCAGAGCATCACACCTATGGTTTCTGGAAATAAACATTCTGCTTGTCACCTGCACAAGCAGTCTCAACAAGTAATGCAATTTCCACACCTACCTATCCCCTATTCCACTGGGAAGAAATGCACACTAAGCCTTCAAGAGATGAAACTAAAATCTGACATCTGGACGAAAGGCAGTCTCTTTCACACTACACTGTCCAATGACATGGAATCTGATAGATATTTTGTATTGCAAGGAAAGAAGTGTTTGAAATTAGTTATGATTCCCTGCATGACTCATGCAATTTCCAGAGCAATCTATTAAACAGACAAAGGTGGCTTCATTTAAAAGAAATAAACATTTCTAAAAAACCCTATTTTTCTTGACTGGGAACCCTTTGGGGATATTGGGAAACAGTAAACGGGAAAGAAATCATGTCAGGAAGACACTGTTGCTAAGATCCAACACCATCCTCAGCTTCAGCAATTTTCCACACATGAAACGGGTCCTCTGGAAAGCTTTCCCAAGCCACCCACAGCAGCTGCTATGGGAGGCTTTAGGGGAACAAGTGTTACCAGTGCTCTTACCCAGCTTCAGGAACACACATTTGAAACCCAAAAGGACCATCCAACTGCCTTCACAGCCAATACTCAGGGGCAGAAAAAAATCAGCAAGTTCCATTCTCCCAGGCATGGATTTCATCCGATGGTCTGATTGTAGCTCTCACACAATTGAGAACACCAACACCAGGGTTTGGGGGTTTTTGTGTTTTGTGGTTTGGTTTTATTGGTGGAAACCTTTCCCCCCTCTGCTCCGCACCCCCAATCAGTGGAATAGCAGAGAAAGGATGAATCCTTAGCTTACTAAGTTCCCTGATTTTCACCAACAGACTCCACCTAATTATTTGAAGAGCCTAAACACTTGTGATGGCTGCACTGCTACCCATAGAAACACAACTAGAACTTGCTTCAATCACCATGGAAGCCCTGTCCAAGCTTACAGGGTCCCCGGACACATCAGTGGGGCCGGAGTCCTCCTCTCTGGCCCATCACACCAAGCCCCTCCCAAAGAATCAGCACAGTCGCTGAGAGACTTGCTTTGGGACATAAAAAAGGAGTTCCTGAGTATTGCATAATTTCTTAAGGCTTTTGTCAATACCAGTGCTAATATCCACAGGCCCTTTATCACCTTGAATAAACAAGTAATATTTAATGCATACCAGAGTAGAGGTTAGGGCTGGACAGGGTAAACATACACCTGTGTAAAGAAGTCAGGACCTGTCTGCCTGCCGAGTTCTTCTGGTCATAAGACTTGTACTGGCTTTCAGGTAAATTCAACCTCCTACATCTCATTTCTCACATATGCTTTTCCAGATCAAGTTTGGAATAAAACTGGTTAATAAGCAAGTATATGCAATGCTTCTGGTCACAACAGGCTCACTTTAGAGAGTGAACCTCCCAGACCAATCTGCCATATGGGTGGTCTGCAAAAGCCCATAAGAAATGGAGAGGAAATAGCAACCCCAGCTAGTGTTGTTGGGGTTGAGTTTCTTACAAAAGGATAGGCTGGCTGTACATCCAGAAAAGACACAGAAGTTCATCTTCTGGCAGAGGCTGATTGCTAAGGGTCCAGACCTAGCAGCAGGGCGCCCACAGGCAACAGCAGGTGAGAGCACTGACACTGCTCACCAGAGCTAGATGGAATATCCCCGTCCCCATGACAGGCATGAACAATGCTGCTAGCCTTCCAATAAGGGGCTGAGCCTGGCTGCGGATGATGTTAGAGCAAAATAAGGAATACAAAGAGCTTTGTCAAGATTACACCTACTCAGCTGCCGGAAAGCTTTTAGATTTCTTTCCTCTGACCTTTCTGGAGTAACCCTGAGCTAACATCCAGCTCTGTAGCAGGTAAGCCCACGGCTTGCACTGCCTCCATCTTCCAAGGAGGAGCAGGTTCCAGACCCCCCAAACTGTCCAGAGAAGTGCAGCAACCACACAGGTGCTTTACAGAGCACGGCCAGGACCTCACCATGCCAGCGTCACTCCGGCCACCCAGGCTCCTTTGCAGCCACCAGCCTCTAAAGCTGTACAGAACTGCCTGCAGCCCTGCTGCTGATACAGAGGGCACTGTCCAATTTAAAAACCTCCCAATTCCACAAGGAATACCTGCTCTCTGTTGGCTCAGTAGGAATGCAATAGAGAAAAACAAAAATGTCTTCTATGTGTCTTTTTGACCATAGCCAACAGTAACTTCTGAACCAGCTGAAATTCCTTTCCACATTGAAATGTATTAAGAAAACATTATGGGGTCTCCTGTAACCAGCAAACTGCAGGACAATCAGAGTTGAGGCTAGAATTGCACACTCAATGCACTTTATTATATCCAGGTATGTATTGAAAAGCTTGTAATTACACTCATTGTTCCAAAAGCTTTTGACAGTTGACTGGAGGCTGCTTTGGGGGCCTAGAAACAGCATCACTGCAGGAAGCCTGGGAACTGAGACCAGCCGTCTTGACTGCGATAGGGCACATTTATGGCCTGGCTCATACTTTATCTGCCTTCATTTCTTAGAACCCCACACATAACTTGCAAGGCAGAGCACTAAAATCTTACTGGAGCTATACAAGTCCAAGCTCTGCTTAGCATAGCTGGGTTGGTTCCCACTGCTTGTTTGGACAATCTCAGTGACAGCACTAAAAAGACACACAGCCCAATAGCAGGGAACTCCACCTGAGAGCAGCAGAAAAAAGAAACAAATGGAAAAAATTTACCCCAAAACCCATTTGAATTAGTACAAGTTCTAGAAACAGACCTTTTTAGGCTACAAAGATTGAATCGTGCTGCCCTTCCGTACAGCCAGAAACACCTCCTGCATGCACTGAGAGCCCCCCCGGCTGGAATGGCTCTGCCTAACCCAGAGGCGACCCCGGCTGGAGAACGAGGAAATTGCAGTTCCTTTCCAAGGAGCTCAGAAAACTCCGGCCACACAGGGAACTGAGGGAGTCACGAGCTACACCTGCCAATAGCTGTTTTACATTTTTTGTAACATTATGCTTAATATATGGAATAAACCAAAGAGTGCTTCCATTTTCAAGGCTAAACCATCACAGCACAGTTCCATCCTCTCTCAGTTCAGGCATAGATTTAACCTTTTATGTTGCATTTCTCCCTAAAGACTTGAAGTAGAACAGTTCCCAGGACATTTGCTGGGCAGCAGACACCATGACCCGTTTGAAGCTCATGCGAAAGCTTGCTCACATAGGCTGTGGATCCACACTTCAGGCAGCATTTCCTCTGCCATCTCTCGGCCAATTAGCCACTCCCAACAGAATAAATACTGACCCTAAAATTATGGAAGGGATGGAGGGGAATGACACCTTTATTTCAAGCAGGAGGACCAGAGGAGATCAGAAAAAACAGTAGGGTACACCTGCTCAATGTCCCAACCAAAACCAAGATATAAAGTCATTCCTGACTTCCGAAGAACCCCGACGTGCCTTTGCAGTCACCTTCAGCACTTTACGTTAGCGCCAAGGCCACGTAAGAGATAGAAATCCAGGCTCTGGCCTCTCCTTGAGAAAGGGACCAACACAACAACAAGACCACAGTGCTCTTTCCTGGGCAAAACTAAAGCTCTTAAAAAGCCAAGAATACAGGACAATCCTCCCTTTGAACTAAAGAACATTAATCCAGCTCTGCAGAAAGCAGCAATTTTAACTTCAGCCAAACCATCCAGAGACAACTGGCTGCAGGTGCAGGAATGGCAGACGAGGCAGCAGTGATCCCAAGTGTGTCCTCAGCTCCTCACTAACCTCTCCAGCCTTCCGTGGAGTGTTTTCAGATACTTTGCTTATATAAAAAACCCTAACATCAACATATTTCTAGCTTTCAAGAAATCTCTCATGAAATAATCTTTCTCATATGTTCCACCTGAGGTTTTCCTTCTAAATGACATGTTTTACTTTTCAAATTAGTTTTGAAGCTGTTAAGATTATCATCTCACAGGTACTCACGGAAACTCTTCCAGCATAATTTGCTGCTCCTCTCCCTGCGAGGCCCACAAGAAGTTATCGTTCAGTTCTTGTCCCACGCTTTGCAGTGACCTCAAGAAAAAAAGGTACAGCTCTTACTGAGAATGGTTTTACACAGGTTTTGTGTTCACTGTTGGGTAAAGGGTTCTATAACTATAAGGAGACAATCCTCAGTCTATTGGAGCCCACTTCTCTATTCTCTGTTCTGCTTTTACAAACCCTTAAACCACTCTTTAAGACTCAACACGTCTGCAGATCTACAATACAACAGCAGCCTCTCCAAAGATAACTTCTACTAACTAATGTGCGTTTTCTGTTATGTTTCCAGAGCACTCTAAGGGTTTGTTTTACATCTCCACAAGCAGGGCCAGAGGTTCCCACATACGCAAGAACATTAAAATCCCAGTAGACCAATAGAAACTTGAACGGCTTTAATGCCTTACTCTTCAGACAACACCTGAACAAATTTACTCCTACGCATTCCTAGACCTGTCCAGGGAGACCCAACCGCCCCAGAACCAGGCCCAGGCCAACAGCTCACGAGCCCTGCCACAGCTTCCCCGCGCTTACCTTGCACCTGCTCCCACACACGTCCCGCGCTGCAGCGCCAGTCCCTCTTTGAACACAAA
>VZRO01008430.1:8450-32513 GCA_013397915.1 Daphoenositta chrysoptera | reverse complement strand
TCGCCACCACCCCATCCCGCCCGCTCCTTTCAGAGACACCGAACCGCCCAGCCCCGCCCCAGGCCCTGTCCCGCCCCAGGCCCCGGTCTGGGATTGCAGGCGTCTATTAACAGTTAATCCTACCACTTAAAAGATTTTCTTTAAAAATCAGTTTATGCCTAAACTCGCAGCATGAAACAGGATTGTACACGAGTTATGGCAATAGCAGACCTAGGCAGCACCAGTGCTCTCGGCCCACAGGCACTACTGCTCACCAACTACCTTGACAAAGTCAAGTCTTACAAAGAGATTTTGGCTCCTTAGAGCAAACCCCCTGCCTCTTCCAAAAAACAGGCTCTCGTTCTCATATTTATTAATTTATTTTGATCAAGAGGCCAGAAAAGCACACAGCTAAAAGTCTGAAGATGTAAAGACAAGTGAAACAGTGGGGAAGGGGCAGGAATAAAAAAGCAGGGGGGGAAACACAAATTAAATACAATCAAGTCTGACTGCAAAGCACGGAGTTGTTGGGGCAAAGCTCAAAACAAAAGCCTAAAGCTAAAACCTGCATTAAGCACTGCTTGAACTGCCCTTGCCAGAGACTTTTGGGGAGTGCATCAGCTTTGCCCTCAAAGGCACAGTTGGGAGGGTGGCAGGAGGATGAGGGCTCAGAGCAAGGTTGAAGCTTGGCGTGGGGGGGACCCATCGTCCTTGTGTCTGTCATTAGTGATGAGAAAAGGTTTAACTGAATTAGGTAGAAGCCTCAAAAATACTTAATCTTCTTCATTGAAGAGCTTTTGAAATAAGCCTCTCTTTGCCACGCAGACCAGGAGCTGTTTGAAGCTCATGCGAAAGCTTGCTCACATAGGCTGTGGATCCACACTTCAGGCAGCATTTCCTCTGCCATCTCTCGGCCAATTAGCCACTCCCAACAGAATAAATACTGACCCTAAAATTATGGAAGGGATGGAGGGGAATGACACCTTTATTTCAAGCAGGAGGACCAGAGGAGATCAGAAAAAACAGTAGGGTACACCTGCTCAATGTCCCAACCAAAACCAAGATATAAAGTCATTCCTGACTTCCGAAGAACCCCGACGTGCCTTTGCAGTCACCTTCAGCACTTTACGTTAGCGCCAAGGCCACGTAAGAGATAGAAATCCAGGCTCTGGCCTCTCCTTGAGAAAGGGACCAACACAACATATTTCTAGCTTTCAAGAAATCTCTCATGAAATAATCTTTCTCATATGTTCCACCTGAGGTTTTCCTTCAAAATAACCTGTTTCACTTTTCAGATTAGTTTTAAAACTGTAGGTCATCATCTCACAGGTACTCGTGAATATTCTTCCAGCAGAATTTCCTGCTTCTCTGCCAGGCTGACAAGAAGGTATCGTTCAGTTCTTGTCCCACGCTTTGCAGTGACCTCAAGAAAAAAAGGTACAACTCTTATTTAGAATAATTGTCACAGGCTTTGGTTCACTATTGGATTAAGTGCTCTGTAAATAACAGGGGATGGTCCTCAGCCTACTGGAACTTACTTGTCTACTCCCTGTTCTGCTTTTACAAACCCTTAAACCACTCTTTAAGACTCAACACTTCTGCAGATCTACAATAAAACAGCAGCCTCTCCAAAAGTAACGTTCATTTTCCATTGTGTACACAGAGCAACCTAAGTCCTTTTTTTTCACACCACCACAAGCAGGGCCAGAGGTTCCACGTACGCAAGAACATCAAAATCCCAGTAGACCAACAGACACTCGAACAGCTTTAATAAGCTACTCTTCAGACAACACCTGAACAAATTTACTCCTGCGCATTCCTAGACCTGTCCAGGGAGACCCAGCCGCCCCCAGAACCAGGCCCAGGCCAACAGCTCACGAGCCCTGCCACAGCTTCCCCGCGCTTACCTTGCACCTGCTCCCACACACGTCCCGCGCTGCAGCGCCAGTCCCTCTTTGAACACAAATGCATTAAAAAGCGCCATTTCCACCCAAAACAGGCTACCTCAGTTTCTGCCTGGGAAACACTCCCTCCAGCTCCTGCACCCACAGCTCTTACCTCCTTGAAAAGAGGAGCTGCATCCTCCTGGATCCTGCAGCTGGATGCCCCTGGCTCTGTGCAGCTCCTGCCTTTCGGCAGGGGGATGGCAAAGGGAGCTGTGGTGACACTGACAGTGGGTCACAGAAATGCTGAGGAATCTCAGGGCTGGGCTCTGCTGTTTGCAGGGAACTAACAGCCAAGCAGGGACACTTTTCCTCTGCAAGGAGAAAAACAGTGACAAAGAATTATGAGACTGGGATACTTCAGGCCCCAAACCTGCCCAGTCTGCACCTGCTGCACAGACCTGAGGCCGGACAGGACCCAAAGCCACACCCGGCACAGCCTTGGGGGAGGTCAAGCTGCTCATTTCTAGCAATGACTGAACATCCAGTGCCAGTGTCTGTTAGCCCCTGCTCCCATCTGCCCTGAACCACTGGCACCTGAGACGTGTTGACACCCCCGGATTGATTAAATATCCACAAACCCATATTGCCAACGTCAGATTTCTCTGCCCACCCAGGACACACCAACCAAGCATGTCCCTGTCTCCCATTCTCCCAACAGACCTCACTCCACATCCCATTCAGGGAACAGCAACTTAACTCTGGGCTGAAAAAGCAAAGACAAGAAATATTTTATAAACCACCCTGCTTTGATGCTGTCCAAACGTGGGAGAAATTCCTTCCCACCACAATCTTGGACTTTTCCCAGTCTGAGTAACTCTAAAAATGCACATCCAAACCTAGATCAGACAGACCGGGATGTTTTCTACACACCAAACACCACAGCCCCAAGCCCCAGGAGGCCTGATGATGCTCTGGATTGCAATTCACAGCCTCAGTGAACCTTGCATGGGAAAGCCAAGTGGTTTGTGCACAGATGAAATACAAGTCACCATTTCTAATAGTTAAAATGTCAGTGGAAGTTACTGGCTGGGTACAGCAGTGAGCTTCACACAGCCTCCCATACTTACGGTTTTATCAGAAGTAGCAATTTCAGGTTCCTTCTTTTTGGAGCCCAACTCCAAATGGGAAACTCCTCACGATTGCTCCTGAGAGAGGCAATTGGAACTTCAGGAGCTCAGGAAAGCCACTCCCTCTCCTGAGTCCTGGCTCACCTGTCCATGCACCCGCAGTGCTTTTATACCGCCTCTCTCCCTGCTTTCCACGTTCATATTAANTATAAAGTCATTCCTGACTTCCGAAGAACCCCGACGTGCCTTTGCAGTCACCTTCAGCACTTTACGTTAGCGCCAAGGCCACGTAAGAGATAGAAATCCAGGCTCTGGCCTCTCCTTGAGAAAGGGACCAACACAACATATTTCTAGCTTTCAAGAAATGTCTCATCAAATAATCCTTCTCATATGTTCCACCTGAGGTTTTCCTTCAAAATAACCTGTTTCACTTTTCAGATTAGTTTTAAAACTGTAGGTCATCATCTCACAGGTACTCGTGAATATTCTTCCAGCAGAATTTCCTGCTTCTCTGCCAGGCTGACAAGAAGGTATCGTTCAGTTCTTGTCCCACGCTTTGCAGTGACCTCAAGAAAAAAAGGTACAACTCTTATTTAGAATAATTGTCACAGGCTTTGGTTCACTATTGGATTAAGTGCTCTGTAAATAACAGGGGATGGTCCTCAGCCTACTGGAACTTACTTGTCTACTCCCTGTTCTGCTTTTACAAACCCTTAAACCACTCTTTAAGACTCAACACTTCTGCAGATCTACAATAAAACAGCAGCCTCTCCAAAAGTAACGTTCATTTTCCATTGTGTACACAGAGCAACCTAAGTCCTTTTTTTTCACACCACCACAAGCAGGGCCAGAGGTTCCACGTACGCAAGAACATCAAAATCCCAGTAGACCAACAGACACTCGAACAGCTTTAATAAGCTACTCTTCAGACAACACCTGAACAAATTTACTCCTGCGCATTCCTAGACCTCTCCAGGTAGACCCAGCCGCCCCCNTGGCTCTGTGCAGCTCCTGCCTTTCGGCAGGGGGATGGCAAAGGGAGCTGTGGTGACACTGACAGTGGGTCACAGAAATGCTGAGGAATCTCAGGGCTGGGCTCTGCTGTTTGCAGGGAACTAACAGCCAAGCAGGGACACTTTTCCTCTGCAAGGAGAAAAACAGTGACAAAGAATTATGAGACTGGGATACTTCAGGCCCCAAACCTGCCCAGTCTGCACCTGCTGCACAGACCTGAGGCCGGACAGGACCCAAAGCCACACCCGGCACAGCCTTGGGGGAGGTCAAGCTGCTCATTTCTAGCAATGACTGAACATCCAGTGCCAGTGTCTGTTAGCCCCTGCTCCCATCTGCCCTGAACCACTGGCACCTGAGACGTGTTGACACCCCCGGATTGATTAAATATCCACAAACCCATATTGCCAACGTCAGATTTCTCTGCCCACCCAGGACACACCAACCAAGCATGTCCCTGTCTCCCATTCTCCCAACAGACCTCACTCCACATCCCATTCAGGGAACAGCAACTTAACTCTGGGCTGAAAAAGCAAAGACAAGAAATATTTTATAAACCACCCTGCTTTGATGCTGTCCAAACGTGGGAGAAATTCCTTCCCACCACAATCTTGGACTTTTCCCAGTCTGAGTAACTCTAAAAATGCACATCCAAACCTAGATCAGACAGACCGGGATGTTTTCTACACACCAAACACCACAGCCCCAAGCCCCAGGAGGCCTGATGATGCTCTGGATTGCAATTCACAGCCTCAGTGAACCTCGCATGGGAAAGCCAAGTGGTTTGTGCACAGATGAAATACAAGTCACCATTTCTAATAGTTAAAATGTCAGTGGAAGTTACTGGCTGGGTACAGCAGTGAGCTTCACACAGCCTCCCATACTTACGGTTTTATCAGAAGTAGCAATTTCAGGTTCCTTCTTTTTGGAGCCCAACTCCAAATGGGAAACTCCTCACGATTGCTCCTGAGAGAGGCAAGTGGAACTTCAGGAGCTCAGGAAAGCCACTCCCTCTCCTGAGTCCTGGCTCACCTGTCCATGCACCCGCAGTGCTTTTATACCGCCTCTCTCCCTGCTTTCCACGTTCATATTAATAAAAGAAACACCCAAGCTCTGCCTCCAGCCCCATCTTCCCTGCGCCCCTACACTGCTCCTCCCGCTCCCCTCTGCTGCGCTGCCCCTTGGTAAGGGGCCCGGCTGGGACAAACTCCAGTGTTTGTTTCCCAGGAAAGGCTTTGCCGAGCGGCCCCGCCGTGCAGGCCGCAAATCCCGGCCCCAGCCCCGCAGCTCCTCCCGGCTCTGTGCCCGCGCCGGCACAGCTTCGCCCCGCGCTGCTCCCGCCGCCCGTTCGGGAGCCGCCCCCCGCAGGCGCCGTCCCCCTCTCCAGGGCTCTTCCCGAGTTCCGCCGGGTCGCCGGTCCCCGCTCACCTTCAACCCGTCTGCAGCCACAGCAACCGCGCGGTTCCTCCATTGTCTCCCCACGACCCTCGACGGCCGCTGCCGCAGCCGGGACCCGCGTCTGGTGCTCCCACGCTGCTCCGCCCGTGGCGCTCCGGGCCCCGCAGGCCCACACGGCGGGGACCGGCGCAGGCGCCCCGGAAATCGCCCCCGCCGCCTCCGGCCCTGCAGTACCTGATAGTCCCCACAGGGCGGCAGCGCTCCGCGGAGAAATGCCAGGGCGCATGCGCATCACTGTGCGCCATTCCGCCCTTAAATACCACGTGATGCTGGGAGTCTGCCCTCCAGTGCGCATGCTCGCTGCCGTCTCTGTGTCGCCCTCAATGGCCGGCTCATATGTGGCATCTTCGTAGTCACTGCGCATGCGCCTCGCCCCTCCCTGCAGTACCGCATTTTAGCCCGCAGGTGTCCCCATCGAGCCTTTGGCGCCAGCGCGCATGCGCGGCTCTTAGCTGCAGTACCGCCGCTCGGCCGGCAGGCGCCACCGGCGAGTGGCCCCAGAGCGTCCGCGCGCCTCTCCGTCACGCGGTGGGCACGGGGGAACCGCGCGCGCCGGCCCTCAGCGGCCCTGCGCCGCCGACAGAGCGGGCAGCGGGCAGCGTCTGAGGCGAAAGGGAGCCACACACCCCCCCGGAACGACAACTGGAAGGCTCTTTCCTAGTTCCCCTCCAGCCATTCGTACCCACGCCAGCGATTTTCTCGAAAACTGCTGGAAAAAAGTAAAAGTGTTCCTCATCTTTTCAGTGCTCCCGGTCCAGTCTGAGCACCTGAGAAATAAATATCTGTTCCCCGTCTCCCAGGAAGAGCTTTTCTAGGTGAAAGCACTGGAAAATACGACTTGGCATATTTTTCCCTGGTGAAGGAACGAGAGCACACGAAGGCGCAGCTCTCAGCACTCTCTTCTCCAAACACAACTCTGGTCTCCTTTGCAAACTGTCTCTGCCATGTGATTTTCTCCAGGAAAAATTAAAGAATTGCTCATACTAATTTGGATAATAAATTATCACAAAGGGAAGTAAAGAATAAATATTGTTGTAAGAGCCTTCGGGATCTGTTGGACTGAACTTGGAAGCAAACATTCATTTCCTGCAGTGCAAATACACTACAACCTCAAACACAAAGCACAGACTTGTCAAGTGGGGTATGAAAGCACCAGTTTGACAAACTTCACTGGCTTTTTTTTTTTTTTTTTTCTCCACGGGCTGTTCCAATCAAACTCTGAATCTGACAAGCCCAAACTATCCCCAACACTTGTATCTGGCTGCTCTGGAACAAAAGGATACTCCCAGGGGTGAGGCACATTCCCACCAAACACTCCCAACACAGCACAGAGACATCTCTGGAGCTCGTGTGTGGGACTGGGAATATCTGCCAGGAGGACACAGCCCCCGGGTGGGGTGGCAGTGGCAGCCCCAAATTGCCACAGTCTGATGGCACAACTGAGAGACAAAGGCCCAGCAATGGCCACGGGAGGTGCAGGTTTACCTTCAGCTCGCTGTGGTGCAGCATCATCTTCCACAGCAGCCACATCCCTGGGGGATATCTCAAGGGGGCATATGAAATCTCAGGATACAACAAAATGCAGCATCTGTCATCCTGATCCTGTTTTAACTCAGTATTGGGGCCCAAACTCCACACCTACAGGTAAACATTGACCTGGTGTGGGTCAGTCAAACACAGCCCTAATTCTGACCTAAAACATGGTCCTAGAGGTTTCCTGCTCATAGCTAAGGGAAAGTTGACGTACTGTTAATAAATAACCTTTGCTGAGAGCAGTCATCACCCCAAGTCCTTCAGGCTTGGCAAGATTTTGCAGTGAAAAATTCTAAATTCTAATCCTTAATCTAAATTTCAAACAGGTTTTGTTAGAAAAATAGCGGACAGTTAAGTCATACAACAGCATTAAAAGATTGCACAAAGAATAAAATAAGATTTTCCATGAATAACAGAAGTTTCTTTTTCCCCTCATCTGTCTGGGACTGTAGGACTGAATCTTCACAATCAAGACAAAATGGGGTGGTTATTAAGGCTTAAACCGCTCAAACACTGTTATTTCTCATAGAATTGTGCCAGCCTTGAGCTACTTAGTGAAACTCTTTGTGAGGAATCCAGGCTTCCTTGGGACACCCAACACAGCAGATATTGAAAAAAGGAAGGAAAAACCCAAGCTTGTAGCGCGAAAAATTAGACAACTCTCTCCACCTTTTGGTAAAACCTCTTTAATCTTTCCTATGCTAAACCCACTGGCTTGATTTTATCTAGAAAGACAAAGCCAAAACAAAAAAGACCCCACAAGCTAACACAGGTCACACGTTATGAAAGGATACTCCAAGCCAAGTGAGGAAACCTAACAAACATGAAGTTTTAAGGAAATGCCAAGTATTCCAACATGCTGCCCGTGGCACCTGCACTGCTCCCTGGCTGTGACCCAGTGCCAGACTGCTGCCCTCCCCAGCAGCAGCCTTCCAGCCATGCCCTGCCGCTGTTCTGAGCGGCACAGCTGTACATCTCCCTGGCGGCTGAGGCCAGACATGGCAGCTGAACAACGTCACCTGCCTGGTACCTCTCAGGCCAGACTCTTCTCTCAAAGAACAGGGGCTCAGCAGGCAACACTGAGACTAATCGGACACCTGCTTACCTGAAGCAGTCCATTGACTCTGAAACACTTCATTAGGTCTGTGGGAGCACTTACAGCGCCTGAAGTGTGATGCTGTGACCTGGAACTTGGCGTACTGCATCTCACCTCAGTGTCCACGGAAACCATCCTGCTGCTCTGGAATGTTTGCTCCTCGAACACCCACTCGTGACACAAGTTACGCATCTGACCAAAAGACAGCAAGCGACCTCAAATCTCATTCACTGTGTGCTTGCTCTCACCACATCCTTATCCTGAAAAGGGAGGGGTAAGTCTACAGCTGCTTCCAGTGCCTAGGTGGAGAAACACAGCTTGAGAGCAGCTGGCATCTTTCTGAGGTGACTGACAGAGTAACAGGACATGTGTCCACGAGCCCTTGCAAGAGAGCTACTGGGGTGGATTAAAAGCTCTTGCTGAATGATGTTATTCTGTGTGTAGCCTCAAATGATTCACAGCTCCAAATAAAGCTTAAATCAAAACAATCAGTGTGCAAGGAAAACCAAATGAAGAGCCATCTCAGTGGCAAGATATTCTCAGGGAAAAAAAAGGAGAAATTTCAGTCCTGCTTCTTTGCATATGCAGGGATCCAACCTTGTGTCACCGCACAGAGACATGTAACATCGAAGAACATGGAAAAGTTCAAGGGGAAAACTACACACTGCCTTTAAATATTCTACAATAGCACTCTATTTCAGTGAAACACTTTCGTTTTCCTATCCTGGCCAATTGCATGGACTGAATTTAAGGATATTTGTGCATGTGTGAAAGGCCTTAACATGAAACAGAGTACATCAGGAGACACTTTAATAACCCAGACCCTGAGCTCCACGTATCCTGTCACTGTCCTGAAAGGGCTTTTCCTTTGATAACTTGGGTCACAAACGCAAAATAAAAGAGTTCTGTGATCAGAACAAGCAATCTGGACAGCAATTCTCTAGCCATATGCCACTCAAAGTGGCGTAAGAAAGGAGCCCTGAGGGTGGGCACATGCTTCCATCCCTGTGCATGATGGAAACAGCCTGTCACCTTCCACTCCCTTACTCCATCGCCCAAATACAGTGGCCAGGAAAAAAGTGACCAAGGAGGAGGCTGCGGGATTCATAGCATGCTTCAGAAGAGCAAGCCCGAAGTTAACAGCTAGAAAAGCACGGTGAAAACAAGCACACAAGTTTCTTGGCGGCAACAAAAGCAAAACTGTGGGGAATGGCAGATGAAAAAGGAAAAGGCTACAGAAACAAATTAGCAGAGGAAAAGAATACATAATCCAGCTGTCAAGTCAAAGCAAATGCATTTATTCCCACCCCTTGTACTCAGGCAACTGAAAGACACTTGAGAATCAGTTTCTCAGAAGCATCTTTTTTAACTACTTCCACAGAGTGATGGCAATTTGTATAGGGGAAAAAACAACCTCTTGCAGGCTGGCAGCCTGCTTTGGGGCAGAAAAACTCCAGTTTGGGAGAGAGTGGGGCTATCAGTAGGAACCTCCAGATAGATCTAGCAGTACCAAAGGAACTGAGCAACAGTGACTACAATGACTTTGCGAGGACGTGGCCCGACTGTGTGCCAGCTCCCACATGACAAGGGTGCCAACACACCATCCAGCCCTCTCAACACAGAATGCTGAGGGCCCTGCTGGCCTCGAGCACATCTGCACTCCAACCGAGCCCGGATCTGCGCAGCTGAACCACAGAAACACTTGGGCAGGTATCCTTGGCAGATGTTGGGCTGCCATGGGTGGGTTTGGGAAAGCAACTTGCTCACCGTGACAGCGCCCTGCCAAGGCCTTGTTTGCCCCTTGCCACCGTGGAGGGGCCCAGGCAGAAACCCCTGCCTCATCCCTCGTGGGGGCCAGCACTTCTCCCTTGGCTTTGGCGCAGGGAAATATTTCAGCTCAGAACAACTGCTCTGCACAAGACTGCAGCCCTTGGGGTACTCCAGAGGGGGAAACTGCTTTGGTTTTCCCTTCACACACAACACCCCAAATTCAGTGCTTTCAGGATATGTGTTCATGTGGCACCTTTGGTGGAAGGAGTTGGAAGAAGGTGCAGTCATTGGAGCATCCCTACCTCAGGCCAAACTACCCAAAAAGAAAAAAATATCCAATTCTTTTGAAATAATTTCTTTTTTGTAAGTATTTAGCTCATTTTAGCTAGAGTTTACACTTTCTTAATAGCTATCCTGTCTAAAGGAGCCCTGATCCAGCAGACCATGAACTACAGGAACCCACAGGCAAATCCATTTCCCAGATTCCAGTTTCATTTGCTTGAAAGTTCATAAGAAAATGACAAACCACCCCTCGAGAAAGAAAATACTTAAACACATTTGATTCATTTATCCCAAATATTTTCCCCAAACCACAAAGAAAAAAAGGTAAAAAATGAAGACCAATTAATTCTTTTGTTGATTATTGTAACATACCTCCAGGTGAGAAAACATTTCTGCCAGTCTAACAAATTCACTGCCTACAGTACAAGGCTAACCAAAGATGCTTAAGCCTCTTGAGAAGATACTTTACTTTGTATTAGGAATGTTAAGGACATAACACTTGGAACTATGAAAAATGCTCAGATTCACTACTTCAGGGACAACTTTCAGGCCCAGTGAACTGAGTGATCCCCAGCTGTAAACACATGCCCCTCCAAATTTGATACCAATACCTATGGGGCAGCCGCTATGCTTTTTCATGGCCTGTGTAGCCAAGGCTGGAAATCCTCACTTAGACTTTCCACACCACATCTGAATTTGCCTGGAAGCACACACACATACACACGCCCATTTCTGTGCCAGTCAGAAATCATGTTAGCACTTAGAAATACATTAAAAAGCCTGGGGAAAAAAACAAACCACAAAAGAAAGGGCTTAGTGCAGCTTCATCTTAAAATTCTGCCCAGTGACAGACAGAAAGGAAAAGAGCTGTTCTTCCAATTCTCCCAGCTCTAGACTAAGCAGTTTGAAACAGCCAATATTGTCCTCAGCTGCAGCCATGGCAGGTTCCCTCCTTGCTTCAGCCTTGCTCTGACTTCTGAGGGACCAGAGGCACTACACAACCCAAAAGTATCAGCACTCACACCCACTACTAGTACGGACACCTTTGTGCTCCATCTTTGGCCAAACAAACCTCGGGATGTTTTTGCTTTCCTGACAGACTTGGCAAATTTCATTCCCATTTATTGAAGCAACAGACACCCCATATGGCCCTGGGGTCAGAGCCCCTGCGGCACAAGAGCCTGAGAGAAGACTGGAGGGAAGAATCCAAATGGGAAATTGAAATCCCAGATATACAATGACACTCTGCTTTTGCAGGTTTCTTTTCACTTTCAGGACACAAGAAAAGCCTTGAGACCATAAGCACACATGTGAAAACCCCACACCAAGGACTTGGTTTTAAAGATGTTGCACTTAACGTTACAGACGTAGAAATGCTTTTGGATTTGGTGTTTCCTGCACCTCGAGTCACTCAAGCACATTAAAAGAAAGAAGTGCGGAGTCCTAAAGCTCAATTATTATGATTATATTTTGGTGGTATCACTTGACATCACAAAATCCAACACCATACTTAAATGAACAACAAAATTTTCTCCCTCACTTTTAATTTTCCAGTTTAGGGGTCCTCCTAAAAACAGGTTAAAAAAAAAATAGAAGAAACAAAGTGTAAGACCTACTATTAACAAGTGTGACAAAACACCTGCTTTCCATATGCTTTGTAAACGGACTATATTTTCATTAGACCTGATTACTTTCCTAAGAATCTAAATTTATATGTAAAAATCCACATCTAGTGGGGGCAGGAGTTTCTGAGCCCTCACCTCCCAGGTAAAGGATCAGAGAAGGGGTGGCACAGAAGGATCCAAAAATATCAGCAAGAAGTTCAAGCTGACTCTGTTAGGTAGGAATATTTGAAACCAAATTGCTCTGGAGTTCACAGAAACAAAACAAGCTCCACCTCCTGCTTCATTTTCTGCTTTCTCTGATCAAGGGAGAATCACATCATGCAAAAGAGAATGCAGAAGATGGTAACACCTATCCAATGCCCCCAGGATGGCTGGCACCAGGGTTCATACCCTCCTCTGGCTGATGGAAGTTAAATCCAGGTGTTCTGGGATTTAAGGAAAAAAGCTCAGCTTTGCCACTTGCTGTTCCACTCCCACCCACATTTACCCAGCAGGAATATAATTGGGTTCCTGTCCCCCTAGTGTATTAACCAAAACAATGGCCCCAGGAGTGCTGCTGGAACCCAGGACTCCAACCTGATTAGTCAGCCTCACACTCCTCCTAGGTAAAAAAAAACCCGCAAGCCATTTAAAAATCGGGTATTTTACACCCAGAATAGGCCCCTATCAGAGTTCCAATACCCCACACTGAATTCCCAAGCATCTTGTAACTGGACATTACTCTTGTGTTTCTGGGACACGGCCGTAATACCCCTGCACAGAGACAGGCAGCAGCACTTCTAACACTGGCCCCATGCTCTGCATGGATACAGCAGCCTCTCATCCAGGGAAAAGCCTCATCAAGGCCAGTTCCAGCTTTGTTGTGGGGGGAGTTCTGCCCCCATCACACCCTGCTCATCCCACCCAGCAGAGGTGACCTGGGATGAAGATCCTGGGTAGAGGGCAACCAGAGAGCTGGTTACAGCAGGTAATGCACCAAACCCTGAGGCACAGAGATCCGGGTTCCCTAAATCCTAAGCATTCTCCCCCTTCCACCCACTGCCCCTTACCCTGCAGGTTGCACTGAGCAGAGGCTGCTCAGCATGGAGTCACGGCATGGGTTGGGATGGAAGTGCCCCCTCACAGCTACAGAAACCACACCAGGGACCAGGGCAGTACCACAGACACCCGCTCGAGGTGCACAGCAGGGGGGCAGGACTTACCACAGAAGGGACAACAGAAGCCAAAGCAGAAAGAAAAAACAGCCATGAGCTCGTTCAGATTTGTCCTAATAAAGATAAAACGTTATTTCTAATTTACCTCTGTCAAAGAAAATAAAACAGAAACCTGGCTTCAAGCCCCTTCATTTCAGATCTCGAAGAAACACACGTACTGTCACAATGAAGAGATGGCATGTTATGCTTCTGTCTGTCTCTCAAAGTCTGCAGTTCACTAGGGTTTACTACCTTATTTCCTTCTTCTCACCCCAAAAAACCCCAAACAAGGTATCTGATGGTGTCTCCCTTTTTTTGGCAGGTGGAAAACACAAATTATTTTGAAGAAATTACTCTTACTTCTATTTTCCTCATCAACCTTCCCTTGACTTCCCACATGATGCTTAGACCAGAAAAGCTTCACCCTGCTTCACCAAGAGTCCGAAAGGTGAAATAAGAGCACTGCCTCCAGCCCACCCAAATGCATTTCCTGCTACGTGTACTCATTTTGACCATTTGCAAAGGACGTGTCCCACTGCTACCCAGCCTGTGCCTTACCTGACAATGCTTTGTAACTAAGCAAGAGACATTCAGAAGGCAGAGAAAAGGATGCAGAGGGACCCACACCACCAGGTGAGAGAAAATAGTGACCCTCTGGTCCAAAGCAGCTTTGCAAGATGTGTAATTCAGAGCTAGTCTGCAGCTAGTTTTTCAAATACCCATCAGGATGAGCCTTCCTGCGCACAAAGGAGGAGGCTTAGCTCCCAGGAAAACCCTGTTACATCTAAACCACAACTACAAAACCAGAGAAGCGCCTTGAGAACCATTCCCACCTCTGTGCTCACCTTCACTCCTGCCCTAACTTACCTGCTGAGTTCTGCCTTGCTGATGGATTCCTGCAGAGCAACCCTACAAATAACATGGGCATTATGGAAGCCTAAAGCAAACAGCAGCTACACAGCAGCCACTGGCTCATGGGGGAGCAGAAAGGCAGCCCAGGTGCTCTCTGTTATGGTTGTTGGGTTCTTTTAGTCCTTTCTGGGAAATGGAGCTGGAAGCTGCTGTTGTGCAAGACCAAGGGTGAACAGAATTCCTCAGGCAAATGAGGTCTGGCTGTGGGAGCCCCATTTTGATGAATACCAGCCACTTGCAGGTATTTCCAAAACCATTAAACACAAGTTTGTTTACCGAAGAGGACACAAGAAGTCACTTACCAGCTAACTCCTCTCTGTTTGGACCCAAGGAGCTCCTTCCTGGATGAACGACCTGATTCCTGTGTCCCAGCTGTGGTCTATAAGACTCCCATTATTTTCCTTGGATGTGTTCAAGGCCGGATTAGATGGGACTTGAAGCGACCTGGTCTAGTGGAAGTTGTCCCTGCTCATGGCAGGGGGGTGGAACAAGATGATCTTTAAGGTCCTTTCCAAGCAAAACTATTCTGGGTGTCTATGATTCTATGAAGAGTCAATTCTACAAATTAAAAAAAAAAAAAAAAAGGTCATTTTTTTGCCTGAACTAGGAGCTTGAAACAGGATAGCACGTGAGGTATGGCAATAGCTGAACTATGCAGCACATGTGTTCCTGGCCCACAAATGCTATCAAAGACGCTTGACACATGCTATTAAATGATTACATAATAATCTCACTACAGCACAAAACCAGAAAAATTCCACAGGACAACGAAGCTGCTCAGTGGCTCTACTGTTCACCAACCATGCTAACAAAATAAGTGCTATAAAAATATTTTTTATCTCCTTGTAGCAAGGTCCCACCGCCCCGCAAATACTATTTAAGTAGTTGTTAATTAATTTTCTTACAGACTCCAGAAAAGCACACAAGTAAGTGTTTGAAGAGGTACACACCAGGGAAACAGAGTGGAGAAGGGGCAAGAACAAAAAATCAGAGGGAACCAGACACGAGAGACGATAAAATACGACTGCAAAGCCCAGAATTCCCGAGGCAGAGCCAGTTTTCACGGCAAGCTCGTGCTGCAACAAGTGTGAGAAGGTAGAGCTCAAAACAAAAGCCTAAAACCAAAAATTGCATAAGCTCTACCTGAACTGCCCTTGCCGGAGACTTTTGGGGAGTGCACGAGTACAAAGCTCCAAGGCTTTTCGAAAGGCCGGTTAAACATCCAGCCTAAAGAAGCAGGGACACACCGTAACAACATCCACAGTAAAACATCCCGGGTAAAGGACCATTTACCTTGTAGTAACATCCACGGTAACACGTTCCACAAAAAGTATCACATCCCCTGTAACAACATCCACAGTGAAACTGACGCTTCGCCTTCTCAGATGCCATCCCCGTTAGTCTCCCGGAGCCTGAAGCGTTGGAAAAAGCACATTTCGGGGCCACAGCTTCGGAAGGATGACGCAGATAATCCTCTTACCTCTGGGGGGCCGCTGCCGCCTGCCCCTTGGAGCCGCCCCCCCCGCAACACGTGCCCGGACCGGCGGCTGCCCAGCTCCTCCCAGTGCCGTCCCACGGCCGCGCTCTGCCGCAAGGGACGGACACACGGGCAGGCTCGGCGCCGAGACACCGGGGACACTCTCCCAGGCACCGGCAGCCGCGGACGAGCGGTAAGGGCTTCTCTCCAAGTGGCGCACGGCAAGCAATCCACCCGCCGCTCCCACCTCCCAACCGGGCGCAGCTGGCAGCTCCTGAGAGCACACCTGTAAGCGACCGCCCTCCAGTGTGGGACAAAACACCTGGGGGCATCCCCTCTCCCCAAAGTGCTTCCTCCCAGCAGTGTGCGCTGTCACGTCAAAGATCCAAATTCCAGCATTTCGGACCCTTTGTCTGTCGCTGTGATGCAGCTTGTTCAAGCAGATGCATCCCTGGGAAAGATTCATTGCCAAAACTGTACTCCATAAGCACTGTATAGGCTCTCCCTCGCATTTTTGGTTGATAACCGGGCCAGGGTCAGCAAAAGGCTTCCTTTGCCCACCCGAGCCAGCCCCATTGTCAGCCCCCCTCACACCTCCGGACAGGTGTTTGTGCCAAACTATTTGATTCTCGGCAGGCGGGAGGGGTGGGGTAGGGGGAAGGACGACGACGACGAAGACACAGACATCAGCAGCAAACACCCCAAAAGACAGAGCTGTCACGGGAAAGGCTACCAGCTTTTGAAGAACCGATTCCTGGTTCCGGGTGACCCCCGGCTCGGCGGCGCTTCTCGTGCCGACTCAGAAACGCCCGGTACGGCCGTGCCCGCCTCGGTGCTCTACGGCCACCCGCTGCCGACGGCCTCCAGCCCTGCTCGGGGGTCTCAAGGTCTGCGCCTCCTCCCTCCCGGGGAGAGGCGGAGGCCCCGGGCTGATCGTTCCCCAAGGAAGGGGGGAGATACCGCCGAGCCCCCCGCACGGAACGGGCACCGAGCGCTGCTCAGCGAGCCCGGCCACGGCCGGGCGCCGAGCCCAACCCACCACACCAGCCTCCCGGAGCTGTCCCACCGGAGCCACGCTCACCTGCGGCTACGGCCGGACCTGCGGCTCCTCTCCGAGGGCCGGGCCTGCCCGCGAGGAGGGGGCCCCGTACCTGCCCTCCCCACCCATGGGCGGGGGCTGCGGAAGGCGACGGAGGGGGGGATCTTTGGGGTTCCTTTTGGGGGTGGGGTTTGGGGGGCTGCGCATACCCTGCCCTGGTCACAACCCCACCCCACCTCTCCCGGAGACCCCCGAGGCATCATAAGGGACTGTTCAACTCTTACATTTGTTCATTTTTCTTTTCTCACCTGCCTGAGCTCACCAGCTCCATCCAAAATCCTCCTCCTCTTGCTCCTCCTAAAGGATGTTCCTTCCAAGCCATGCATTCGGGAGTGCAGGACACTCACAAATCCTTTTGGGGAATCTGGAACAAGACATACACAGCTGCCAGGGGTGATTGTAGGGTGAAAAAGGATGGGAAGGCTTTTTTTCTTTCAGGATGTCAACGAATGTCTCCAAAAACAGGGAGCTGGGGGACAGTGCCAGCTCACTGCACTCTGCTGTGCTCCCCACATCCCTTTCCTCAGCTCCGTGTGTGCCTCTTCTGAAGGTGCAAATTGGCTGGAAAGAAGTTTGGGAATTCTCTTTAGCTTCTTTGATTTCCATCTTGTTCTCCCCAGCACCGCAGCAGTACCTCTGAGGGGGTTGAAAAGGAAAACAGAAAAAACACCCCAGAAAAAAGTAATTTAAATTTTAAATTTAAAAGAAAAATTTACCATATTCTCAGGCCTTTAGTCCCCTCCTGCGAAGCAAACCCAGTGAATTCCCTTAAAGAAGGGTGTCTGAAAGGAACAAGGAGTGTCTGTTGGATTCCCTGACCCTGCTCTCCCTGCTGGGGCTGCTTGCTCTCTGGCACAGACATTTTTCTTGCAATAGCAAGACTATGTTCTAATTCTTACCGCAATAACAAAAAATCGGTTTTGTTTTTTTTTTCCGTAAGAGTTTTCTGTAAAAAAACCAAAGAAACCAATACCTTTTTCCTCTGAGGGGATGCAGTGGCAGCAAGACCAGCACATTTGCTCTTCCCTTACCTGCCTGGGGAGCTCCACACACCTGCCTGGACTGGGTCAGCACCTGCAAAGGTTCTAATTGCATAAGTTCACTGAGATGAGATGAGCATTCATTAATTACATCTACTTGTACCACACTGGCAGCACCTGGATTTTGTCCGTGCACAGTCAGACAGTCCAGCTGGAAGTGACGGGGTGCTCAGGACACGCCTGTTCACCTGACCCAGGTTCAAACAGCTGCCCCAGAGGAGCCATCGGGAGGGACATCCTGGTCAAAGGGAGCACACGAACCCCTTCTGCTCTGCTCCACCCCATCACCAACACCGCGCCAGCCAACCCCAACCCAACAAAAACACATGGAGAATCCAATTTCACAGCACTCAATTTTTCCTTCAGGGGAAGAAAAGAAGGCACAGACAAGGCAAGAGATCACACAATCAGGTTACAAAATGAAACAACGATTTTATTCTGGCATCCCCATCCATCCCTGTACATGGAGCATGTATGTCCAGCCAGGGGCTGCCAGAAGGATGATGAAGGCAAAGAACCACGATTCCAATGGAAACAGCCATTTGTACCACAATCAGATGCGGAGAGGAGGCTCATTATTGCTGCCAGACACTGGTAGGGCTCAGGTCCTGAGGGGTTCTGCCAACCTGAGCCCACCTGGGCTTCTATTAAGGCTTCGCTGGTGAGGTTCAATGCTACCAGTGCCTGTATGTACAGCAACACTGCTAAACACTGATTACAAACTCCATATGCACAACTACTCCACAGATTACACCACGACCAAGAAATGATTCAACATCAGGGCCATCAGGCAACCTGGGTGGGAAAAACGCTCCCGACGGGACAAGCAGCTGTAACAACTTTTATTGCCACGTTGCCACACTCACTGTAAAATAAAGACCTTGCTCCTTGCCTCTGCAAATGTATTGAGAGTGATAAATCAGCAGCAAAAACTGTTGGACGAAACCGGTGGGCACCTGGGGGCCACAGGCATCCCTGTCCCCAGGGAGCCGGGGTGGGGAGGGACTCCTCCAGGGAGCAGGAATGCCCCGGCACCAGGGCAGAGGTATTTTAAAGCAGGCATCAAATCCATACTTGGATGGACAGGAAGAGACTCGCTCCTCCAGCTGTCCAGGGAAGAACGGGAGAGACTGCCAGGGGTGAGCTGCAAACAGCCACCCTCCCCAAGCCTGCAACCCTTACAAAATATATACACACATCTATTATTGCCAACAAAGAGTTTGAAGACCACCTCGCACCACAGATAAGGCGACTGAATTTGGAGGTCTTGGTCTCACTGTTTTGTTGTGGAAGGGAAGAGCTGGTGTCCAAGAGAAGGGGAAGGGACAGACCTGGATATATGGTGCCTGAGGTATGGTCAGAGGAAAAAGTGCAGCAAGAAGAACAAACAAAACCGCTTGGCTCTGAACATCTTTCTCATATGAAAATGATTGTCAAAGGAGTCACTAGTGAAAATAAGGTAAGAAAATATGTTCACTATAGAGGTACCTTTCTACTTCTTCCAACGACAGAACACTAACCCGAGGTCCATCCAGTGCTTTCAGTTCGCCACAGGAATTCTCTTTCGCAAGCCCGAGCTGCGTCATCCCAGCACACGCCTCTGGGGACACTGCCCAGCTTGTGCAGTGAAGAGAAGTCCTCGAGCCTGGCACAGCCACCTGGGAGCTTCCCTGTGTCCATCTGCAGAGGGTGACATGGGCCTCCGGTGGGGTCACCCCCAAAAGCTCCCCGGTGCCCAGTCTCTCCAGTGCCAGCATCCCTGCTATGGCACTACCCGAAGCGGAACTTCAGCCGGTACTTGACAGGGCCGGGATTCTTCCGAGGCGGGGATGGGGCGACCTTGGACTTCGGCGGCCGGGGCTTCTTCTCGGGGAGAGCGACGGTGAAGGCGAGCTCAGGGGGCTGCGGCTGCCAGAAACGGGGCAGGAAGTGAGTGGAGACGTGCTGGGGCCGGGCTCGAGGGCTGCAGCCCCGCTTGGCTTTGCCCCGCTTGTTGAGGGCCACGTACCACTGGCGCCCCGAGCGAGGGCTGCGATGCACGGCCGAGGCGTAGGTGTTGTAGCTGTTCTCCTGGAAGCGCTCCCGGAAATGGCAGTCCACTGTGAACCGGGCCTGCGGGGACAGAAGGGACACTGTTAACAAAGGGCAGGTGGTATCTGTTCCCCACCCCCAATGCTTGCTGGTTTGTCTGTCTCCCAAAACCAGGCCCTAAGGAGAGCATGGAAACACGGGGCACCAACACTGAGCGTGCCAGGCACATGACAGTTTGGAAAACCCCAAATGCAGATACTTCAGGAGCTGCTTGCCACCCAGGTTTGGGCTTTCTTGGGAATAGAAAAGCCTGGGCTCCCCCAGTAGTGCCCTTTCCTTCCCTCCAAAGAAAGCATTACAAAACAAAAGAGTAGAGCCTAGCACTCCACCTGTGTGCCCACAGCCTTGGGACCCCCAGCTGTAGCTTCCAGCAGCCCCTCTGAAATCCTCTGACACACTTGAACTGGATGGCAGGCAGGGTACCTGGTGCCCTAAAAGCTTCCCCAGCTCAATTCCACAGCAATGCCTCCAAACCACTAACCCTAACCCAGACCACTGACATGGAGGAGATGCTGAGCTCTCCAACTCCGAAACCAGCCACAGAGTACAAGACCCACACTCCAGCAGGGCTTCGTAACCACAAGGAAAATGTTTGAAAGCCCTAATTTAACCAAAGAACTGGAGCCTTACAGCACAAGTGACAGAGCCCTAATTTTGCCTCATAGTACTTGGAATTAGGTCTTCTTTAGCTTGCTGCTTCCAAGGGACATCACCTCTGTGACCCATTTTCGCTCTGCCTGTCTTTCATACACTCTCCCTGCTGTTTTCCCCACGAACAGGCCTTCACCTTCCCCAGCAAGGCTTTGCTGACCCTTGGTGCTCCCCAAAGCCCCAGCACGCATGGCAGTGCTCAGGCAGGACATCCCACGTGCAGAGGGAAGCCCTTGCCCTAGCCTGAGAGTGTATCAACAGCTGCTTCACCATGATCCTGTCAGACTTCCCCATGTCCTGGCCTCTCGGCTCATCACTGCACCACTCCAAGTCAGGAAAAGTAATTTTTTCCTGCATAGGGCAGGCGGTGCAGCCACAGCACATGGCTGGCATTGAATTTGCTTTGCAGAGCGCTCCAGAGACAATCATCAAGAGCAGTCCTGAAGTCCATTAAATTTCAAAATCCAGTTGAGCAGAGATTTGCCCCAGCCAGGAATCCAGCTTTGTGGCAACTCCTGGAAAAGGAGAATTACCTGGGTAAATCTGTCCCCTGGGGTCTGTGCTGGATGGGCACAGAACCCTCCCACCCGCTCCGTGCTAAAAATGGACAAACAGGAGAGTGAGGATTTATCAACGAGGAAAAAGCCATCTGTGCACGCAACTGATAATTGCTGGGATAACTGTCATTTTCTGAAGCTGGTGCCTCTAAAAATGAACCACTCAGTAATTTAATTAAGCTGGCATAAAAAAAAGAAAAGAAAGAGGAGGAGAGTGCCTGTAAAACACCAAGCTGGGATGGAGCTGAGAGTGAGTTTCGAAGGAGCCCAAATTCCTGCAGGAACGACTTCTGTCTGTGGTTCAGCGCAAAGTCCCCAGCCTGACTCCCATATCAAAGCACTGCCCTGAGTGACGGGCACAGGACGTGCTTTGTACTGCTCAGAACTCATTAGGCCATGAAATAACTTCAATCCTGCCAGCGCAGGAAAGAACAACAGATGCCGGGTTTGCATTATTGGCATTGTTTAGTTCAGCAATCTTTAGACATTTGGGTCAAGTTTCTACAAATTTGCGGCTTTCACCCAAGCGGGGCATCGTGTGTCCTCACCCTTGCCCTGACCCTCCTGATTGAGGTCCCTCTCTGGCCCTGCCCTTTGTGTGTCAACAATTAACCATGCACCAACGAGGCTTGATTTAATTTCTGCCTGTGCCAGGGCATAAATCAAGGCTTCAGCTCACATAAGAGGCCCATTGTACACCAGAAGGGAAGGCACCGGTGGGTCCAGGAATTGCGCTCTGCCTGCTTCCCTCTCCTGTCCATCCTTTCCCTCTCCTGCTGCTCTGCCCCTTGCCTCACCTCATGTTTTCCTCCATGAAACCATTCCCCTTTCCCCCTAGAAACCATTCCTTCTCCTACTTTATTTCTTAGAAGAAGTAACCACGTGCTCACACTTTGATCAAAAGAAATCAAACCTTTCATCAAAAAAAATCAAACCTATTCTTCAGTAGGTTTCAGGAGCAACACTCCAAAAAGACTTAAGGGAGAGAGAGGTGAGTTCATAAATCTCCCTGGAAGTGATCTGTGGTCTCGGGCAGTGCAAGCACATCCGTGACATCTGCTCTGGAACTGGGAGGCTTGTCTCGGAAGTGCGGGGTGGGCAACTGGCTTTTCCCCTTTCCCCAGCAGTCAGCCCTGACCGGGCTCTCTGGGAATCACCCTCAGAGAGGAGATGCTGCCTTAAGAATGCCCTTCTTGGGGTGGTACATGTACACACACGTTTCAAAGGCACCGTCTTTCATGTGAGCACAGGAGTTCATTGTGTTTGTTTAAATGATCTCTGCAACTGACAACAAGAAACAGGGAAGAAACATCCTGAGGTTGAAACAAGCAGTAAAATCGACTTATGGATTCATTCAACACAGAAAGCTGGAAAAAGCACAAGGAGACCTGCAGGAAACCTCAGCCCGCAGGAAAACATCCTGCAGAGAAAAAGTTACCAGGGTTTTTCCACTCTAGCTGCAACATACGTGCACGGTCTGGACCTCACCTGCCCGAGCCCTCTCCAGGGTTCTCTGTCTCCAAAGGCAAAGCCAGCCCGAGCCCCGGGGCTGCCCGCCCCGTGCGTGCCGCTCGCCGGGAGACATTTGGCTAAACCCTTCTGCGAGATCTGCTGCAGAAGTGGCTAAAAATAACCCAGCCGTGCTCAAAGAACAGGCTCTGCTGATGCAAATACCCAACTGCACACAGAAAGGCGCACTTTGCACGGTTAAATGCGCTAAGTAGGAAGGTGGGCTTGGGGGGCTCCAGCTCCACCTGTCCCCTATCTGTCTGCGTGGCGCCGGTGCCGCCCAGCGCGGAGCCAGCCCGGCTGCCCGAGGGGGTCGTCAGGCCAGGGCCCTGCCTGGGACTGTCGCTGTGCTGACACGTGGAGGTGCCACAAAGCCTTTAATAAACAACACGTATTGATAAGGGGGGAGGGGGGGGTTACTTACACTTGCATGGAGTTTTCCTTTTTTTGACATCGCTAAAAATTTGTTGCTGAAAACTCCTCGTATTCCTACAATCCCCTGAGACACAGCAAATATTTCCAAAATACCTAGGATGACAGAAATCCCAGAATAAATCACAGTTCTTTTCACATTGGTGTGACAAAGAAAAAATAAATACAACTCAGTCTGACAGGTTTGCATTTCCTCTCCTACGTCGCTGCTCCTCAGACGCCTGGCTCCACCCAGCTCCTGCTCCATCCCTCTGGCTCACAGAGTGGCCCTCCATCCACTCCGGGATGGATCGAGGGTGGTGGCTGGGACTTGGTTTTTATATAAAAGTTCCATTTTAAGGCACAATTCCTGGCTGGGCTGTAGCAGAACAAGTTAACCCCCGGGGAAATCCCTCCCAAGAGTGGGAAAAGCCCCCTGTATCTACACCAGCCTGCTGGGATCAGAGTGGCCCGTCCTCATCCCGCAGACACTGAACTCAGGAAATCAGTGTCACACAACCCAGCTGGGACCAGAGGTACTGATGCGGCTCCCTCAGACCCCCACCTCTCAGCAGGACTTGGGGAATGGGACGCTGCACAGCCCAGCCATGGAAAAAATGGGAGTTTTCTGAGCATGACGGGGATTCTGGCCGCTGAACGGGCATGTTGACCTGCAACTTGTCTGACAGAAGGGCTGCAACCTCCAAGCATCTTTGCACCCTGGAGAACCAGCATCGCTGTCCCGCTGCAGCTGTAGAGGCTCTGTGGCCCCAGCCCCAGAGGAAGGAGCAAGCAGACCATCTTGCCTGGCCCCTAAAGGGCCGTGGGATTAACATGCCAGGAGCAAACACGAAGCCACATTAAATCCCCCAAGGCTGAGTATCGGATCACCACTTCCCATGTTTATTTTAAGGAGGAAGCGCATCTCCCTGAGGCACCCAAGTCCCAGCACCAAGGGCCCGGGGGGCACTTTGGGGGGGCTGATGGGCTGCCACGCCCCTCACCCCACGTGCCCCAGGCCACAAGCCATGAGGCTCTGCAGCCCCACTGCAGCAGGCAAGTACCTTGTCAAACACCTGGCTGTCCTAAAGAGCACTCCAAAACCTCCTGCCTTTTGCAGGGTGGCCCTGCTGCCATGGCAGACGTACTCCTGTTTATTGGGGTTGCCCTAGGTCAAGCCCTGTTTCCCAGGAGCCAAACCTGTGGTTTTCTCTGCCAAAAGCCAACCTCTTCCTCCTGAGGGCCTCCTCACTGCAACACTCCGGCACAGCCTCCCCCCATCACAAGTCCCCCGCCAGGACTGGCTCTGCTCCGACGTGCAAAGCTGGTGCCACTGTGGCCTTTCCGGGGTGGGGG
>VZRO01008415.1:0-12519 GCA_013397915.1 Daphoenositta chrysoptera | reverse complement strand
TTTTTTTTTTTTTTTTTTAAGTAAAGAAGGGGGAGATGTTGTGGACCGTTTTTAGGCATATTAGTTACCTGTTTTCTCCGTTAAGAAATCCTGCCCTGTTTGTATGGTTTACCTCGGTTAGTTCTTCATCCCGCCTATCCCCTAGTGTCGGTTATGCCCTGAATCCTCCTCTGCTATACCCCTATTGGTTATGTACTTGTCACCGTCCCTGGTGCCTCCTACCCTTAAAAACCCCTGCACACCCTGAATCCTTGCTTTTCCGTCCCTGGACCCCTTCAAGAATAAAGGGTCTTGGAACTCCATACGGAAGCCTCCCTCTCATCCTTGCCCTCGTCGACGCGCTTCCCATCAGGCTCGCTGTCTCCACCCTGCTAACGGGGCGTCGCTGTGCTCCGCTGGCAGGAGGCCGCTGAGGACACCCGCTGCTGGCGCAGTGAGGGGATCTCCGGGCTGAACCCCAAGCCGCGTCAGATTACCACCAGCACGAGCACCAGGCATCCACCCACACGGCACATTCAGCTCTTACACTTTTAATTCATTAGTCCCTTCAGCTGGGTTAGAGGTGTCTACAGCCTCTCTGGGGGAAAACAAGGAAGCTTAGATGACTTCCTAACCTCTTTTAAAATCTTTAACAAGGTGTTTAAAAAATGTAACAGTCATTTCTTTACAATAGGGATTACTTGTACTGAAATAACATTCAAACCGGAGCTGACAATGTCTCTGAAAAGCTCTTGAAGCAGCAGTGGTAATGTATGCTAAACCTCAGGATTGTAAACCATTTAGATCATTAGATTATTTTAAATTACCCTCAAAAAGTTACAATGATGCTTGGAAAAGAATTTCCAGTGAATGAAAATTATTAACCGTGTCTGAAATGTCTTAATCTTAAATTATTTCTTCTTCAATGTGGTGTTCCTACTGACATGTTATTAATTATTATTGCTAGCATGTATTCTCAGTTTCTACAGTAAAAAGTTTCATTTCTTAATTAGTCTCTCAGCAAAAGAGCATTCCTTAAAAGAAGTTAAGCTTTTGATACCTATCACACTCAATTTAAGACAATAAATCAGCTTTTTCTCTACAACAAATACTTCAGATGAGGCAAAAGTATTTCCAGGAAATAGAAGTATCACACTTTGGTGAAAATAATATTTCAAACGGGCAGTTTTTAAATGGTGTAGCTACCAAAATCATAAGAATGGATAAATTATGTTAGACTCAAAAATCTGATTATTCACCCCATTATCTACCTCTAACCATTGCTGGAGAAATAGGAACAGCAGAAAAACACAAAATTCAGAAGAAGTGCAAAAAACCTTCTTTCCTAACAAATTATTAATGCGTGAGAATCCTTCCCACGTGACAATTTAGTTTCTTTAATGGCTTCTAGTGTGGTCAATAATTTTATCTTGGTCTTCCCCTGATTCACCAGCTACTTTGTTGGTTTTTTTTTTTTGTTCCAGAGAAAGCCAGGACATTTCTAAGGCATTTTGTCCCCTTGAAAGAAAGCCACAGTGGTACTTTTCCAATGCATCACATTCACTTGTCGCCTACTAATTTTATCCTTTGTGAAAGTTTGTTGACACATTTAGCTCAGAATCTGCCCACTCTGACCACTCCCAAGCTCCCGGGTCCCTCAGGAGCGCTGCGGGCAGCGCAGTTTTGACGCCTCCTCACAGTCCCTGGAGCTCTTTGGCAATTAAAGCCACAAATTACCCTGTGCAGCCATCTTCATAGAGCGTAGGAGGTGTAAAATACTCTTGATTTCCCTCTGGAAGCTACCTGTGTCATGCAGCACAGCATGGGCTGCCGGCGGGTGCAGGGTGACAACAACTGCGTGAGGGGAGATGCACATTCAGAGCAAAGACTCCAGCATCACTTACTGATCTCGGGGGAAAATGTCGAGCTGTGGACCACACTGAATCTCCTGACTCAATTTCTTCTGGCTGTTACCAAAGCCTTTGTATTTTTCCAGCCTGGAGCCTTTCCATCCCGCCCTTGACAGCTTCACCTTTCCCTTATACCAGCAGTGCCCTTTTTGTGGGACCCTGGAGAGAGTGTGGGGTGGGATGAGGAGGAAGAAGGGCAGATTTGCTTCAAGGGTGGGAACCAAAGGCTTGATTCATAAGCTGGGAGTGTAAATGAGAACTTTTCTCACTGCCTCTGAAGGTCATTATAGCCGGAGTCTCTAGATCCAGAAACTGGAGCCAGGATTTAAAATATTTTTGCCTGTAAAGCACACTGACATCACAGCAAGACAATAAAAGTTTTAACTGCTACAAAGCAAACAAAAGCAATGGGGCTACATGAAACCAAGTCAGTCACAATCTAACCCTCCTCAACCCTATCACAAAGGCTTACAACAACACGGAGCAATCTTTGTCAGTGCCTGTTTTCTACCGTAAGACCATGCAGCCTTGCTCAAACCTGTTCCTAAATGAATAAAAAATCAGCTGCAGAAAGTGAGAAATTTGACAGCAGTTGTCTGATCCTCACAAAGGAATTGGACTGTGAGAAGGAAAGCTGGACAGAGAAATAAAATGCTACAACACCACAAGAAAGGAAAACAAAATAAACAGGGAGCCCATGCAGTAAATTCCCAAAATGACATCCTTCCAAAGCATAAACAATCCCACTGCTTTTAGCTTTTGGCAGTATGCTGGCATTAATGCCTTTCCTGCTCAGGTCTGAGTCCTAAGCAGTCTACTTTGCTTGCAGAACCTGTCCCATATGGTGGAACCAAACAAAGCACTGAGAGCTCATTGCTCTTCCCATAAACAAAGCTTCGGTGGAGGTCAATAGAAATCTCAATGGGAAACAAAGGTTCCAATGATGAGGCAGCAGCTGCGGGATCGTATCTCGGAGCCAGTGACAAAGAGAAGGAAGGTAAATGCTTTCCACCTCAATTCTCTTTTTCTGTGCATCTTCAACTACGGGGGAGTGCATGAAAAATGTATTTTGAAGTATGCCAGAGCAGGAAAAATTCTATTTGGCTGTAATAGATGAATTAGCTTTGAAAAGTGAGCTTAACTAAGTCAAGCTGCACATCAGACCTTACATGCTGTTACTGAGAACATGACTACAGCAATAGAAGAAAGTAGTAAGTTGTCTCAACAACACTCAATTTGCTGGCTTTGTGAATCAACAGAAAATACACAGCAACTCAAAATCATCCCGTGCTTGTATGCAGACCTGCACACACGTGGTCATGAGTACATCTAAAAACCTGGAACCAAGCTGAGTTCCTCTTCATCATACTCACCTATAAACAACAAATTGCATCAGTTGAGGATCCAGATAGTTTCAGCAGTTGATCCGAGTCTCCATAGTTCAGCCAAGGTCAAAATAATAAAATCAGTTTACACCATTTGAAACCTGGGCTTCTCCACTGCTTTCTGTAGCCTTCACAGGGCTGTAAAGGCAGAGAGGAGCCCCTGGAGATCAAGCAAAGATCAACAGATCTCCCCCAGCTTTTTCAGCCTTAAAAAGTTAACTGGTCTCAGCTGTAATCTGTAACTGACACAGCTGAAAACATCCTGTAATAAACCTTTTCTTAGTCTCTACTGCCTCTTTGTCACCTCCTCCATGGCTCACAGATTAGGAACCAACGACATACATAACTCAGCTCCATTTGTGAATGGAATGGGATTTAGGATGTGGCTATCATTCGATATGTATCACACAGGCAGGAACAATTTTAAACAGTGATAACTTGCAACTCAGAAAGTTTCCAAACATGACATTCAAAGCTGGGGGTCTGAACCCATGGTCTTAGTAATGATTAGCACTTGACCATGTCACAGTTCCCATTAGATGCTTAATAGACTTTTAATAACTATTATGATAAAATGCAGCAAAATAATTGAATGGGATTTGAGCAATTCAGTTATTAATTCAGTTATTTGTATTGTCATATACTCACTGATCTCAGGTAAGAGTTCTATATTAAGATAAAAAGCACTCTGGAAATCAATAGCTCATGACAAATTCCCAACCAGTCTTTTACTGTTCTCAAAAGTATCTGTGTACAAACTTTTAAAGCCTCAGTTTTATGCCTACATTTTACAAGTTCTCAGATAATCCATACTGGTTAGCAAAGTATGGATACATGTACACATTTGTGGTACGGAAGCTCAAAGTATTTATCTCTGCACATTAGGGTTTTCCATCGTAATCATTCCAACAAAACACGTTATAAAGCTTTACATCATCTGCTGTAATCTACCTGTTCACTATCTTAACTGACTAATCAAGCTGAGGCGTGATGAGACAGGCACTTTTGTTCTCCATTATTTTGTGCTTTTTACTTATTTTAGAGGACAGTTAGTGGAGACACTGCATAAAGAGGATGTTGGAATCAGACCTTGCATGTTTTCAGTGAGTTGAGATAATCTCTGCAGACTACTTTATCTGATGCCTCACGGCTTTTTGTTCACGGTAGTATACCGATGGAAACCTTAGTAGTGCAGAAAGAAAAAGGACTGGAAGCATAACAAACGTTACAGAAGTGGTTGCTTCTTTTCCTTGCAGAAGGACAAAGATGACAAAAGCAAAAGCAGTAATGCAAGAATATTTCTCCCTACCCGCACATGAAGCACAGTAGCCAAAACCAAACTCAATGTGAAAAATCTGGTCCTTCCCAGGTTACAGTGCATAGGCTTAGCTTTCAGATTCCAGCTATAAAAATTCTCTTGACATTCTAGATACAAGTATTACACGTGCTCCTTACTACATCACATTCAAACCTGAAGTGATTCCTCTCATATTTGGGTGCTCTGTGTGAGCTGTCTTACAGAGATTTAACATTTTAAGGACTGTCTGTCCTTCCCTCTGACAGCTCACAAGAGCTTCATTTTTAAGTTAAACCTCCAAAACCAAGGCATGAAAGATTATCACCACATCTCATCCAGCAGGTCTCAGAAACCTCTATCCAAGGATAGAATCAGCCATGAAGAAGTGGCAATCTCTTTTCAACAACAAAACAAGAGATTGAAAATAATGAACATGCATGTATGCATCCCACTTTCAGCTACCTTGGATAGGGCAGATGGATCCCAAATCCAATATTTATGTGGCCCACTATCTCTGTGTCAAAATCCAAAGAATGTTGCTGTATAATACTGGCTTTTTTTACCTCACCCTGATAAACTTCATATGCAGTGATTCTGTCAGATTGCTGGAAAGATTGTTTCCCACAATCCTCATTCCTATGGTATCTGTTGATCTCTTACATTTTCTGGTACATTTTTAAAAGACTGAGTTTCGCTCAAAGCACAAACCAGTTGGGTCAGCCTTTTTATTCAGGGCCTGATCAGTCCCAAAGTACGTCACGTCCAGTCTATATGCTACATAAACTGGTATTTTATTTCCAGTAGCTATATATTAATGAAACCAGGACTGAAATTTGCGATTTCATCTGTGACTCTTTCTGCTCACATATTTTAAGTAATATGACAAAAATTCACAATGGATAAATTAGGCCGCTTAATTTGAAGTTCTAAATCTTTATGTGATTTGGATAATTTAGCTTGCATTTAACAATTTGGAAAGCAGAAACTACTGACATGAAAAATAATTCGAAAAAAGAGAAAGGCAAAATAAAAGAGCAAAAATGAGGACTAATGAAAGACAATTAAATATATGGCAATCTGGAATAAAGAATTCCAATACTAATTTTGAAAGATTGCTCTGGAGAACACAGCTGGAATAAACAATTGCTTTTACTGAAAAGGCCACACAGCTTTGGCTGGTTTCTTTATGATTTAATTAATTATTAGTACAAAACCATTTGCAGCTATCAATTTTAATCTAAGTGAGACACAAAAATATGAAAACTGGAGTCAAAGGGAACATACATTTTCCCAATTTTAATGACAAACGTTAGTAATTATCTGACTGAATACCAGGAGCTGAAAGTAGTGGTGGTAATTTTCTCTGAAACTGGCTATTTCCTCTTCTTGGGGTGATTTGCAGGCAATTAATCAGAGAAGAAACTATACTCATTGTGAAGGGCAGCCTGACAGGAGCAAGTAAATGTGTTCAGTGTGTTCTACCTCTGCAGGGTTGCAGAAAATAACCTGTCCTGGGAAAATGACATTTTTTCAGCTACATACATGGGAATGATACAATGCCATTTAGACTAAATAGTAGCATTTGTCTGTGAAATCCATATATTCATATTTGATTCTTTATCCCATGGTTTGAACAGAAATTATAATTCACTTTGAAGATCTGTACTTCTGCAAAACTTTAAATAGGAATGTATCTAAAGATAATTTTGTCTCTTTACACCAGAAGAAAATAGAGAGGAACTACTATTTATTACTTTTGATGAAAATGTATAAAATATTGGAATTTTTATATAAGCAAGTTTAGCAGCCTTTTCACATACATTCAGGCAACAAGATACAAATTAAATTTACGTTTCTGAACTCTATTTGTTACATGAATAAATATGGATTAGTGGATTGAGTCTGGATAAGCTTATTCTATTACAGTTGTATTTGTCTGAGATTATTTACAGAGTTCTGCATCTCCCCTGATAGATTTGTTTGGGTGGGGATTTTTTCCTTCTTGTTCATTCCAGGATGTCTGCATTTAGTCAGAGGTGTCTACTTTTTTTGCAGCTACTTTTTTTTTTCCTAACAGAACTTAGGTTTTTTACACGTTGCCGAAAAATATTTTAAATGTGTAACTCAGATAGTCACAAAATTATTTGTTTGGAGGAAAACTGAGAGCAAAATAATAGTGTGTGTTTTTTTTAAACCATGGTAGTCGCGTATTTTGTTGCGAGAGTTGAAAATTTTGCTTGCGCCATTGAGCAGATGGCCACGTGATTGTCCCACCCACTTCCTTAAATCTCTGCATTTAGGGAACGAAGTCCATTTGTGCTCCCGTATCTCTCCCACTCAACAGCAAACTGCAGAGGCACTTCCAGACTTGCCCACCAGCGACAGCTTTCCCAGTGAACAACACATTCGAAGATCAGCAGCTACTTAGAGGTAGGTGTTAATAACCAGACCACCAACTCAAATATCACCACCTCCACTCCACAGACACAACAACATCTCGCCTTCCATCCTTTCACACAGCGCCTGGGGCAGGGGTGAGCATTGCCTTAGGGCACAGCTTATCACTCTGTGTGGGAGAATCAAATCTGTCTTTTCCCTCCTCTCAGGTCTACACGTTTATGCAAATCCCCCCCTGCCAAGCAGTTTACAGATGGAGGGTTGAATGAACCAACAGTATCCTTGGAAGCAGAAGATTTAAAAAAAACAACAAAAAATCCACCCAACCATGTTCAACAAGCTTCTTTCTTATTTCTTACAAGGCTCCATCACTGAGGCTTCTTTCCTGAGCCAGAACTCTGCAACAATCTCCAGAAAATGTTTGAATCCTTTGGCACTAAAATGAAAGTAGACCTCTAAGTTCATATGCTTCTGTGTTCTCTCAAGTGGAGTTAGGAAAGAGGCAAAAAAATCGTTCTGCCAAACTAATTTCTTAATCCTTGCGTGTGGTAGTAATCTAGGAGCAGTGAGTGTCCTCTGTGCCGGGAAGGTTTATAGAACACCACAAATACTAAAAGCAAGTAAGAGATCCCAGTCTTATGAAAAACTGTGTGATTCAGTCTGGCCAATGCTGAAAAGAGAGAGTATCTTTCTTCATCATCCAGTTTTATATTCAGAAAGCACACACGATGTTTGTGATTTTTAAATAAATCATTAATATGCACATTTTATTTTCTCTGTCTCTACATCCTTATTTGGATTAAGTGATACTAACTAAAACTGAAGTTTCTCTGTAAGGAAAGAGATATTGATAATTCAGTTATCCTAAGGTTTTATAAAATTATTTTAAGTCTGGTCAAAAATCTCCTGCATTATTTCGTGCTAATTATTGCAACAGCAAGTCTTGCAGATGTCACACATCCAGAATTTCACAACAGGCATCTAGGAAAAAAAATATATATATAGCAGCTAAATAAATGAATCACAGAAAAGTGAACTGAAAAAAATATCATGCATTTTCTATTCACCCAAAATTTCAGTGAAGCCAAGATGATGGTAAAAATACTCTTCCTTCATTCATGATGATCTGCTAAGCAGTGCTACTAAAAATGTAGAGAAATTCTTCCATATTCAAATAGGAAGCAGTGCAAGTTTGCACAAGTGTCAGCCAGCTGCTGACTGTCACTGATGCTACTGCCAAGTAATCAGACTTTCCAGACTCAAAAAGATGATACCACTCATAATCTTGCCCACTGCTCTTAGTCCTTTCACCATGGTATGGATAAACTCCATCCTTTGCATGCTTTGCCAGCAAGGTCTGGTTTTGGTGGTCTAGCTTGAGTAGTCTGGCTTTGCACTGAAAGGGCTCAGTGCACTGGGAGAATCAGGAAACCTGGAATGCTGTTGTGCTGCTGTTTCTCCATGCCCCAGCAGTCTTAGGAATGTGTTAATTCCAACTTTATTTTACATTCATGTCCATGAAAATATTAGACATGCACAGTTTTTGGTCTACTAATTATTACCCATCTCTTCTTTCTTGTTCTATGTCTTCATCTTGATGGAGGGAGCCAACCGTGTCAGTGTGGGGTGCTTCTACTTCATGAAACAAATCCATGAGCATCCCAGTATAAGACACCACCTCATCTGACAAGTCTGCTGAGAGTTTCCTAAAATGGAGAAGGTTGGGGTTTTTTCTTCCTCATTAACTGAAAATCCCAGATGTAATCTAAACAGACATATGGCAGAAAAGAAACAAATTCCATCAGTGCCTAAGAAAAGTGTGTAATAAACAAAGACTTCAATATAATCTATAAAAATCTTATTGCCATATCTAAAAAGGCCTCAAAAAAATAGGAAAAAAAAACCCAAACAGTTACCAAGCTGAAGCTGGAAAGATACAAATTAAGGCATACATGTTTCAAAGGACCTTGAGAAGGAAAAGAAAATAACTTAAACCCAGCAATACCAAACCATGTTCCAGTGCCAGGCTGCAGGAAGGGGAGGCAGAGAAAGGAGACAGGAGTGAAGCCTTTTTATCTGGGACTAAAGAGTGGCAGATGATCCAGTAAGATTTTTCTACATGCAGCTTTTTAGGCAGAAAAGAAGCAGAAAGGGTGTAGTTATAATTCCCTCAGGACACAGCAGCCTTACAAGGTGAGAGGAATCCTTATTAAATATAATCTTAATGAATTCTATCGTTTTCTCTTTTTTTACTGATTTAGTGCTGCAAATCTGTTCTTTTAAGTAAGTGCATTCTTTTAATCGTGTTTCATGAAGCAGCTTCTTCAGAGCAAGAGCAAAGAAATTGTGTCATCTCCATGGAAGCAGCAGTCCCCAGAACTGTGGCACTGCAGTCTGTCTACACAGAACCCTAAAACACCCTGCCTGGGGAACAGCATGAGAGCAAGCCTGTACTTAACTTCTCCTGCCTACCTGGTGGTGTTGGGAGAGCCAGAGGCCAAAGGATGTTCCAGCAGACATGTGAGGGATAGTGATGGTGATGCCTTGAGTGGCTACCCAGAGACAGAGACTAGACAGGAATAAGGGAATAAAGTTAGGTATTTATTTGAAAGGCCTTCAAAGGTACACCCTGAGACCCAAAGGCTACATCCAAAAATGGACCCCAAGATGGGGGTCCACAAGTCATGGGTTCTTCACACTTTTATAGGTTTGGTTCATTTGCTTATCAGCAGAAATTTGCCAATTAAAACTTTAGCTAATAATGTAATTTCTCAGAGCTTACCCCCCTTCTAAGATGTTGGTTTACACATTTTCAGGCCCAGGACAGCCTGGGAGTACTTGGAAAGCAGGCCCAGAGAGGCTTTGTTATGTCTAGAGAACAGAAGTTAGCAGGCTACAAGAAACTTCAGAGTTACACTCTAGGCAATACAGGATTTGAAAAATATAAAAAAGTTAAAACCTAGGGCATCAATGGATGGGACAATTATGCTGTGGATGGGGTCTGGGAAAAGTTCAGTTCAGCTGCTGTACCACCAGACTGTGCTCTCCTCAAGCTGTGCCTCTTGCAGCTACAGCGTGACAGGAGCTGTCCTCATACTGTGCTTACCTAAAAAAGTGCAATGAAGTGAATTCTAGTAAACACTTTGCAGTTCCATAACATTTCTTTGAAACTTTCTAAAGCCATTACACTCTTTTATTAGATCATGTTAAAAGACTTTAGCAGAGTTTTTTCAGTGAGATTGTGTCCAGCTCACAGCTGGATAAACACATCCTGTGATGGGTGAGCAACTGGCTCACGGGTTAGGTGCAAGGGGTTACAGTGAATGGCCTGACATCAGACTGGTGACCTGTCACTGGTAGGGTTCCACAGGGCTCCATCCTCTGCCCTGTGCTCTTCAACAGCTTCATCAATGACCTGGACACAGGACTGGAGGGGATACTGAGCAAGTTCATAGATGGTACAAAACTGGGAGGAGCTGTTGGTTCCCTCAAAGGCAGAGAAGCACTGCTTAGAGACCTGGGCAAATGAGAGGGCTGGGCAATCACCAACCATAGGAAATTCAACAAGGGAAAGTGCCAGATTCTGCACCTGGGATGGGGCAACCCTGGATGTATAGAGTGGAGAATGAGAGGCTGGAGAGCAGTGCTGTGGAAAGGGACCTGGGGGTCCAGGTCGATGGCAAGTTGAACATGAGTCAGCAGTGCCCTGGCAGCCAGGAGGGCCAACCCTGTCCTGGGGGCATCAGGCACAGCATCGTCAGCTGGGCAAGGGAGGGGATTGCCCCTCTCTGCTCTGCACTGGTGTTGCCCTGACTTTTGCAGTCTTTCTATGTTTTCATTTTGTGATAAAGTTTCTCATGCACTTTCTGTAAACATAGTCATGTTTTGTTAACTGTTCCTGATTGTTTTCATCTTTCTCCTGAGGCGGAGAGAGTTTGATGGACTGTTTGGTTAACCAGTGTGGTTGGAAGAGGTGGTAACCTTATCCTCCAATCCATGGTCATTCCTAGAAACATATATATGGAAGGAATAAACGGCCAGGCCCCTTTTCCTGGCTTTGGCATGACCTGACAGAAATTCGAGTCTGGAGTGCTTCTTTTCGTGTCCTAGAGTGACATCTGGAGGTTCCACCGAGTTATTGCAGGCTCGTAAGTTGTTTTGTAAGGTAACGGATTTTTCCTGTTGGTTTAGCTAGGGATTTCGTTAAAATGGTACTTCCTACGTGTTCCCAACACGATGCTTTCACGTTAGAAGTACTGGAAATAGTGCTAGAGAGAAAGGAAGTCCTAGTTTCCAGAGAGGATTTGGAGAATCTGTATTTCTGGGGGAAACTGTAGGGTTTCTTCCCAGAGGATGGCAATGTGCTTTCTAAGGCAATTTGGACTGATACAGGGAACTCTCTGATAGATATGGTTATGGAGCAATATAATCTGAGTCTGGCCAAATTGTTGGTGTCTTGGAGACAGTTTAATTCCATTATTCAAAGCCAGGAGAGTTCATCAGGTGGTGTTACACCTATCGGCTCATTCAGCCCTCTCTCCAAGCTGTCTGAGGGAGAAGAGGAGGGGGAGTTCAGGCTGCAGACAGCACCTGAGCCTGCCCTCCCGCCTCAGACCACTGAGATGGAGGGGGAGTTCTATTCAGAGAGCTCCGAGGTGCTGGCAGTGCTGACCTCACCCCCGCCGCGCTCTGGGGAGCAGCAGAGCGGGGCGGACAGCCCTTCTCTTGGTGCATTCCTGGCTCTGGGAGAAGGGGGAGAGCCGTTGGCTCGGCCCGCGGGTTCTCTTAACTCTGCCTTTGTGATGGTGGAATGCCCGAATTGTGGGGCCTCTACCACATTTTCCCCCGGCGCGGCGGGTGTGCAGTTTGACCTGCCCTCTGCTGATGATGCGGAGGCAGAGGCACTGACGGGGTCAGTCCCCAAATCCAACACCGGGGCATCTGATGCTTTGGTGACCTAGAATTTGGTGGATTTGGCAGAGGCTGGGAGCGCCGAAGAGAGCGCTCCCCACCCCTTGGGGCAGGGGGTGCCTGCACTTGGGCTCTGTGCCTCCGGTGGTACCCTTTTGGGCTCCATTTCGGTCACCTCGCCCTTCCCCAGCAGCCGGCGGTGCCCTGCCCGCTGCCAACATCAGGGTCTTTGGTTATGGCACGGAGCTGCGCCTCAGCCTTGCGGGCGCCGCCCCTCCCAGCGGCACCCCCCTTCCCCACGCAGGGGCGAGGGGAGCCTGGGCAGGCCCCGCTCCGCCCTGCGTCTGAGGACGTGGCTGCTGCGGGGTTTGCCACCCCAGCTGCAGCGGCGAACACCACTGGGGTCCCGGATAGTGTGGACTCTAGCGTGGTTTTGCCCCCGAGGCATTCCAAAGATGCCAGGGCTGCACCGAGTGTAGATCCTGTGGTGTTTGTCTTTGGCGCAGGCGGTGAAGCAGTCAGGAGGCCGGTGCCATCCCGGGATCCCAGATCCCGGGCAGGCGGCTCCTCTTTGGCTGGTTTGTGGATGCTTCTGCCGTGTGCGGTAACGGTCTGTTCCAGAGACCATGCGAGGTTCTGG